>OX377610.1:20281508-20653450 GCA_947397855.1 Thelaira solivaga
TACAGTGGCACCTGCAGTTTTCTATAATTTTTTAAATATATTTGTTTAAGAACAGCATATAATGATGCCACTGTAAATATTTTTTTTTTAACTCTCGTGCACATGCGTGTTCATGTGTTTAAGCATAAAAGTTGTTTATCTTTTTCTTATTTTATTTTTTGACTTGTCCATTTTCAAACATTTACATTGTACGGATTCTCCAAGACGAGAAAGAAGTTAAAACACTTGAACAGAAATTTAATATAAAAAAAAAAGAATGTGGCCAATATGATTTGTTGACAATACCAAATACGCAAAATTTTCAAGTCAACAATGCAGCTGAACAACATGTTGCCATTTAAGTTTTGTTATTTATTTTATATTTTGTATTTGTTTAAAAAAAATTTATTTATTGTTTAGAATTATGCAGGTATATTTTTTGTCCATCACATTCTGCTGCTGGTTGCTGCAGCAACCAAGAAGATTTCAAGAAAAGACAATTCTTATACTGCTATTTTGTAGAATTAAAGTTTTTGTGAATTCTTCTCAACTCCTTAAATCTTTTATTATTAATTCTATATATAACGAAAACAAAAAAAAAGGTATTCAGTTTACTGCTACACAAAAAAAAACCGTTTTAATTGGAAAAACATATTTTATTTAAATCAAATTTAGTAATTGTTTAATTGAAAAGGAACATAAAATTACGTCTGTAAAAAAATTATAAAAATATTGACTTCTTATCTCTTAAAAATATTAAGTGAGATTAAGTATCCTGGCAGCAAATCTAGTTTTAGTTCTAGTTCAATTTTTTTTTCTTTTTAGTAAAATATGACATTTTGTTTCACACATTTTGTCCTAATTTTGAAAAAATATATCCGATTTTGTTAGGAAATATATAAAATAATGCTAAATTATATTGCCCTTAATTTGTTCTTGAATTATTTGTTAGTGCAATTTTTATAATTCGAAAAAAGTTATAAAAAATATGTTTATAAAAAATTATGAAATTTTTGATTTAACAGTTTTATTATTTACGCTTTAGACCACATTTAATGGAAATAAATTTAAATATAAATCATATCAATCTATAGTGAAAAGGATTTCGACTTTGATTTTCAATCTGCGTTTCTCTTATTTTCATTCCACTACCCCTGATATTGATGTTTTGGTTAAATTGTTATTGAAATTATTTTTACATACAAATTCCAAAAGCGAGTGTAAGAAATGTTTTGTAAGTGGTATTTTAAAAATAGAATTAAATTAAATAATATTTTTTATTTATTTAAAAAATAGTTGAAATTTTTTTATTACTTTAAATACAAGAATAATTTTTTCATGATTTCAACTCTTATTGCTTCTAAAAAAGTGAGAGCAATTAGCTGAAATGAAGTAAAATCAGTTCATCAGGTGATAATATTTGGGTTTGAGACCTAAAAACTTTTTGATAACTTTTTCATTTTTGACTACTTAAAAGCTTTAAATTTATTTTTTAAATTTAAATTTTATTTAAAAGGGCACTTGAAAATTTTCAATGCTTATTTTGCAACTCTACACTTGATGCTTTTAATATCAATGCACGTTCGTTACCTTAAAACGTGCAACAATATGTTGCAACATTTAATAAATGTTATTGCATGATGATGCTAATGCTTCATTTTGCTGACGTTGTTTGTTTTTCTAACTTTTGAAGAGCAAAAATTAAAAAAAAAACAATAATTTCAAGTAAAAGTGTTTTGTTAGTTTTCGCGTAACTATAATCAACAACATCAGCTTCATCTTTGCCACCATCACCATCACTTGTGACTGCCTGATGTTGTATTTGTTGTCTATTACCAAGTCAGCCAGCCAGCCAGCTAGTGAACCAACCAGCCTGCGTACCTTCTTTAAGCCTGTTTAGCAACCAAGTTGTTTTACTTAAAAATTTCTTTGCAATTGATTTGGTTGATGTGTTTGTGGCTGGTAGTGTTGGTGTTGGTGGTAATCTATTATTTGTCTTGAAGCCATATAAAAATCTATTTATTCTTAATGCTTCACTGAGTATCTAAGTTACTTACTTTCGCTTACAAACAACTTTAGTAAGCAACAACATAAACAAACATACAATTGTTGTTGCTTATTATTGTTACTATTTTTTTGTTTTTGTTTTGTTTTGCTGCTTCTTGTATAATGGTACGAGTAATATGCAAAAGCATTAGTTTGTTTAAGTCTCTCTACAACTTGATGATTCATTATTCACTGTCGTTTTTTTCTTAACAGTACGTTTGTTTCTTTTAGCCAAAAAAAAAAAAAAGAAAAAGAAAATAAAAACTTAAATAGACTGTATCATCTAACTGATGGTTCATTGTAATATTTCTAACTTTTTTTCTTAAGTTGTTTTTCTTTTTGTTAATTTTTTTTTTATTAAATCTACCTTTACTTGTTAGTTAGTCATAAGGTGACCAACTTAAGCCGCTTATTGTCATGTTTTTGATCCCTTAATCGGTCATTTGTTTTTGCTTCCTTGTTTCATTCTGAAGCTCATCAAAAAGGTTTTTGAATTATTTTTTTTTTCATACACAAATAAATACTTGCAAGGTTTTGTTTTAAATTGTAAGTAAATAAAAAATACATGCTCTAATAAGACAGAAGATCATAATAATTCATAATAAAGTTTTTATCTTTTAAGCATCTGTTTTACTTTAAGTACCAGCTTAATCAATAAATAATAACTTTCTTTAATAGTAAAAATTCAAATTCATTCGCAAGAGTTGTTTTAGTGTTTTACAAATTAAATCACGAATACTAACCTGCAGTTATAAATAATTAAGCTAAAGTTGGCTTTAGTGAAAAAAAGAAAAATCCATGAAAAAGTCTAGCGCTCAAAATCACTGTATCCGGTATTAAATAAAATTGTAAAAAAATTTTTATTTTTTATAAATCATGTCCAGCGATTTACCTCATTATACAAAAAAATTAACGTAGACTTTAAAGTCAACGTTATCGAAATTTTTCATATAATTTTTTCATAAATTTTACTTTAAAGTCTACGTCAACTTTGTTTTAGATAAGTGCATTAGACTTTGGTCTTCAAAAGCACACAATCCATACTTCCTCTCACTGAAAAATCAACGATTTCATTAAAATATTAATTAAGTAAATTAATGAAATATTTTTAGTGAATTAATTAAATTAGTTCATTAAATGAATAAATATTTAATTGAATTAATGAAATCTTTTGTTAGTCTAATGAAATGTATCATTGGTTAAAAAATAATGAATTTTTCATTGAAATAATGACAAAACTCAAATTAGATATGAACGAAATTTTCTTAGTGTGTCCTGTAGTCTTAAAATTCATTTGGTTTTGGTTTTTTTACACAAATTTCAGTTGGTCTTACTTATGGCCAACTGAAAAATCATCTCCAAATTATGGAAAATGTTAAATTTTTCCTTTTTTTTGTTTGCCTTTAACAAACACCCACATTTTGCTAAATATCTTTTAACAAAAAAAAAAAAAAAAAAAAAAAAAAAAAAAATCAAAACATAAGATGTCTAAAGGGAAAAAAAAACTTTAAAAACTATTTTACATACATCTTTAAAAGTCATAAAAATAGTTTTAAGTTTCAAAGGAAATTTATCATTGTTTTTATGAAAACAATTTGTCAAATCAAATAAAAATCTTTAAAAATGTTGTGAAACTGAAAACTGAAAACTGAAAAACTCAAAGACAAAATCTTGTTTACTAATTATTCTCTTCGTGCATATAAAACGAGTATACGACAATACATACATAAATCTGCAAGTAACTTTGTAAAAAGTTTTCTTTACAACCTAATGACCCACTCACTCACTGACTTTCTATAATTTTTTTTTTATTCTTATAGAACATAAAGTACGGCCTGGCTAGGCTGTCTATAGTCCTTAGCATCATCAGCATACTCATACAATATCAATCTTGGCAATCAGTGTTCGGTTTCATAATCTCTGTTGTACTGCATTTTATGTCTTCGTTTTTTCTTTTTTTATTAGAAAAATATCACGTAGTTTTTTTTTTTTTTTTTTATATGAGGCCGGCTTATAAAATCTCTAAGCCAAGATATAAAACATCTAAAAGTTTTCATTTATCCGTATGTTCTCAGCCATAAAACCATTTTCAAATTGTAGGTTACTGAACTACTAGAGTAATTTTGCATTTTGTAATTTTTTTCCTTTCTATTTTTACATGATGAAGATCAATCAGCAAAATATGAAAGAATGTTGCATGCATCATCATCGCTATTTCTTATAACTTAAAGTACAAATAGGGTTTCTCAAACAATGTATTTTTTATAAACACTCTTTTGTGCTTCATGGCTGATTACTATATGGAAAATCCTTAACGGGTTTTTTACACTGAAAGCATAACACAGTGCAACAAAAAAGTTTAAAGTTCAAATACCTGAGAAGTGATATTACAGGCGCTGTCAAGTACAACAAGAATCTGTTTTTGGAATTTGCCAAACACCCCCAAAATCTTGATTTAAGGGTAAAAAAATCGGTCAAATTGACAACGCATGTTGTCATTTCAAACAACCGTATGGTTTCATTTCAAAATGAAACCATTTGGTGTCGATTTTTCACCGGTATGATGTCATGTCGACACCATTCGTATCAATTTGACACCATTCGTTGTCAGTTCTGTAACGCTAAGTTATCAATAATGCGTTGTTAAAATGACACCATGAGTTGTCAATGTGAGCACAAACGTGGTTGATAAACTATTGATACCGTTTGTGGTCATTTTGACAACGGATGGTGTCATTTTTTTCTCTGGGTGTAGCAAGTGCAAATTTTTTAAAAGCTCTTTGTGTTGATTTAAAATATTTACTTCTTCACACTATATTCGTTTAATAAAACTCAATGAAAATATATAATATAAAATCTTAAATTTGTTAATTAAAAATATCTGCAACTATTTTATTCTGCGTGTCTAGTTTTAGTGAGTTTATATTCTTATTCTGCTTTATATTAAGTTATTAAGAAGTTATAAACCTCACAAAAATCTCAATAACAAATTTAATCAACATAATTTAAAAATCTCGTAAAAAATAGTACTTTTTGCATAACTTGGGAAGTAGGTATGTACCTGCGAGTATCTCCTACATATCAATCATAGTTGTAGCACTCCCAGCAATCAAACCAACACATTCACTTTCTAAACTCTTTACATACAACCATCTATTATTATCATTATTATCGTCATTTTCAGTGGTATTAAATTTTTTTTCTTTTTATGATGATGCTGCTCGTTGCTGCTTAGCATTCACTGACTTTTTTTTACTTTTACAAATGCAAAAGATTCCTTGAAATAACTACTCCAATTACATGTGAAGAGCGGCATAGGTGTAAGATGCTTGCAAAAGTCTTGCTTAAATTAAAGCACTTTACACAACAGAAAACAGCTTTCGGTTGTTACAACAGCCAGTGAAACACTAAACCAAGGTAAATGTGCAGCAAAAGTATAATCATAAACAAAATAAACGCCCACGCATGCGTACAAGTGGTTTTAATGTTTAAACAATTTATAGTTAAATGAAGAAGAAGGCGACAAAGGGACTATATTAAATAATTCACTGAAAATGAGTCAAATTGTTATTGAAGTCATTACATTTAACCCATAAAGAATGTCATATAAAATTGAATTGTTTTAAGGATGTTAAAAGATTTTTAATGCTTAAATAAGAACTTCTGCATTATTAAGCTGTTATCTATTCATAACCAAAAATGTAAAAACTACAATTTTAATAGACAAATACTTTTATATAAAAATAGAAACTTATAGGATACAAATATATGTGGCACGAAATTTCTTTTTGGCTTCTTAGGTAGATGCAGTTTCCATACTATTGATCAACTCATTTGAAAATTTTTTATTAAAAATTGTGTGTTATGGCAATATGACATTAATATAATCTAAAATGGGTTAATTTAAAAAGTATTCATTTCCACTCATTACAAATGACTCACTCATTCATGCTCTTGAAGCTTTTTCAATATCTTGTGCGTCTTTTTTAATTCTTTAGAACATCTGTTTGCTCTTGTTCTTTAAATACAAAAACAATATGAAATTAACATACAAAAACAAAAGGACAACCAACATACACACAATTTATTTGTAAAATGTAGAAAAACAAAATTAATTTACAACTCTAAAAATGGCAATTTCATAATTTTGTTTTTATTGTTGTAACCATACCCCAAATATGATCGTGTGGGCTTCAAATCCGCTAAAAAAAAATTAATAAAAATACAAAAGAACATTTAATGTCGTTAACCATTTTATTGTTTTTGCAAAACAAAAAAAAATCTGATTTTGTTTATAACACTTCATATTCATAATATTTTCATATAATTGTTCTGTTGTTTTTGTTTTAAGCAACTTAACATTTTACATGCACAATTTATGTGTGTGTCCATATGCATGTATGTGTATAATATGCAAATTAAAGCCATAATTATAAACATTCTTGTCTTTTAAATGCAAATTTGTAATTGTTAAGTACTCGTATGTCATTCGCCATATAAAATAATTTATGTTTTTTTGTGTGTAGATTGTATTTTGGGAATGCCAATTAAATTGTTGCTTAATAACAGTGCTACCAGGGCTGTTAGATTGCCGTTAGTGCTCAAAATTTATAATTTCTTTTATTTTTGGCAACAAAAATAATTTAAAAATGTGTATAAAATTTTTTAATAAGCAACTCAATTATGAATATTGCCCAAAAATATTTTTCTCGAAAAATTTTTAATTTTAATCTCATTTATTTTTAATTGTCTAAGTGTGTACTAAATGTCTTCAAGTAAATTGAAATGGCTAATTAGCCTGTTAACTCATCAAAGGATCCGTGTAATAAAACACTCTTTTATATTAATAGAAACCTAATAAAAATTTTAAATTAAATATATTTTGTTTTTTTCGTTTTAGCTGGCCTCTTTCAACTTTTGTGAAAGGAGATATTGGTAAGTTTGGAAATCTTAAATAATAAAAAATATTATTTTTATTATATTATATTTTTACCAACTTTTTCTTTAGAGATCGTTTGTAACATAATAAGAGAACAATTTTCCATAACAAATAGAACAAATATTATGTGCTTATTAAGGGCTTATTTGACAGACTTCTATGCAGTATTTGTCAAATAACCCCTTATTAAGCACATAATATTTTTTATGAATTTGGGGGTAAATATTTTTTTTTTAATAATATGACTACATTATTAAGCTTGAGGTCTTATTTTTAAAAAATTAATTTTTATATTGATATTTCCCTCCAATTTGTGTAGCTTCTTTAGGATATAATTATAGCTACACAAATTGAAGCGAAATATCGATATAAAAATAAATT
The DNA here is from genome assembly GCA_947397855.1 of Thelaira solivaga. Lineage (NCBI taxonomy): Eukaryota > Metazoa > Arthropoda > Insecta > Diptera > Tachinidae > Thelaira > Thelaira solivaga. The sequence goes on from OX377610.1 coordinate 20,288,854, forward strand.
AAATAAAGTAGTCATACTATTTAAAAGAAAAAGGTCAAATAAAACTAATAAATATTTTTTTTAATAATTACTAAATATTATTTAAGCTTTAAATCTCAATGAAAATTTTTTTATTTTAGTTTTAGAATATTTTGATTTTCTATTGAAGGTCTTCTTCAGAGATATTTATTTATTTATTGAGATCTTAAGCTTGAATAATATTTACTAATAATAAATTTATAGGATCGAATAAAATTATTTTTGTTAATTTGCAAAATTATGGTTGGGAAATTTGTTTATTTAGCTTAAAGTCTAATTTATTACAATCGAAAAAGTAAAATCGTACCTTTTTTTCTAAGTTAACAAGCAACCGTTGTTGATATACACGTTTGCTAAAAAATTTAAAACACTCGTTTGCAACAAAATAGACAAGGGGATCGTGTAAGAATGGCCACATAAGTTTTTAGTTTTGCAACACGATAATATTAAATTTTTTTGCCAAGAATCCACGAAACTTCTAGTAGCTTCCGTGAAATACGATGAAACATTTGGAAGAAAAACATCTTGAATTCTCTTTTTCTTTTTCTTTCGTGGTCACACAGACGAACATGTTGCCGGCAACATTCCATTATTATTCTTATTATTTACACACAAAACAATGAAAGAAAAGAAAAGTAAAGCAAATATCAACAAAGAATATATAAACGAAGCGTATCGCCGAGTACCGAACACAAAAATGATTCTCTCTTCTCCACCCGTAATTTGCCTACAAACGAAATGTTTCCCTTCTAAATGTTTCTTCGTCTAAATAGGGACATATGCTATCCCTCTTCGTACTTATTGCTTACATTTTTCATAAAAAAAATCATGGAATATAAGGCAAATTGGCATAATAAGAATTAAGCAACAAGAAAATGAATATTTTGGAGGGGTTCATTAATTAATTTGTTTAATACCCTTCCAAAATATATTTAATATTTTCCTTCTGGAACTTTTATAATAAATAAAGTGAAACTGCGATATAACGAATCTGAAAAATACTGTTTGATATGAAATCTTGGTATAACGCAATTTGAAGAAATTCGTTATATCTAAAATTTATTTTTATTTAATTTTTATTTTACACAAAAATGCTGTGTATCTAATAAAAATTCACTATTCGCAAAATAAAAAAAATTAAAACACTTCGTTACATAGAGAGATTTTAATAAAGGGACTTTAACGATTTACGTACTTAAAATGACATATTTCTCAAGTATGATAGAGGCTTTTGAAAGCATACTTCGCTATATACCTATGGAGCAGTATTGTATGAAAAACTTTTCCAAGGTACTCTTTATAACGAACTTCGTTATATCGAAGTTTCACTGTAATTAAAAAAGAAAAGAAATGTGTTTAATAAAATTTTTCTTGCTTATTCTTTTTATTAAGAAAAAAAAGTAAATTCTTTTAATTATGGAAACTTTTTACCCACCGAAAAAAAAGAAAAAATTAGTAATTAAACATAAAACCTATAAAATAATGCATTTTCACTACCAAATTAAATATTTTGATATATTGATAAGAACCAATGTCATTATTTTTCCAATTTAATTTCTATATTTTTTAAAATATTTTTTGATTTACGATTGATTTTTCAATGCATTTAGAATTTTTATATAAAAAGTATTTAAAAAAATTTTGGGTTTTTTATGAAAATTGTCTAGAGAATTTGAAAGTTTGTGTTATGGAAACAGCACATAAAACTTAGCAAACCTCTCAAAAACTTCAAATAAAATTATATAATTTTTTTTATTTAAATTAACTAATAAAAAAAAATTTTTTTTAAAAAACTTCCAATTAAATTTAATTAAAAAGAAATTTTTTTAGTTAATTTTACAATTTCAATCTTGCTTTTTTTACCTTTTTATCTGAACTTAAATAAATAATCATTTTTTAAACTTTTTTGTTTTTTTTTATATTTTAATTGTTATTCTCAAGGAAACTAATTTATTTTTTTAATTATTTTCTTTAAGAAAGGCACAAGTGTCAAAAATTTGAATATAATTTAATAATATTTAATATATAAAAAATATTTATTTATTTAATTTCAGAGAAAAAGATCAAAAAATCAAGATTAAAATTGTAAAATGAACTAATAAAAAAAATTTTCCTTTCAAAATGTTTACCATCTTAATTACTTTTTAAATTAAAACTAAAATTAAAAATGCTTGTAAATTGTCATCACAAGAGTGTCTAGTAATGGCAAAGAGTTTCTGTAAAAGATAAGCACTTTGCAAAGCTAATTTTATGTTCCGCTTCCTAGCACTTAATTTAAACGTTTATCAAAAGTCTACTGCAAAGTATCAGATCATATTGTATTTACCATGTATTTTATGAAATACTAAGGGTAGTTTTCTTTAATAATTATTCCACAACAAGCCATGCATTATATGCCTTAATAAATTTGAAGGAGTTTAAGCGTAATTATAAATTGATATTTATGCTCTTTTTCTTGCATTATTCTACCATATTTTCTTTTTCAAATAAAAAAAGAAATTTTTTTGTTTCATGAGTGCAAAACAAATAAACAATTAAAATTTCCTAAAAAAAAATTATATTTATAGAGTGTGATGTGAATACAAAAGCAATTATTTCAGCTTCTATGATGTGTACACATCTGAACAATTTTCTATAAAAAACCTCTCACTTGCCTAACAATTGTTTTAGGATGTTTGTAAAACACTTTTGAGTTTGAAGCGAAGGCGATAACCCAATTTCATGTCAGAAATAAATTTTTATTTTAATTTCAGTCATAATTTTATTGTTTACTTACTTACACAGGCATGTATACAAACGTTTAAAATTTTTTTTCTAGTTTTTTCCTTTTCTTTTTGAAGAAATTATGATTTTCACAAATTTTGTTTATTTACAAGCAGACAGTTAGAGCCCATCCAAGCCAAGCCGTATGGCATTAATGTTAACATTAAAATGTTACATGCTGCTGTTATAAATATAAAAAATTTTTGTGATAAATAGAAAAGAATTTTTTTTATTTGTTTTACATCAAATTTTGTAAATAATTTGGTGGATTTCTAAATAATGAAAATTGTAATTAAACTTTAGTTTATTAAAAGCGGTTTTATAGAACACACGTTTAGTATTTCCAAAGAAAATAAGAAAATAAATTAAAGAAATCAAGACTTTTAAAATAGTAAGCATTTTTTTAGTATTTCATTTTTATTTTGGTTTTAAAGAGTAGAAATTTATTTTTAAACAAAATGTTACTTGTCATTTATTTAGTGGTAAAATTTTATAATTCTTTGTGTGTGTGAGTAAGTGTGCAACCTACAAATAACATTGATCAATTTGTCAATATTTTAAGCCTACAAAACGTGTTCTCCATTGACAATTTTTTCGCCAAAGTTTCTATACAAAATATAAAAAAATAAGAAAATGAAAAGCATACGAAAGTTAATAAAAATTTACGATTAATGCCCGGCATATAATTTCGTTTATCTTGACATTTTGTATGAACATTTGACGTTTGTCAAGGCACACGCACGCACCTTTTTTTCTCTTGATTTTTTTAGCTCTCTGTGCATAAAATAAATAAAAATTAAATACACGAATAAATATCACATATTTTAGGCTTAACGAAAATTAAACGCGCTGAACAAATTTAAATATAAAATAAATATATTTTGGCATTTATTTGCATAATGTTTTCCAAACAAACAGAGAGTAAAAAAACTGAAATTTAAACGCATGTAATTTATTAAAATTTGAATTGTTTGGATTTCAGGCTTTCTGCTAAAATCCTTTATTTTTTTTTTTTTTTTAACAAAAAAGAAAAATAAATTTTCAGCAAAACGTAATCATGTACGCAAATCAATTGCTTACTATTGTTTGCGTTAAATTTAATTGTAAATAATCTGCTTAAAATCGTTAATAAAAGAGTGTTAATAATGATTTATTAATAGACCACAAACACATTAAAGTATCGATTAAGTTGGTGAGTTGTCATCATAGTAATTATTTAGTAATTAATTTTTACTTTGAATGTAAAAAATGATATTTAAATTGAGAAAAATTAAACTTAATATTTTTTTAATAAAAAACTCAAGAGTACAATTGAATCGGTCATTTCCAAAATCTTTTAAGTTACATTTTTTCCCAACAAGTTTTCTTTTTTTGGTACTCCTGAAAATAATTTTTGAAAGAGATGCAATGAACAAAATTTTAAGTCAATTAAAAATTGTTAAGTAGATTAAATTTTTCCTTGAACCAATTAAATTTTTAATCAATTTACAAATGACATTTATTTTTTGGACCGGAGCAGCCTGAAACTGTTTATAAAGTATTTCAAATCTAAACTAAGCTTTTTTTTGGAAATTTTCTATGGTTTCAAAGATATGGCATTCACAAAAGGTATGTTTCAGCATTATATGAAAAGGATTTGGTAAAAGGTTTAAAAGAAAAATTCGAAATTAAAAAAAAAAAAAAAAATTAATGTAAGTGGCTTCCTGGCCTCTCGATTATTTTGAAACTGATCAATATTCTGTTTTTTTTTTTTTTTTGGAAATTTCCTAAATCAAATAATATCATAGGTTTCAAACAAAAAGAAATCGATGGATAACTTTTTATTTTCCTTCTTATACATATCATAAATATCTCTTAATTAACATTATCTATTGCAAACATCAAAGACTTTACCACTTTGACCCTTCACGCAAGCGCCATTAAAACTATTTTCCATTCACAATTTTCTTGTGTGTGTGGTGCGCACAAAATCAATTCATATGATTTGAAAAAGTAAAGAAAAAGATTTTTAACAAACTATTTATTACATTAAACTTTTACTTAATGCGAACACAAAAGCCTACAATTTTCCGTTGCTCACAGAAATAAATTTAGCAACACCAATAGCCAAGCTCAATACCAGCAGCAGCAGCAGTGGCATTAAAGAGGCAATTAATCACAAAGCTTTTTAAAGGCTTACAAGTAAAATTAAATAAAATGTAAAATATGTTCACCTTTACCATTTTGCATTAATTCCTGTAAACAAAATTGAGCACAATTTACCAATTTCATTTTAATAAGCAGAAAAATTATAAGCTTTAAATGAGTCGGAAACTTGGGATTTGTAGTAGTGACTTGTGATGTCACCACAAAAGAAATGTTTGAAAAAAAAAATTACAAGTTGTAAACTCTTTACAGCTTCAAGCAGCAAAAACTAAACAAACAAATAAAATTTTTGCTTGAGTGAATGCTAGCAGACAGACGGAGGACCATCAACTGATGGCAGGCATTCAAAAATCATTATTATCGTCATGGTGTATCTCTGCTGAGCCAGCTTTACACAGACTTCAAGTATGTTTAGCTGTGTGTGTTTGCATATTGTAAGTTTGAAGCGATAAAATTAAATGGAAAATTAGCTTTTGTCAAAAATCAATTTAGCAAAATGTTTATTTTTTAACATTTATTTTATTTGATGGGATTGATTGTTTAAATATTTAAATTGCCAAAACTGCCCACTGATCCATCTGTCTTTTGAATATATATTTTTTTTTAATTTTAAACTTTTCATCCTTTTGTGACATCTAAATAAAAAAAATTTTATTTTTCGTTTTCTTTCCAATTTGATGAACAACATTTTTGAATCTTAATTTTTTTATGTTAATTTTGCTGAAGGATTTTAAAAAGTTGAGGGGAATGGTTATCTTTTGTGTAAAATATTTAGAAGAAATAGTGAAAGATTTAAAAAAAAGCCTAAATAAACAACTTTGTGAAAAATTTTAAAGTTTTAAATCAATTAAGATTTAATAGTCAAACTCAAATGCTTATTTTGGAGTCGATATTTTAAATGCTTAAATTAAAATATGTTTTAATACACTTTAAAAACAACTTTGATTGTGAATTCTAATTATGTTACCATTCAAAAATTTTGTTGTAGTTTTTTAGTTTTTTTAGTTATCGCTATAAAAATTCAGTGAATGCACTTTTTAAGTCATGCTGCAATAAATCGATTGTTTCACGCACTGCGTGCATATCAAGTGAAGCCACTTGTCATCCACAACCATGCCATCCAGTTGAGGCCACGAGAACTCCGTTGTCATGTTTCTGTAAGGAATGCCGTTTACAGTCGCTGCAATTCGATTACAAAAAATTAATTCATTTTGAAATCAGTAAGTCCTGACCAAAATTCTCACTACACGAGTTGCTCGTTTGGGGTGTATTTGTTTCTCATGAATTGCATTGTAAATCAAATTCAATTTATTGAATTTCTTTTTTTATTCATGAATTTATTTTTTATTTAAAAATTTAAGTACATTGTAGCTACAGATATTTTATTACTCCCAAAAACGAGGATCCCAAAAATTATTTTTTCTTAGATCTCGTTAATTTGAATTTCTTTAACTAAAATTAATTGTTTATTTGAACATTAACAAAAAAATGGTATTCAAATTTAATTAAGTTTAAACAATATTAGCCATTTTATTAAAAAAAATTTTTTATTTATATATTTTTTGTTGTTGCTGTTAAATATTTAAGAAAAATATGCAAAATTATGAATATGAGTATTTGGCTACCACAGCCGAATTTGACTTGTTTCATTTTTAGTTTTTCATATATCTTTTTATTTATTTTTTTGTGTTCATTCATAAAGTAACTATCTGTTTAATAACCACAATACTCCACATATAACACTTGTGAGACCTTTTAAGATAAAAATAAATTATCAAAAATATTATAAGCGAAATTGTCAATTAATGACGTTTGTTATAATAAATTAACAAAATAAAAATCACACAAACAAGCGGGATACAAACAATCAGGCCACACCTAATATATTAAAGCAAATTTAAGTGTTTTACGTACCCCAGATACTATTATATGATGAGTGTCAAATAAACAACACAACAAAAAATAAACACAAATCATATAAAAATTCAAGGGCAAGGACGCAAATTTTTTTTTTTATTAACGAATAAAAACTCAACCGTAAATAATAGAAATAACACTTAAATGCTGAGAGTTATGGCTACAAAAGCAAAATAAAAAAATATTTTTTTTTATTTATTATTGTGATAAAAATTAGAAATGTATAAGCGGAAATAAATTAATGGGATGTGTTTAAGAGCGTGATTAAAATGACATTCATGTATGCAAAATAAATAAATTTGATGTGTTGGAAAAAATTATTTGCAGTGGAAATGGACAAAATAGGAAAATATTATCAGAAAAAAAATTTATAATAAATAAGAAGGGTTTCACATTAAGCAAGTCTATTGCGTAAAGCTAGATTTAACCGAAAGTCACGTAAGATTTCGTTACCAGCTGATCCGTTTTGTTATATGCAAAGCAATGAAAGTGCTTATCGAAAACAAATGTCACGTTGACGGTACGGCAAGATTTCTATAAAATAGAATTTATCAACGTTTTTACGGGACGTTTATGCACAGCTGAGACAGAGTAGTTTTTTATTGGAAAAAAAAGAAGTTTAAATAATTAAAGTGCTTAAAACTTTTTCTAAAAATAACAAAAATTAACCAAAAACAACAATATTAAATAATTAAACACTACAACAAAAAGTGTGATACAGTTTTTTGTAAAAAATTTTGTATTTATTTTTTCTTATGTGAAGCTTATGTTGAGCTTAACGTTTTTAACAACGTTCAGCTCAACAAGCCTTAACTCTTGCACAATAGAAAATAAGATTAAGGAATAGAATTGCTAGTTTTTTAGTACACAGTTGACAGAATTTTTAAATTCGTTTTGTTCTTTCATTGTTGTTGTATGTGTATGCGTTTCTGATTTGTTGTATTTTGTATTGTTATGTGAGTGAAATAAAATATAAGCAATTTGAAAAAAGTAAAGTGGCTGATACACACATCAAATTTCAATATCAAACTAGGCATTTGTGTGTATATCAACAAATCAAGCTAGTTTTGATTTTCATGAAACTCACACCCAATGTTTACATGTGACTTGCACACAAATGTATGATTGACGTTGAAATTTGATGTGTGTATCAGCCACTTAATACCGTTTAAGCAAAAGAAAATGAAAGAAAGAAAAAGTAAAATTGTGTATGTGAAAAGTAACTTCCCTTACGCGTCAGAAACTTGCCAAATGTAACAACCCTTTAACAAGTGTAAAAAACAACCCATATCCATTCCTGAAAATTCTAGTAAATGTCCCTATTAATTGTTTTACTTTTAAGTAATAATTTTTACACAAAATTTATGTTTAGTTTAAATTACCCAACAAAGTTTAATTGAAATCATTCAACAATTTAATTGAAAACTACCAATTAAATATTATAGAGATGAAGGCTGTCAAATGTCAGATATTGGTACGTAATCCAAAAATTTTAAGTAAAAGTAAATAAACAAAGTTGTCAGCAAAACTCACAATTTAAGTGAATGAATTGTTTCGATTTTTTTTTTATTTTTAAAAAGGGTAAACATTTTTTTCTAAACAAAAATTTAAAAACTCAGAATTTATTGACAGCCCTCAAAATACATAATTGACAGTTAAAAAATGCATTCAAAATAACAAAGAGGCACTTAAAAGCTCGGCTCAACAATAAGCAGCAGCTTATGCTTATTTCTTTTAAACAAAAATGGTTTATATAGTTAAAAAGTTAAATTTAATTGGCCAAGTAGAAAATTAAAAAACCAAAAATTATTACAACAAATAAATACAAAAAAACATCAATTTTTTATAAAATAAAATAAAAAGATTGTGTTTATTTAATTGAAAAAAAAAAAATAAATTAATAAAATAAAGAAAGTAGCAGATAAAGTTTTACTTTCTTCAATGCGGAAAATTTTTTTTATTAGTATTTGCTCATACGAAAGAAAACTAACAACCTTTAATTGCAAAAAAAAAACATCAAATTGTAAAAAAGTATTAACAATTTGATTAAACACTTCCCGCCAACATAAACTTCCAGAAGTTATTAAAATTTAATAATAAAAAAATATTTATTTAAATAAGGAAGCTCAACATTTTTATTGTACAAGCAAATTATTTATGATTGAAACTATAAATTTTATGTTTATAATTAAATTTAAAAGGAAATTTCTTTTTTCATTAAACACTTACATACGTTGCTATCCGTTTTTTTTTTAATTTTTTATATTTTTTTTAATTTATGCACATACAAATTATTTATTTCAGATACATTTGATATAAATTTTACAGCTGCTGTAATAAGAAAGTGAGTGTAACTGTTAGGCAATTCAAGAAATGTATATGTCCTCTGAAAAAAAGGAAGTGCAAAATCTTGCGTTTCTTCAAAAATTATTTTCTTTATAAAAAAATTGATAATAAAGTGCTGCACAATAGATGTTTTAGGTCGACATGCCCTTAAACAAATTGATAATAATTAAATGCGATTCTTAGTGATTAACTAAAGTATGTGTGTGAAGATAAATACGTTTTTTTAAAATATCGCATGCGATAAAAAACATTTTCCATACATCTTCTTCAGAGAGATGAAGCTATTCAGGCCAAATCTCAAGAAATGGAAACTAATGTAAAATAATAACATTGGATAGGGGGAATACAGTTTCTCCGAACTGTATTTGTGAGATTTTTTAGAACACTTTGAAAATTGTACTTAGTACAAAAATAGCGTATATGTGGTCTCTGAGGGATGAAGGTTACTGTGGCCGAACCCTTCTATTTTAAGGTATGGGACCTAATGGGACATATATCATTTTAAAAAGGAGACTGTCTAGATTTTTAATCTAGTGCCTAAATACTCAGAAGCTACTTTGGATAATTTAAAAAAAATTTTAATTTTCATATACCCCAGTGCTGTTGCTTTGAGTGATTTTAGGAACTTTCGGACGAACCATTAAGGGTTAGGGGATGGAACTAAATATAGTTTTGAAGGAGAGGCTGTCTGCATTTGTAATCTACTGCTCAAATATTAAGAAGATTATTTAAAATTTTTTTGTTTTAATTTCCATATACCCCAGTTCTGTTGCTCTCAAGAATTTTTGCAGTTTCCGTTTTGCATCATAAAATAAAAACTACGAAGTTTTCCTAAAATGTTAAAAAATTTCCAGAAAGTTTGGAGCCTACAGATTAAATTCCTTTTTGATTTTCGTAGTTTTCATGGACAAGATCGGCAATGGTACCTCGACAAAGTGGGGACTAGTACAAACCCTTCAAAGCAACAACACGGGCAATTTAAAAAAAAATTTTTAAAATACTCCAAAGTAATTTCTGAGTATTAGTGCAGTAGATTACAAATCTAGACAGCCTCTTCTTAAAAATTATATGTTTCGCATTAGGCCTAATGACTTAAGATAGAGGGGTTCGGTCACAGTAGCCTTCATCCTTCAGAGATCACATATACGCTATTTTTGTACTAAGTGCAATTTTCAACATTTTCTATAAAATTTCACAAATAAAATTAAAAGAAACTGTATTTCCAGGATTATAGCCCTATCCATTGCGTTATATATATCTCCCTGTTATGATGGAGATACATATACTCGTATAGTATTAGGGAGCCGCAAATTAGCTGTTTGTCATCTGAAGTAAAATGAACAATAGAGAGCCTGGCTGTCAATTTTCAGATTTTTGTGTTTAACGTTATGAGGCATTTTTCTTAAAATTTTCTATAATGTCTACTTACAGTCTACGTAAACCTACCACTACTATGTTGTTAATCAAATTTGCTTTTCAAGCAGTAATTTTTTTTGTAATTACACCAACTTTAATAATTTATGGCAAATTAAAAAACAAATTTAACATTAAATTTTTTTTCACTTTTGCTTTGTGTGCTTAAGGACGTACATAGACACACTTGTCATGCCAGCGATTGTATCATTAATAATAAATTTAAGAAGCAAATGTGATTTTTTTTTATTATTATGACCGGATATCCTCTGGTGAAATGAAGTAGGGCCCCTGCTACTGTTTGTGCAACTATAAAAATGTGTAAATGTAATTAATAAAAATGTTAACAATCGCTACTGAGTGTGTCTTTTTTTTTGCAATTGCTACGGGTTGCCGTAATGCATACTAAACAATATATTTAGCAAAAACAATTTTTACATAAAACTAAATGTATTAGACCAGCATATACTGCCTTCAGTTAACTATTGATTACACTGAAAGAAGTTTGTTTTTTAATTAATTTTATGAAAAATTGTGTTTTTTTCAACCAATCACACATTGCATTAGATTTGTGAAATACTTAATAAATTCAATGAATATAAATTAATTTAATAAAATTATTTTATTAAGTAAATGAAAATATTTCATTAATTCAAAGAAATATTTATAAATTTAATGAATTATTCATTAATATAATAAAACAATTTTATTAATTCAATGAAATATTCATTAAATTACTGAAATAATTTTGTTGTAGACTGAAAATATTTCAATAATTCAGATTATTTATGAAATCGTTTAGTTGACTTACTTTGAAAGAATGAAATACAAGAATAATTCATTCAATTAATGAATTATTTCATAAGTTTAATGAAACGTTGTAATTTTCTAAAAAATAATAAATTTGTCGCTGGATGGATAATGAACGAAATCTTTCAGGTTAAAACATATTTTTAGCTTTGCCATAGACTCTCGCTAACTACAAATAAAAACCATTTTATTTAAAAAAAAAAAAGCAAAACTTTTCAAATAATTTCTTTCGATACAGAAAGCGGTAATTTATGAACAATTTTCGTTGCTGATGTTTAAAATATTTAAAAAATTATAAATGCTTAAAGGATCCAGAAAGAAATTCTTTGGCTAGGGCCTTTCACTGATCTACAGCCAACGTCTTCTGCCATTAATAATTTTTTTAGCTTTTAAGAAAAGCGTTTTTGTTTCTTGATCAGTTTGTGTTTTCCATTAATTTTGAAAAAAAATTTTATGCAGAAGTTTATGTTAAAAAACCGAAGCAAGGAAAAAGGGCTTGTTTTTTGCAGGAAATATAAAATTGAATTCAGTTGCTTTAGGAATTTCTTTTTTATTTATTTGGTACTGCCGTTATTTGCTAAACTTTTTTTAATAGTTTTATTACTTGTTTGTTTGTTTTAAAATAAAATTTTATTATAAAAAATCTCACGTTTGAATTTTAGTAATTAATTATACAAACATGTTTTGTTTGCCATTATTTGCTACTTTGTTTGTTGTACGTTTGTCTAATTTTTATACCCCTCGGTATTATTAGCAATTAATATGTATTAATTAACTACTACCCGTAAAATTAAATCAGCGTTTTTTTAAAATATTCATGAATTTTTTTTTTCTTTATTTTTTTATTTGTCTAAATGGCAATGGAGACACTAGTATTTTGTACTTATATTTTTTTGCCTTTTAAAGGTGTTGACTTCAACATACATACTACGTACAAACGTACTTATTTTAAAAACAAACAAAAAAAATAAATAAATAAAAATTAAGAAAGAAGAAAAAAATATATCTACTTAGTGTTTGTGTTCCACAACAGTCTAGACCCCATAAATTATATGAAAACTTAACATTATATTAATACGTGCGTAAAATCTAAAATACAAATATATTCATTTCTAACTGATCAACTGCTTAGGGAATTTATTTTTATACAGATAATGATTTCTGTTATCCATTTCATTTACAAAATTTATTGTTTTCCCATTAAACAACGAAACAAAAAATCAAAGCAATTTTTTTAAATCGATTTTTATACGGTGACAGTTTCAGTTTCAAAATTTTGTATCAAAATCTCAATCTTGTGCAAACATGATGTTTTATATTTTACTTGTTGTGTTTTCACCAAATTTAGACAATATGTCAAATTATTTAAGTTAATTTTTATTTTAATATTTAAACAACTGCTTGCTGCTGTTAATACTCGTGTGTATACTTTGTTGTTGAGTTACTAACATTCACTGGATATAAAGTAAAATATATTAGTTCATGTAAAACCTATTTTTGGGGAGAATGTCACAGTAGCGGCGCCTGATAAAATCATAAATAAATACAATTTGGTGTAATACGTTTTGAATTTTAATTTATGGCAGTTGGCGTAATAAGGTCAAAATTTACAATTTCAATTTATGTTTAGTTAATCGTTAGTTATCTAGAAAATTTTTATTATTACTTTTTACACAAAATAACTTTGCCATAAAATGAATACTGTACACCTCTTCTGCCTTTGTCCGCCAATGCAGCATCAGTTAATTTGGGGATTGTTACCTGCAAAACCTTACTGCGCTATCGACTGCAGGAACATATACTGCATATTGCACATGTCAAATATTATACATAAAGGCATTGGCCCATAATCATAGTCGCACTAAAGTCGGTATCTTTTTAAAAACGATTTTAAATTCATGCAAGTCTTATGAACAAAAGTCAGCTCTTAATAAAAACCTACTTTTTTGTGACTATGATTATAGCCCATTATCTCTTCTTGTCAATGGATCCTACACTGAGAAAAAAAATTTCGGTTGTGAAAATTAAATAATTTTTTTTAATTGTGACAATTATTTATGAAAACAAAAACAAAAATTTTTGTAAAATATTCAAAAAAATAAAAAATATTTCTAATGGAATAAAACACAAAAAAATCACTTTCTCAACAATGAAAACTATTTTTATACAAAAATTTTAAATAATTTTTATTGCTACAGCTAAAAAGTTTTTGCTTATAACAACAGAATATTTTATTAGTAACAAATTAAATTATCATTACCGAAGTAATATCTCAAAAAACCTAACAAAATTAAATACTGAGAAAGTGCCAGTTGCAAAAGCACAACCAACGCTCATGTTAATTTTAATTTGTATAGACAAGGGGTTAACAAAATAGTTTTTTTTATAAAATTTAATTTAAAAAAATTTTGGAAGAATATTTTGAGATGTAAAATTTTCCTTAAATACTTAAGAAGCCATAATTAGTAATATTTAGGTCACTAACAATTTCAATAAAAAGGCCTTTCTTTAAACAAAAATCCGTAATATCAATTTAAAAAACCTTCTTGAAGCTTTGTTTTTTTCTTTAAATCAAAAAAGAAGTCAAAGAGAGTACAACAAAACATTTTTACCAAAAATGCTATTAACAATTAGCACACCTCTTTTCTAGCCCATCAATTTCATTTCTCTTCAACGGAAATCCCACTTTTCAACAAGCTTTCATTAAATAAAAGCATCATAAAAAATGATTGGTCTTCAATGAGAAAAATAAAAATTAAATTTCACTAATTTTTTAAGGGGATTTATAAAAAAAAAAAATTTTTAAGTCAAAGGTTGACGCATTTACCAGGCAACAAAAATATTTGAAAACAAAAAATACCACACTCGTTTTTACGTTATCTTTACTCAAATTATTGTTTTAACTGACATTTCTTAAATGCTTTTAAGCTTTTTTCCATTTCCTATAACTGAAAAAAAAATTAACTACATTCATGTGTGGCTTTACCATAATCTAACCATAATGATGATAATGGTAAGAAAAAAAGTTTGTTGCAGCCACAAATGACTGGAATTCGTTAGGCATTGCGCATGTCTAGTCATAAATGGAAGGCTGCAGATATAAAAAATATATAAAAACTAAACACTTTTAATAACCGCAACGCCATCTGGTTGTCATGCAAGTCACACATAAATATGGCTGAAATTTAAGAAAAGGCGTTTAAATTTGGAAATTTCTTATTTTTAATTAACAATTTTTTTTTTGTGAGAGCTAACGAAACTCATTAGAAATAGTTAAATAATTTAAGATTTCTGTTTGTTTTAAATTATTAATTAATCACAATTAATATTAACTAATTGCTTGTTATTGCTATGAAAGAGATTTTATTTTTGTTTTATCTTAATGAAAATTTTGCCTTTTTTAAAGTCAAACTTATTTTAACAAACCTTATTTAGAGTGCCAGCATGTGCTATCGATTTGACCACTCATTTAATCAAAAGACCTCAGGAATAAAATCAAAAAATAAAAAAGAAATAAATATGTTTAATATAGATTTTTTTTTTGTGAATAACAAAAACAACAAAAGAAGAAAGAAAAGAAAAGAAAAGAAATATGTCGATGAATGATTAAGTGTGCACAACAACAGCATGTGGTCTGATTCATTTAATTGCAAAGCTATTGCAACAAAACTAAAAACAGCATAAGCATAAACACAACAACAACATTAACAACACAATATGCAACAGCATCAATAAAATCAAAACCAAGCAACAATGAAAAATCTCACACAGTAGAAAGAGGTAATGAAATGGTAAAAAATATAAAACAAAATTTCTAGCCTTGTTGTTACCTTGAGTGGCTGCGGTTGCTGCTAGTAACTATTGTTGCCAAATACTATTTAGCATGGTGGTGGTGAGATGTTGGTCTAGCGATATACTTGTAAGCTCTTTTTGGTGTACTAAACTGGCAGTCATTGCAATAGCCGCAACAATAACTAGACCAAAACAAAAAAAAAAAAAAAAGAAAAACTAAATGTGACAAAAAAAAACTAGTCGGAAAGAGATGCAATATTAACGATTTAATGTCTAGAGGGCATTTGGCAACAGGTAGCTTTTGTAGACAAGCAACAGAAAATGCAACTGCAAATAATAACAGCAGCCGTGGAATCTCTTTCTTTTTTTTTCTTTTTTTTTCTTTTTTTTTTTTTTGTTGTTTTTCTTACAGAAAAGAAAAATGCCGCTATTAAGGCCGTTTTGTATAGAAAATTGTAATCATTTTAAGCAGAAAACCACCGCCTAATGTGCTCGTTGTTAGTGCTTAAGTTTAACACTCTGTTTATGTATTTTTCTTGATTTATATTTATTTTACTAAATTGTATTTCAATATATACAATATTTGCTGTTGCAAATACATACATACACACCTATAAAACATATATGAATGATTAATATGTTTTTAGCCAGCAGGTAAATTAATTCAACAAACTAAAGAAGTTTATCAACACACTTTTACTTACTGGCAAATGCTGTGTTTGAAAACAAAATATAATATAAAAAATAGAAACACTTGTACCGGAATTGGCGCAAGGTAATTTAAAAAAAAAAAAAAAAAAAAAAAAAATTAATAAAAATAAACAAAACCGACAAATTTTTTATAGATTTTTGATAATAGTGAGTTAAGGAGGCTACTAAAATTTGTGGTTAATATTTCTGATTTGAGTAAACGAATCGTTATTTCAGGAATTTTAAAAAGTAAACATTTTTGAAAAGATTTTACAGAAATTTTTATAAAATTTTAGTAAAAAAGAAAAAATCTTAGTTAAAAACAAGCCAGCTGTGCATACAAAATTATTTTGCAATATTTTTACTTTTTAAATCAATAAATTTAGGGCTGCCAAATATGTTTATGCAACTTTTTTAAAGGATAATTTTTTTTGCTTTTCTTTGCATTCTTTTTTAAAAATTTACACAGGCTCACAAAATGAAATTTTTTGGGGGCCTATGGTTTCACAGTAATTTTTTTTTTCGGTTAGTTAAAAAACATTTTTGTTTAAGAAGCAGTTATTAAACAAATATCCCATAGAAAAATTGCTTATTAAGCAAAAATGTTTTTTTTATTATAATTTGAACATTATTTTCAATTCCTAAATAAATTTTTGTTATTCGTTTTGAGCCTCGCTATTAATCAATATTTATAATTTATTCAACTGTTGTATTTCCACACACTTTTTCTTCTAAGCCTTGCAAATACAACGAAATTTTCATTTTAAAAACTTGCCACTTTTTGTGGCAAATTTATTTAGTATTGACCAGATGTGTTAAGGTTAAAAATTACAATCATTTTAATTTGATTACATTGCACATTACAAAGTATTAAGAAGACAACGACACGATGGCATATCTTCCAAGTGGCTGCTTAGTTTTCCAATAGATTATTAAATTGTAAGTTAAGGCCCCGGCCATAAATAACTTAAAAATTAAATTGAAGAATTTTCTCTTTATGACTACTGTATGTTGAACTAATGACTCGAAAATTAATTTACTATATAAATGGCAGGTTGCATTGACTTTTATGCCTAGAGATAATTTTAAATAATTTTTTAGAGCATTGGAGTTTTCATGTTACAAAAGTATTTTTATAAATAACTTAAACATTTGTAAGCTTTCATTTCAAGATTATTAATTTCGTTTTTTTTTTTAATTTCACTTTTTATACAGAATCACCCTCCATGGCCCTGCGACAATGTCCAATGCTCGTGAATTGGCATTGTTAGAGAAATGGTCGTCTGATGGTGCTACAATTATTCCACCCCTCTCTTCGCCTACCTCTCCTAAAGCAACAAAATTCTGTTGTTGTCCAAATCGACGTCGCTATAACATCAAACAACCCAAATTAACCACTACACTTCACGTTCGCAACATTTTCGTCGACAACGATTTCAATTTTATTGACGATCCCACACTCAACGAAGACGATAATAATGACAGCCATAACGGCGATAGTCAAGAACAACAATTGACTATTGAAAATATAAAAAACTATAAACGAGCTGAAAGTTGGCCCAGTGCTAAACGAGCACATAAATATAATTTCAACAATTTAAAATTGTTAGAAGCTGAAGTTCACAAGGAAAATGTACAGCATAATGTGGCGGCAAAAGAGAATGAATATGATGATGCTGAGGAAATTATAAATAATAACAGTAGCAAAGTCATAACGAAAGAGTTTAAAGCAAAAGAAAACGAACTAGAGGTCGTTAAGAGATCAGTAGGAGAATCAGTTGGGGGAGATGAACAATGTCGGCATTATAAAAGCTGTCATAATAATCAAAACAATTGTTTAACTAGTGAACACGAACAAAAGCTTAAAAGCGGCAGATGTTCAACAGAATTCACTCACAAAGAGCAATTGCAGCAGAAGCAACAACTGCTAGAAAAAGAACAGCAAAAACAAAAGGAAGTTCATAAGAAATCAACTGTCAAGAAGCCTTTAAAACAAAGTGGCAATGAAGACAGCAACAATGCAACAAATTCACATGCCAAACAACAGACAACGATGACTACAGACACTGAGTGTGAGAATTTTAAGAAGACAATTCCGAACTTGGAAACATTAACAGCAACTAATGAACAAATCATCTTAGCAAACACACAAAAAACATCACTATTAATCCAAAGACTTAGTGAAATAAGCGAATTAAAATCTAGTTTAAGTAGAACAGCTTTTAGCAATAAAATACAACAAAAACAACAACAACGACCGGAAAAGCTGCAGAATTGTAGCAATTGTCAATTTTGTTTTAATCAAAACTGTCGCAACTTTTTAAAAACACAACAAAGTTTACAACCAATTTCCTCCTCCAGCAACACTTTCAATTCCTTTTGTACAAAAACCAACAACAATAATAAAATGACAATTGCCACAACAGCTGATGTGGGAAATAAACGTAAGCGTAGCAATAATATTGCCAGTGAATGTGATACACAAGAGCAACAAATAACCGCAACGAGTGCTACAACAGCATTGCCTTGTCTATTAATAAATTCTACAAAAATGTCAGCAACACCAACAACTCCCATACCACATTCTAATGCTAACACACCTTTATCACCTCTAACAACAACTGTGATTAAAACTACAATGGTAAAACGTAGTCCTGCTAATGAGTCGACAACAATGCCGACAACAATAACTACACCAACAACATCTCCAGTAACGACACCAACATCCGCCTCATTAAATATCGAAAAATCTTTAGCATTTACAACAAATAATGTTCAAGATGTGGCTAAAGACAATAAACCTGCGAATAACAAGTGCTTGACAGTTTCACAAACAACAACAACAGCAGCACAAACAACTTGTACTGTCACAGCAGCATCGCCAGCAGCACCTTTAAGTGTTAAAGAACGTATTGCTGCTTTAGTAGCTGGAAATGGTAAGTATTTTCTTTGTTTCTTAACAAATAATTTTAATGTCATTTTAAGAAAATGATAAATGTGCTTGTAAGCAGTTACAGTAGGCATTTGTAGCTTTTTTATACCAAAGAAATGCACGATACTTTACATTAAAAAAGGGATAATATGATGAGTAAGAGTTTTATTATTCTCTCATCATTGAGCTTATTAGCTTGTTAAATTAAACTTCCTATCAATAGTAATAATTATTGTATTTTAAATGTAGGCAAATACACAGCTTAGCACGATTTATAATTGAAAAACAAATTAAAGGCATAATTAAAAATTATTTTTTATCAAGTCATGCCAAACTACTCCCTCTAAGTATTCAAATAATAATTTTATTTGCTATTATTTAATCATTTTGTGACAATAACAACAATTACAAAATGTGTTTGAATAAATTTTTGAAAATTAAAATAAAACAAGTAATTTTTTTGGCCCTGCAATGTGCAACAAAATTTAAAACAAAAAGACACCTAAATGTAGGCAATATTTTATTTAAGTGATTCTATATGATATGATGTTGTTGGTTGCAGATAGCAGCATATTTCATTTAGCTGAACTTAAAAAATTTTCATTCATTATTAAGAACATTTTTAAAAAATTAAAATGAAAGCCGAAAATGGAGTTTACTTGAATTTAAAGAAATTTTTACAGAGTATTTAGTTTAAAAAATTAAATATTTATTACACTACAATAAGCTAGTGTTTAATGAGTTTACTAAAGCCTTCATTTGTTATTTTTCATAAAGTGGTTAAAATTTTATAGTTTATGTATTCGCATCAATTATTTCAAAATTTCCACCCACTTTAGAAAAAAACGTGCATAAACAAATTATTTTTTTTTTAATTTTCGTTTTAATTTTTTAGGTGTGTTTTCCATGTTTCTTTTTTAAATAATTACGGGTAATCACGATATTACTTACAAATAGTGCAAACGATGCAAATGAGAAGAACAAAAAATCTGTTTTACTCAAGACATCAACTAAATATATATAAATAAAGGCCGTCTGCCCGATATGTTGTTCCATACATAACCTCATTTTGTCTACTTTACGATATAATAAAGTTTCATGATTTTTTTTAATATCTGTGTTTTATTTAAAATTTAAATCTTGCGTTCTTGTTGGGACACCCTTTATTTGATAATTTTGCATTAAAAATACCTGGAGCAAACATCGCTATGTACCAGTATATTTGCCTTCAACAAATTAATTCCCTGTTTACAAAATTCAGTTTTAGGGATTAAAAGCTATACAAGCATACTTAAAATGGCTTACAAGCACTTTTTATTATAAAATATTACACATTTTTATAGTGAAGTGTGGTTTACAAGTATGTTTGTGCAGCCCTTTAGTATAGGTTTAATTCACATCTAGACTTATGTATAAGCGAAAGCGCATGCAATAAAATTGGGAGTAAAAATTCTGTCTATTCTTCTTGGTCTAGATGTGACGTGTATGTAGACAAATGAATAACTCGCTGAAGGTATACTCTTCTTTTCTTCATATTCTTAAGCATAATTGCTAAATAGACTTGAAGCTGCCAGATTTTTTTAAAGGGTTTCTTTATCTTATTATAGTTGAAAAATTATCTTATTGGGTTTAGCTCAGCACAATTGCATACTACAAATTTACATTAATAATTCTGTGAATACCCCTATTGTTTTATATTTACCTCGTACCCTTCCTTAATATACACAGGAAAATGAAATTTTTAATGCTTTTGAGTGCACATATCATTATTTCTAATACTAAAAAAAAAAAAAAAAAAAAAAAAAAAAAATTAGAGTCTTCCGCAATGTTAAAACTTTAAAATCTGATGTTAACATGCTTATGTACGGGTATGTCAGTATTTACTCATACATATGCGTTTATTTGTTTATTTTATAAATAATTCATTTTGATTTAATGTAAAGCACATTCGTTTCCGTTTATAACGGGTGTGGCAAAAGCCATTTGTTCATCGTAAAATGCTAAAAAATGTACAAAACAAGTCATAATTTACGTTTTTAGTTGCGAATAGAAGAAATTTTCATCGAACAAAATCACTTTCATTTCAGTTATCATTTTAATAAGCAAAATTATTCATTCGTAATGAAAAAAAAATCATGTAAACGGCTTGCAAACAGCCATTACAGCTGCTCAAAGTCATTGCAAAACAGGGCTGGAAAATTCACAGAATTTTTTTTTTTTTTTTTACATATTTTTTTTAGACATAAACTAACAAAGTCATCATTTGCTAGTATTCCACGGCAGTGTCTTGGCAATTATAGGGCTTCAAAAGAGATGCTAGTTGATTTGCAAACAAACGAACAAATTTCTGTTAATAATTTTTTTTTTTGAAAGCAACTAAAGATTTCTTTCTCAAAATTCTTGAATGGTACCTTCAAAGATTTTTTGAAATGTAGTGAGTTTTCCTGTGCCAATATGAAAAAAACTGCTTATCTTTTATTATGTCATTCGAATGGGCTACAATTTTAAAAGCGCCCAAAAGTTTTTCTAATCAAATTACAGTGAAACTTCCTTATAATAAAGAAATCCCTTAAAAAAACGTCGTTATTGCAAAGTTTTTCATACAAAAATGCTATAACGAAAAAATCCATAGCTAAAAAACCTCTTTACCAAGAAATCATACTTGAAAAATATAATATTTTAAGTTTGTAAGTCGTCAGAGTCTTGTCATCAAAAGCCTCTACATAACGAAGTGCTGATTCTATAGGCTGTATACAACGAAGTATTTAATTTTGGATTATTTTTTAAAAATAATGCAAAGTAACTTCTGAGTATTTGGACACTAGATTACAAATCTAGACAGTCTCCTTTTTTAAATGATATGTGTCTCAGTAGGTCGCATACCTTAAGATAGAAGGGTTTGCCAACAGTAGCCGTTATCCCTCAGGGACCACATATACGCTATTTTTGTACTAAGTAAAATTTTCAACGTTTTCTAAAAAATTTCATAAATACAATTATGAGAAACTGTATTCCCACAATGATAGCCCTATCCATTGCGGTTGTTTTCCACTAGGTCCCAATCCTTGAGAAAGAAGGGTTTGACCAGAATGGCTTCATCTCTCAATAAACCCCTTTAAATTCAGTACATACTCGCATGTGAAAAATATGTCTGGAAATCTTTTTTATCCCATAGGCGATATTTTTAAAAAACGTGTTTAACTAGACGTATTTATCTTCACATGCATTATTTACTTCAGTAAATTGAAACAATCTATTCCTTGATGTTTTTTTATTTGGTGCAAAATTTTTTCCTGTATAAAAAAAGTCCTTTTTATGGTTTTTTTTTTTTTCTTGTCTTAACTAAATCATCAAATAAACATGATTCAAAATAGGAACTAAAATTTTTAAATGAAAATAAAAAGCCCAAAGAATATCGGCAAAATCGCCATAGTATTTACTTGCGTACCACCCTTTATTAACACACACACACAAAATAGCCTGATTTTATAGTTTATTTATTTAAATTTTTTTTTTGCTTTTGTAATGTGTGTATGCAACCATATTGTTGCTGCATTTATGCATACATCAATTAAATGTCAAAACAAATTGTTGTAAAAACAAAAAGAAAGAAACAAATGAAATGAAGTAACAATGAAAAAAAATCGTATAACCCTCCGTGAGTATTGCATATGGGATAGAGTAAAGTAAAAACATTTTTAAATCAATCTGAAGTCTGACAGAAATATAGATGGTAACTAATTTATTAGACATTCAGAGATACAGTGACAGCTAGTCGAAAAAACAGGCAGCAGGTACAAGCTTTGACAGCTGGAAACATCGAAATGTTCCTGCATTTCATAATTAGATGCATACACACAACACACATGTAAATAAGCATATTAGTTACTCTCAGTAAGCATTTGAAATTTTTTTAAAAATAATTGCTCATTTGTCAATTACATGTGTTTAACAAACATATTTACATGTAATTCAAAGGAACATTTTTGTAACAAACTAAAATAAGTCACAAAAAAAATATTTTTAGTTTTAGTTTATAAAGGTCTCCATTCACGAGATATTTTTTACATGTGAATTTTAATTTTAAAATACACGTGTTTTCTTCATACGTCTGACATACACTCTGCTGATCCACTCAAAATTATTAACATTTTGTGAAATTGATTTTGCTTATTATTTTTTTAAGAATTTGTGTTTTAAAATAAAATAAAACGGAATTAAAAAATAATAAAATTTCATTACCTAGTGTTATTTCTGTGCTTATTTTTCGTGTGAAAAATGGTTTAGGGCCGCCGAAAATATTTTTCATTGTGTTGCTGAAGTGGTAGCGATATAATTAGTTTTTTTTTTTTTTATTTTTAAGCTACAAAATGATAAGCTTATAAATTATTAGAAAAGCTAAACTAGATTTAAATAATTTAATATTTTCTTGTAAAATTTTTTATTCAGCCGACTGAGGATACAGCAAATTATTATACAGTGACAAATATGTTTCACAAACCGTTGACATGATAAAATAGAGCACATTCTAATTGAAATTTTGTCAGGAGTTTTCCTTATGCTTTTTTACAGAAGCAATGTTTTTCAAGGGCACACACCATATGTTCCTGTGTCGTAATATAAAAATTAACAAATACAGTGTAAAACACATCTTAAATAATATCAGTTCATTTGTACAAATTTAGGAATTGAAAAAAGGTAATGACAAGAAACACTGTGCAACACATAAAATGTAAGCTAAATACTTCTCATGTGGTATTTTTTGAAGTACTTATCGAAAGCAACAGAGCTCTATTGCTGGTTTTGCTAGTTTAGCTGCGGTTCGAATTTTTTGGCCTAGTGAACATTTTGGCTAAAACTTGATTTTCTTTAAAAAAAAACCTGCCTTTCTTTTAAAAAATATATTTTGTTTTAATAGGAGAAAAAAGTGTAAAATAAATTAACTTAAATGTCAAAGATCCAAAAAGTATAATTTTTTCTTTAAAGGTTTGAATTCCTGCTTGCTAAACCTTTTTTTTTGTTTTTTTTTTTTTTAAGAAAAGAGAAACAATAATTTTTTCTTTGTTTTGGTGTTTTGATTTTAAAATTGAAAAGTTTACAACGCTGACAATTGGATAATGTATCACGGCATTTACTACAAAATGTTTTTAAATTGACTTGGAAGTCTTAAAAAGAATAAAAAAAATTATTTAGCTGGCCTGTGTTATTTGTGTTCTCTTGTAGAAGATTCTAACAAAAAAAGTTTAAATTTATAAAACAATTTTATAAAAAATTTCAATAACGTTGACTTTAAAGTCTAGGTTGATTTTTTTAGCGATACTCTTTATTAAAATATTATAAATAAAATTCATCTTCTGTTTGTTTTTTCACTATACAAATTTTTGTTTTCTAACGCTTTGACTGAAATTTAGCCAAATTTATAAAAAAACATTTTATTAAAAGTATTTCCCAAAGAAAAACTGCTTATTAAACAGAATTTGTTTTTATGAATGAGGACGATAGTCTTTATACTCCAAGGAAGGTCACCATATAGATACTTTTATACCGCCACGCCTATTTTTAGCCTACTTTTCAACGATTTTCATTTACAAAGCCTGAAGTTATGATTGCAAATATTTTATTTACCACCAAAACCATCAGTTTTTTTTTTAAAGTGCTGAATACCTGTATTTATTTGGATTTCTCTATGAAAGACCGGACCGATATATTAAATTTATTAATTACAAATTTAATTGTTGCTTCAATTCTTAATAACACCTTTTTTATTATATTTTTGCAAAATTTTTAAAAGAAATTTATCAAGTAAAATTCACTAGAATTTTGTAAATTTAATTAAAGTTAAGATTTTATGTTATTGGGAACATTAATGTTTGAATTATAATAAGGACAGCATTCAGAGTTTTCAGCAGTAAACGCTTAGCTTACAATAGATAGTAGATAATTGCAATAGATAATTCCTAAAAATATAAATTAAAAGGTAAAATCAATTGTGTATACTAAGTACACTGTGGGTAGTAAGTGCAGTTACCTCAATTACCCGTAACGCTAGATAACCATTTATTTTTTGGTTAAAAATTTTTTTTTAATAATTTCTCATGGGAATAATTTTAATAAAGTTAAAAAACGCCCAAAAACTTTTGAGAAAGCAATTGCTAATTTTATTTCTAGAAAGTGTACGAAATTAACTACAATGAGAAAATATAGACGACCAAAGATTTTTCTTTTTAAATGCATTTTTCTTCATATCTTATCTGCTTCGTATTAATATTGATTTTTTTCATAGTTTTACTAATGAAAAAAAAAAAACAAAAAATTATTAAAACCAAAGTAAACTTGTACATTTAGTTGTTTGGTTTTCAAAGGCATAAACTTAAATCAAATTAAGTGCACTTTGCATGACTTGATATGTCTGTCTGGTTGTTTTAACAATTTTTGTTTATGTAAAGCAATTTAAGTCTATCCCAGCATGCCGGGCTTAAACTTTGCGTTATACCTTTAAACTTGGTACTTGCCCAAATACCAGCTCTGCTCTGTATGGGCAGAAATTTATATTATACAAAAGTTGTTGCAGCAAGTAAGTACTTACGAGTGTTACATATGGGAGAGACGATTATTGCGTCTGCGTGCAGTGGCTGCACCCAAAAACAACCAACACCTTTTTGTTTGCTTGTGTAGTTATTGTGGATAAATTTTATAAACACTAGATACTCGTATTAGCAAATTCTAAATGCAGCATATGTAAACTGGGAATAATAAAAATAAAAATGGGAAAAAAAATTTTTTATGTCTTCGTTTTCACATCAGGAGGTCCTTTTTATCGCAATAGTTTTTCATATAAAAATAAAAAAATATTTTTTTTTTTAACGAATTAAAATTAAAAAAAAAAATTAAACAAAAATAAAACAAATTGTGTTCTTTCAATATTCTAAAGGCACATTTTAAGGAACTAAAAAAAAAAGAAACCAACCAAACAGCTGTTTAATTTTAGTGGATTTTCATGGTACGTAGCATAAATTTAGTATTTGGATTCTTTTTAAATGAAAATTTACTCTTACTCAGAATCAGGAATAAATTAACCTCTAAATTATATTATTATAAAATTTTCACTAGTTTTATATTTTAGGAAATATACAGAGAAATATTCTTAAGAAATCAATTTTTTTTTAATTAAAAAAAATTTTTTCTAACAAAAAATCTAAAATTATTTTAATGTCTGCATATATTGCAAATAAAATTGGTCATAATTAATTAAAATTCTTTTATTAGTTGTGACTTTATTTATTTACAATTTGGAATGCAGATCAATACCATTTGTGTTTAAGTAAACTATGAACTTTTTTTATTTTTGAATTGGAAAAAGCCTAGAAAAGCTATTCGAAAAATGTAGTGTTTTTTTTTTAAACAAATTTTCTAGACAAGTTGATGTTATTAAAGGACAAGGCGACCCAGGAGAGACCGAGAACAACAGCTAGTTTAAAACAAAATAAAATAAAAATGTCCATGGCTTTCTTTGTCAGTTATTTGAATTTCTTAAAATCAGCTTTTCATTGTAAATAAAATTTGTAGAGACAACAAT
Source organism: Thelaira solivaga (assembly GCA_947397855.1). Lineage (NCBI taxonomy): Eukaryota > Metazoa > Arthropoda > Insecta > Diptera > Tachinidae > Thelaira > Thelaira solivaga. The sequence goes on from OX377610.1 coordinate 20,315,256, forward strand.
AATAGAAAGCCACCCCTCTTTACATTTCGGCTAGTATTCGCAAAAAATAGAATAGACTTGAAGTAGATATCGTAAAAAATTTTCATTTTCGTTTTTTATTATTTTTTAATCCAAAATAATTTTTTAAAAACATTTTTTGTTTTGAAAGAAATCTATTTAACACTGAAAATTTAAAATTCTTTCAAACCAAAGAAGTCTAAATGCATGAGTGTAAAATTTAATAACTTTTTTGTTTATTGTTATTTTTTATTTTTCAAATTTTATTCTTTGAACCGTGTTACGCCATATTACCATGCTAAATTTAACAACAACAAAAAATTATTAAATTTTTAGTCACATGCGTGAATTTTGGCACACCCTGTACTTTAGTGGGACTTTTTGTTTATGGAACATCTTTCACTTACTTTAGTTCATCATAAATTTTATTTAAAAGAAAATATTCTAGAATTAAAAATAAATTACAATTTTGAAATCTGCCATGTGACTACAAAAACTAAGCAAGTCCTGACTTTCTTTATCACTTTTATATGTAAATGAGTTTGGAATAAGTAAATGACATATGGGTACTTCAATTGATTTGTATAGAAACATAAACTGGAAAGTAAAAGAGAATAAGTTTTTAATTTTGTAAATCTATTTTGATCTTTCCCCATCATTTACATACTCAAGATCGCATAAACAACTTGGTGAAGAGAATCCAATGATTATAGCAAAGATGGTCGCTCGAACGGTTTGTCTGTTGGTCGGTTCTTCTTTTATACTGTTGGTTAGGTTTTGTTTTTTTGCACTTGAAAATAATTGAATAGAAGTGCAAGTGTGTCGGCATACAAACACAACAACATCAACAAGAAATCTTCAACATTGTTAAATCGCTTTTGCAGGCGTTTTTGATTACAATTCCTTTATAATGCAGATTCAAATGACTCTTGCTTTCTTTAGCTGCAGTGTATTGGACATTGAAGCTGGTTTGCAAGTTGTTTGTGTTCTTTTTTTATCCCTTTTTTCTGTAGACAAGTTTTAATGGCATAAGGGTTTTTTTTAAAGAAGTTATTTAAATAGTATGAAGCAGCAGCAGCAAACCAAAAAAAAAATTAAAAACTATTGTAAATGAGTGTAGTTGCCTTAATCACAACACATGTACAAATTATATGTCATTAAAACTGATTAGAATTTATGGGATGTGGACAATTGCTTTTAAATGAGATCTGATAATGGTTGTAAAACTTCAAGACTTTTTTACAAATTCTTTTTTTTCTTCTATACAAACCGCAGGAATTGCAATTTGAAATAAGCAGAATTGATTAGAATAATTTAAAGTTGATTAAACTATTGTCGTTATGTTTGCATTATAAAGTACAAAATGATTATGTTATATTTTAATTGCATTCGTCTGTATGTGATGTGCATGTGCTATGAGTATGAAAATAAATAAACTAAACAATTCAAACATGCAAACATTAATGTTGGTATTAGGGGGTGCAGCTGTTGGTGTTAATCATGGTTGCAAAAAAAATCTAATTTTGGTTAATTTAGTTTTTTTACAGCCTTAAAAATATGTTGATGAAAAATTATAAATTCTTTCATTTTTATATTTATTTTTTATTATTTTATTTCATAAAAATTATATTAACCCATTAGCTGTTATTGATAAATGATTTGTTTTTACTTCTGCTAATTAGACACTTAAAGAAAAATTATTAATGAAACGATTTCTTTGTAATTATTTCATTGATTTAATTAAATATTTCACAAAGTGTGTGAATTAATAAAATTATTTCATTAAATGAATGAAATTATTTCATTAAACGAATAAAATTATTTCATTAAAAGAATTAAGTTATTTCATTAAAAGAATGAAATTATTTTATTAAAAGAATGAAATTATTTCATTAAATGAATGAAATTACTTCATTAAATGAATGAAATTATTTCATTAAATGAATGAAGTTATTTCATTAAATGAATGCAATTATTGCATTAAATTAATGAAATTATTACATTAAATGAATGAAATTATTACATTAAATGAATGAAAGTATTTCCTTAAATGAATGAAATTATTTCATTAAATCAATGAAATTATTTCATTTATAAAATGTTTTTATAATACAAACCAATCATCAAGTTTTTGGTGGGATATTAAATGTCCTTAACTATACGCCCAAATATGGTTGCAAAGTTTTAACCTAAAACCGATTATTTGCCCCACAAAATTCTAACGTTAATTATCGAAATTATTGATAACGAGCCTAAGCAGCACAGAGTATGTAGAGATTTCAATAACAAAAAGTATTTCTGCCTTTTTTAGGATTTATATTAAAAATATATATTTTGTGATGCAAATGTTTAAACATCAAAAATTACTGAAAGTTGTAATAATGGGCCTTAATTTTTTATCCAAAATGAGTAGTTAAGACTTGAAATAGAAAATATGACAAATTTTTCATATTTACAAATTCAAACTTTATTTCTCCTCTCTATTTTGGTTTTAGGGCTACCATGAAAAATTATTTAAACAATCAATAAGATCCGTTTGCGTTTTTTAAAATAAAATTATTATTCAAAATGAATTTAAATAGTTCAAAATTTGCGGCCAAATTTATAATAAACATTTTTGTGTAATAAAAATTTGTTAAGAAAATATTATTGGACAAAAGAATTTTTTTTTTTTATGAATTTGGCAATAAATTTTTGTTACTAAATACAATATTTAGTAGCGAAGCATGATCCTCAAATAGCTTCTCATTAGCTTGTAGCTTTCAAATGATAATTGATCATAGATTAAAGGAATAAAACATGCAGTAAAACAAACTTTTCTACACTATGATTTTTTTTCTTAATTTATTTTATTTTTTTGCTTAAAAACAATTCCCATAAACAATAGACAAAAACAGAGTTCGCTCTGCAAAAAAAAAGAGGAATACTATCGTAAACTACCAAAATTTGTGTTTGTTAGCAAAACAAAATCTTTGGCACTATCTTCAACATCATATCAACTAAGCAAAACGATTCATCTAAAAGCCGAAATAAAAAAAGTTACTAATTGAGGACTACCACAACATGGTATGTAGTGACTTTAAGACCAAACAAAAAAATTATGTAGAAAGAAAAAAGCACCCAAAATCAAGCATAAAAAAATCTCAAACATGACCAAAAAAACTTTAAGCAAAAACAATACAACAAAAATAAAGAATAATCAAAATATAAAAAGAAGAAATAACAACAATAGCAACCACAAAGCGTAGACTTACTTGAAGGAAGGCCTGCCTAGAGAAGAAATTAAAAACTAAGAAAAAAAAAATTAACAGCAACATTGTAATGTAATTTAAAAAAGATTAAGATTAATTTTTTAAACGCCTCTAAAGGTTAAAATACTTGTGCACTCACAGGAAGAAAAACACAAACATGAACACTTACCCACACACATAGACATACTAGTAATCCTGCTTACACGCATTTTGCTAGTTAACCCTTGGCTGCATGAACAATTATCATGTGCTCTTTAGTCTTAATGTAAATGGGGAGAGTGGTGCTCAGGGTCAGGGGTAAAGCTTAAGACTAAATTTTTTAAAAATCCTTTCAACATTTTAAATCAGTTATTTGTGGTTTGTTTTTCACTTATTATGTAACCAAGGAACCTCATAAGAAAAGTCAAATGAGCTCCATTTTAATCTTTGTTACGCTGTTTGCTGAATTTAACTTAAGCTGGTGGCTTATTTACCTTCAGTGTCGTTATATCATACAAACAAGGTTGGACATAGTGACCTCAACTATTCCAGAAATAATAAAATTGTAATCTTGTGTACTGAAAAGCGTAAAAGTTATAAAAGGGTCACCGGTCAATCAAACAGTGATGCTGTGCTCATATTTTGCTATTTATGATCAGCATCCTGTGAATAGAATTGATATTTAAACAAGACTAGAAAATAATAATAATTTATTTTTAAAGTCAGTTGAAACGATTCCTTCAAGTTATGAATTATTTCGAGAGATTGTGTGCAATCGTTGCTGTAAACGATAGTGTGAAAGAATATCAAAATGTATCGATTTTTCTTCGGTTATTATTGACTTTAAAAATAGAAGCTGCCGATTCAACTTACTTATTTCACAGAAATTTTTTTTTTTTACGTCTAGTATTTTTTTTAAATAAAAGAAATTGCGGAAAAATATTTTGTTCGGCACAAGTTGGCTGAGAATTTTTTCAGTAGAGTTTTGTAATAGAAAACAATTTTTTTGATTACAATTTTATGTTTTTTAATATAAAATTATATTTGGCTAAAATGGCTATTTAATTAAGCTTGAGGTTGGTATTGTATAAATTTATTTGCGTATCTTCTTCAGGATATAATTATAAATTAGTCAAATTATTAATTATTACTTTTTTTTTAATAATTTGACTAATTTATAATTATATCCTGAAGAAGCTACGCAGGTTGGAGCGAAATATCGATAAAGAAATAAATTTATACAACGCAACCTCAAGCTTAATAAAATAGCCATTTTAATTAAAAATAAAATAAATTCTATCTGGCCTGAAAAACATCCTATATCGTGAGAGCATAGATAACTTACGGTAATGGCTTTTACTATTTTCTAAAAAAATTAACGCTCGTGATGTTATTCAAAACTGCTGCTATACGAGTCTAACTGTTTTTGAATGCAACAATATTTTGGAGTCGTTTAATGATGTTTTTTGTAAAAAAAATTTTTTGTCTACAACATTTACTTAAATACTCATGTTGTGTTATTGTTACATATTCACCATAAATTCTTTGACTAAACAAAATTTCAACCATTTATATTCTTAATGATTTATGTATATTGAAAACAAAAAATGGCTTTTCTAATAAAATTTTTTTTGGGTCGAAAAGGAGTTAAATCATTACATAAACATTAGTTTTTAACAAAAATTTCACATTAAAAAAAGACGAGAAAAAATTTTTAAAACATTTCTTACAGACAAGAACAGTTTGATGAACAACAACAAATAAACAAAAACTACAACAGAAACAGACCATTTAACAACTTAACATAATGATCATGACGCGACGTAATGTCTGAGACAAACATTTTTACAACAACACTCACTACACTGCACAGCACAACATGAACGCACCACTTACCAGATTGGTTGTGGCAAGAAACAACTTACAAGAAAAAAAAAAAAAAAGACAAAAACAGAATCCTGACTAAAAATTTTAGAAAAAAGAAAACATTTAACATGCCACGCATTTAAGAACAACTACACAACCAACATACCGAACAGTAGATTAGAACATGCATGGTTCAACAGGAAAAAAATCTCATTATTTAACGATTAATACAAACGAATATAGCAAACAAAAAAACACAAAAAAAACTTCAATAAAGAAGACCAAAAATACTATAAAATAGCCAGGGGGAAATTGCAGCATAAATCCCCCGGTCAACAAATCCTTTATTGTAATCAGCATGTGATGTAAATCAACTTTAATAGTACAGCATCTCTATCATATCTGATGGCAACAATAATAGTATTAATGATCATTATAAAAATCTACTTAGAACAGATTTACATAAAAACCTCAAACTGCTGCCCCACACTATGGGGAGTTGTAAGATAAAATTCAAAATTAAAATGCTTTTAATTAAAAAAAAACAGAAGTTTCTATTTATTTGACACTTCATATAACAAAATTAAATGAAAACTATTTCAATTAAACTAGAAAACAATTTTAGATTTCCAGTTAATAAACTAGTTAAAGGACAGAAGTGGGTTATATTAGCTGTTATTTTTGACAGTGAAAACAATGAGTTTGCGGTACTTTTAGTAAGATATAGACACCATTTAACTAAAATTATGCTGACTCATTACTTTCAAAAAAGTGAATTTATACTATTTTCAAAAAAAAAAAGAATTTTTTCAAAATACATTCAGGTAAAATAAAGAAAGCCAAAAGGTGTAAGACTGAAAATAAGATTTAGAATTTGAGAAGTGGGTGCGCTACTTCTTCCATAAGAAGTAGCTTTATATAATTAAGCAGAACTTCATCAGCTAGAATTTTAACATTGTTTATTGGAATTTCTTAAACTGAAATTCATCCGTCAGCTAAGAGCTGAAAATATAGGAAAAATGAGTGCGACTCATCTCACAGAAAAAGCTGGTATGCCTGATTTCTTTTTAACACAATTCTAAGAAACTATGAATGATTTTTTTTTATTTTTTTTTTTTGCAAAAATCATTGTAAGAAAAATCTGGCAGAACTTTACTTAGCTTACGGTCGCTTCGAAAATAAGGAGATAAGACAGTTGTATACACAGCATGGTGTCTATATCGCTGCTATATAAAAACAATTTTTAACACTTGAAAGTAATTTTAACCCTAGTCGACTGGAAGAATATTACAACGCTTAAAAACGGTGTACCTTCGTATAGTTATCAACAGAACTATGTCTTTTTTAGTGAAGGTTATACATTGTTTACATTAAACAGCTAAAAATAACTCATTATTAAATAAACAAAATGAATTGTTTGTACATTGTAACAGTATTTAACTGAAAGTGTCAAAATCTACTTCAGACAAAATATACATTTAATTTAAGTGAATAGAGTCACACAAAAGTAAAGCTTAATATAAGTTTTAAAAAAATGGAATACCCAATACCCAAAACGTTATTTGTAGAGTGTTATCCAGCAAATAAATCAAAGGATCAGCGATGAAAATTTTTTGAGAGATCTCTCTAAACAATTGACGAGAGTAGTAAAAGTAAATTTATCAAAAAAAAAAAAAAAAAAAAAAAAAAAAATTACAACTGGAAAACGAAAAAGGTACAATTGTACCTGATCCATTCGACTGGGGTTAAAGTCCTCACTGCTGCAGAGAAGAAGTATCAGTCCTTAAAATCCTTGAAAGATTTTTAGGCTAGAGAAATAACCATCTTTTTTGGTATAGTTCTTCATTAAAACCAACAAGAAATCTGGTTCTAAGGTCAAGTCACAACTTTAATGTTGTACTTAGAAAACAATTTTGGTTGGGAGAACTAAATTAAAAAAATAAATCAACAATAAAAAATTGGTATTACAGCTCACAGTATTTTTAATAGAACCAAATTTCAGACTGTATTAAATAATGAATTATGGTTGTTACAACCAAAAAATTTAATTATCACAGTTACTGAAATTTTAATTGGTAACAAATTTAGTTATCTCAACAGAAGTTGTTTTCTATTTATGTGTATGAAAGCTTTCGTAATTATGAGATAGTAACACCAGAGGTTTGCCCTGTTACTTTTTTTAAATACTATAAAAAGAGAAATAGTTGTTAGGACATACACCTCTCGTTATCACAAATCGTTGGCTGAACTTAGATAAGCACACTGTTTTATAATCATGTTTTTAAAACAACATTTCCTTGTGATGTCATACGCCGCAGTAGTTTAAAAACAAATTAGATCACTTCACAATATATTTTTAAGATTTCCAAGTGTTTTACAGTTTTCCTGCATAAAATTTTATTAATAAAAAATTATTTGCATTCTAAACCATTGTGCCATGATCTCCTTTATTCAATTACATCCTTAATTTTTTTTATCAACACACATCAACCTCATCACCATCATCATCATTAATATTTGATGCCTTTTAATGATGCCCTGAAGATGAAAAGCGGACAACACTACCAGTTATTCATAGGAAATCAGTAGAAGAAGAAAAAAACCAAAGTGTTACATTTGCCCGATATCTTATTATTTTTTCTTGTTACCTTTATGTGCGATTACGTCTGCACAGTTTTTTTTTTTTTGCAAACTGTCATTAGTTTTGTTACGAAAAATGCATTCATTTTTACCGACACGCCTGGCTTTGCCTTGTACTCAGTTTTTATGCTTAAACTTTTTTATTACTTTTTTTTGTAGAAACAACCTTTAGAATTTTGTTCTTGAGTCTATAATAAGTGACATTTAATGTTGTATTTTTTTTTTGTTTGTCATTATTTTTATTGTGTTAAAGCAACTTTCAAATTTTAGTTGGACGTTAGGCTTAAGTCATGAAGACAGTTGAATTGGAAATTGAAGGGTGTATCGCGTAACATTTTCATAAAAGATTTCTTAATCAAGAGACAATAGAATAAGTATAAATAAAAAAAGTTATTGATTCACAGATTAGTGACATTTTTGGTACACAGACCAGCACAAATTGAGGCGTTGTCTCAACCATCATTAATAGCAAGCTTATATTAAGCGCTACATATTTGTTTAAAATATAATTAATTATATTAAATTTTTCTTGCTAAAAAAAGTTGACCATGAGAAAATTTATTATGCGTTTTTATTTGTACTTGAAAATATTGACGGTGCGTTTCACAAAATCGAATGTTATGGTACGCTTACATTTGAAACCACAAGTATTCACATTTTCTCGTTTATGCTAGCTCGGTATTACGATTCTCCATATTGACAAATTCCTATGCCATCGACACCACTTTAGTTTTCAGTCTGCATATGGCTGTTCTTGTAGTATTCGAAATGATGATCAGCCAATACGATCAGCGTTGCCACATGTTACTGTTTTCATTACGACAATGACACTCATAATCAGGCCTATTATTTATGTAAGAAAGTTTTTGTTATCAATTTTAATGCCTGCTTTTTTTTCATAAAATAAAAAATTTTAAACAAATTAAAACCACTGACTAAAATATTAAATAAGTGAGTTTTTTATTAACTATTTACATACGTAATTAATATGATCAATAAACAGTCACAGTCATTATAATAAAATTAGGAAATATCATATTATAACTTTACTCATGTCGATGATGACAAGAAGTGATGTCACTTTGAAATTGAAGACGATGTTGGCAATGCCAAGTGGAATAAGAGTGTTTTAATGACCCTAACAGCAATTGTTATTTTTGATCATTTGTTTTATGGTTTAAAATTTAACATAGACTACTCGGGTATTAACTTCACTTTACAATAAGAAAAAAAATTTAAAAAAAATAAAGAAATTTTTCCGACGATTAAAAATAAGCACCTGTGAAGCAAAAATTAACTTGTTTTCCAACAATTTTACAATTATATTCAGCTTTTAACCTGCTGAAAGTATTTGGTACTAAGCACAAATAAAGATTAAAATCATAATAAATAATTTTTTTTTTCTTATTTAAAAACCAACAAATAGAAATTTTCGACACCCTGGTTTAGGTATCAGTTAAAACAAAATAAATAAAATTAGGACATTAAGAACTAGAGCAAGTACTTTTACATTTTTTAAATATTAATTTGTGCAAAAATAATTTGCTGAGGCATAAGTTTCGTGTTAATGACCTGCAAAGGCTAATCAACATTCTAATATTTCTTACGCCTCAGGCTACAACTGCTCAATTTCGGTTGTCTCCACTATTGTGCCAGACTTCCTTTTGACAACTTTATTTCATTTTAAATATTTAATATTTAAATCATTCGAGTTTAACATGCTTGAGACCTACAAATCAAGAAGTAATTAATCATTATATATTTTACAATAACAGCAATTTTTAGTTTACATCACTAACTCGTTTAACGCAAGCAAAAGTTCATATTTTAATTAAATAAATTATTATTAAATAGGAGCAAGAATAAAAAAAAACAACTTAAATTCAGTATTGTGGAATCTTATATAGCCTTCACTGTAGTAGCCACATTTTCAGATATAAGGCTTTGCTGCCGTGTAAACAATGATATGTGGCAACGCCGGGTATATGTTTTACAGCAGCTTATAGCTAGAACAACAACTATGAAAAGGCAAAATATTGATTAAATTCATTTTGTCTTAAGTTTTAAAATAATTTATAAACACCAGCAAATGCATATGGCAATATACGTTACTAACAAAATTGTATTTGTTACTGGGTGATAGTTTGACTTAACTATGAAATAAATCAAAAGTTGGGCATGAATTGGCAATATCGATGACTAGTTTTGTTTAAAATTCATGACACTATATGTTTCTAAAAAGTAAGGGCTGAATTATTAAAGTTTTTTATTTTTAATAATTTTTTAAACATTAAAAAATTTTTAATTTTGTTAAAAAAAAATGTTTTTTTTTTCCTCACAATTTCTACAATATTTTTTAAACTACTAAACAGATATAAAAACGATAATCGTATAACATAAAGAAAAAAATTTAATGCCAAACTTCATGTTTTGTTTTAAATTAAGTACAACAAACGGTTTTCAAGTAATGCTTGTGGACATCATGTCACCTCATTCATTTTGTATAAATGAGAAACCCAATATATCAAGTTCAATTTGAAAATAAAATAAAATAAAATATAGATTTGAAATCGACACATTAAACAACTTTGGAAATAGTTTGCTTTGGTCCAAACGTTTGTAATCAGGCTATTAAGGCACACAACTCAACTCTACCTTAGTTGTAATTTTGATATTACAACCTGTTTGTGTTACAATTCTGTGTTCGTGCAGTTGACAAAAGCGTATAAAAATAACAATTTCAATTACAACTCTACTGAGTTGAGATTTTGAAAATGCTGAATGCGAAAAGGCTTACAATTTCCACTATTTTGTAATAGATAAAACTTCCTTAGCACGTTATACAGAGACTAAGTGTACAAGTATAAAAAATATGCTCTAAGAAATTTTAAACGATAAATATCAATCACATTTAACACGTGAACCGACACACCCTTTTTTAAAGTGTGTGGGTATTATTATTTTTTGTTTTAGTTTTTGCTTTACAATCTATTCATTTAGAAAGGGTTGTTGGTGGGGCTGTCAAAGGGGGTAGGCATAAACTCCTAAGCAGTTAACACAAGTCAAGAACACAAAATCTAGTTTGCATTTTATATATTCAATAATTTTTTTTTTTTAATATTTTATAATGCAACTAATTGGTTATGGCTTTCAGATGACGGTTGTAAGTAAACGTTTGTATACACACAATATGTTGGCTGTGGGAAAATGTAAAAAAATATAATTATATCAGCAAGTACTTACACGTTCAAGTTCTTAAACAATTTTGCTTTTTTTTCCATTAATTTTTTTTTTTTTTTTTTGTTATTAGCAAGTTGTTTGATTAGTTGCGAGATGCTAAAATTTCTTAAATATATTTGTGATGCTAAAAAACATAGTTAAAAATTTAATGTCGCACCACTGCTATGAATACCGATTACTTTTCGATGCTATAAATACTAAGTGGCAAAGGCATACTATTTTTTCACGATTATTTTTAGAATATAATATAAAAAATTCGAAATTTTAAATATTATTTTATTGTATAATTGTATTACGTTATTTTTGTGTTGAAGCTTTTATATCTATAATCGAAAATATGGCAATCTTAAATGCTTAAAGTTTGTGTTAAAAGTTATGATCAACACAAATATGTCTTTGGCTTATCATACACTTTTTGGTTAAAGTCTGTTTGTAATAAATAAACATCCTAATTTTAGTTACTGTTTAGTTGTAAAATGGCCCTTAATATTATTTTAAGCTTTAGAAGAGAATTTTATTGATACCACTACAAAATTTAACTACCACAGCTAACTATTTAGTTCCCTTAACTGAAGTTTTCCTATTTAAATTTTTATTTAAAAAAGTTGCCATAATATAGAAGTTCTACAAAAATATTCTTTGTAGTGTTTACATAAGTTTGCTGAATATTTCATGTATCTGAAATGGAGAATTCGTATGGTTACCTACGGCGAGTCACAATTAAAATTTAAAAAAGGCAGAAACTTTGAATCTCAGTTTAACATAGAGATTTAAATTTGCAAAACGCCAATATATGTGTATGTTTTGTTTGGTCCCCTATACCATAATCAATAGTCAGAGCCTTGTTATTTTGCTAAAAAATTTAATTTTTTTGCTCTCAAAAATTTTTATTCATATATGAGCCCAATTCATTATACTCAGTCGAATAGTAATTTTTTTTATGGTGTATATAAATAGTTCAAATATGGGCTTCACATTTTTATTTACAATTGTTTAAATAATTTTAATTCACAGAGGACTTAAATGCAAAGCTTTGCAGTATAGTTACTGCAAAATGTTGTTGTTTTCTTTATTTGGATGCAAATTCAAGTGAAAATTGATTCGTAAGTTATTAAAGAAGTTATTGCTAGTGAATTGAAATTGGAAAAAACAAAATGTTTAATTTTTGTGTGATTCGTTATTAAAAATTATTATTGCGTATGCGGTTAATCATTTTAAATTCACTCATTTTATTTTTAATGAAATGCAAAGAAAACTTCATTATTCACAGAAGCAGCAACAATAACAACAATGAGACCTCCCAAGCTCTTTAACCCTAAATAACCAACCTATCCTATGTTTAATGCGTTTGTACCAACGTTAGTCATTTCGACTAAGAAACCAGGAGAGCACCAAGTACTTCAAAAACTACTTAAAAACAAAATGGTATTGCTTTTAATAATTTTAAACTAAATTGACTTATATTAAGGAGTTATAAAAGTTCCAATAAAAGAAGAAAATAATGGTAGTCGAAGCGAAGTGTAATAATTGGTTATTTTTCTTACTAAAAATATAACTTGTAACAGGTTATCTCTCTTGATTTTGATTTGATGCTTAGGTCATTAATCGTATATAAATGTATAAAAATCATGAAAAACAATGGGCCATAATCATAGTCACAAAAAAGTAGGCTTTTTTTAAAAGCTGACTTTTGTTCATTAAGTCATTAAAGTCGTTTAGATATAGATTTTAGTGTGACTATGATTATGGCCCAATAAATTTAAGATAAAAAAATTAAAAAAAAAAATATGTAATAATTTCTATTTGGAATTTAAAAGTTTAACAAAATATTAATCTTTATTTGTGCTTAATTCCAGAAATTGTGTTAATTTTAAAATTTATTCTTTTACTCATGATATTCTCATGAGTTATTTATTCAGTACAATAAGTACTGAAGGGGAGAGCATACCTCCCCATTCATCAGACGCTACTCCGAATCCTCAGTAGGTTACTCCCAACGTTTCTTGCAAACATTAGAACCTTTATATTGTAAAAGCAAATTAAAGAGTATATGAAAAACAAAAACAAAAAATTATGAGTAAAAGAATAAATTTTAAAACCAACACAATTTCTGGAACTAAGCACAAATAAAGATTAATATTTAAAAAAAAAAAATAGTTACAATAAGTTTAATGTTAGTTGTTTCGACTACGTAACTTTTAAGAAAACTTTTACGAAAAGTATTCAGCAGTATTAGCTTCTAAACTAAATCAGGAACTTTCAGCTAACGGGACATAAACTGTCTTAGTCGAAACGACTAACATTGGTTATGCAGGGCTAACATTTTTTTTTTTTGTAAGTGAATGCAGCAGTTTTGACAATTCTGCTACAGCTGTTATGAATTTTATTATTTGTTAACCCTCTATTGCTAATTTGAGGATATAGAATAACGTCAAAATGAAGAAAAAAAAAATATTTTTGTTTATTAAAAGCTGAATAAGCAGTTTTTCTATGGGAAATTAGCTTAACAAGCGCTTAATAAACAAATATGTTTTTTTAATGAATTTGGCTGTAAATAAATAAAACCAATTTTGAATTATTTTTTTAATTATTTTATATTATTTGTGTTAAAATATTCGAATATTACATTTTAAGTTAATGGTTTTTGCAATGTTTAAAGGAACTTTTTGAACTCTGGAACTTATCTAGTCTATCGTAGAAAACCGCCGCATTAGGGGTTTTTATAGTTTTTAAAATAAAACAAAAGTTCTTAAGGGGCCAGTTTAGCGAACAAGAGTTTATTTGGAAAAGCTTTCTTATTAACATTAATGGCCTCTACAGCGATGTCACAAGCAAAGCAAAGCACATTTTTATTGAAAACAAAAACAAATTTTTGCACATTGTTTTTATTTTTAATACAAATTTGCTTTGCTTTCGTTCGTTTAGGTTTTTTTATGACATCGCTGAACAGGCTATCAGAGTTTTTTTGTAGCAAAGTTTATTGACTAGCAAGCGTCTCACGTACAAAACCATAGGAAAATTTTAAAAACTTATTAATTTTATTACATTTTCAATTGAATCAACTAAATTTTTAACTGCAACAATGAAATTTTTTAACAAAATGACAACTCTAACAAAAAAAAAAAAATAATACATATTTACTATTGATTAAATAAAAATTAAAATCAATAGGATTTCATTTTTTGTTTGAGTAACGAAGTTCTCATTTTGATTAAATAATTAATTGTTCCATTTAAAAATTTAGTTGATTCAATTGAAAATGTAATACAATTGTTTGATTGAATTCAAAAAAAAAAAATTCTTTTCTGCTAAGAAATACAAGAAGCAACTGAAAACTAAATATTGATTTTGCATATTTTTTTTTTTTTTTGTTTCAAGCTCTTGCTGTTTTACTTAGAGAAAGAGTTCAATTCTTAATTCTAAGCTGTGTTCCCTGAAAGACAGGTTCTGCGAAATGCAATTTATAAGCTCTCAGTTTTTTTTTTTAAGTTTTTGCTCTAAAAGGGTTAAATAAAACTTTAAATCGAGCATCCTGCTCTCATATTTGCCAACTGCAATTTTAATAACACGCATGTGCTTGTTGCATACAATTTTTGTAACTGCAACATTATATAGCTTTTGCTGCTGCAGTCAAAACGTTGGTCACTCAGTTGGCCTTATAAATTTTATTTTTTATTTTGTTTGTATATTTGAGATTGTATTTTTATTTTTTTTTTTTCAATTTCTCGTACATTGAGGCAGTCAGCCAACCAGGCGGGCATAGTATTGACTGGCTCTGTTAGCGACTTGTTTGGTCGCGTGATTTACGATCTCAACATTGAAATTGTATAACGAGCAACCGTAAAATGAAACAAAAATAATAAAAATTAAAATACAACAAACCCAAAACAAATTCATTGAATACAATATGAACTTATAACACTAGTGTGCATGAATGTACGAGTACGTTGGGTTGCCTTTTGATATTTTTTTTTTCTTTTTTTAGACCATATGACTGGGCTGCTTGCTTTATTTCAATACAATTTGTGGGCTTTATGTTTGTTTTAATTTTTCTCTTATTATTTTATCATTTGATCCTCATCGGTCGCACGCATGAGCAATAAAATTTTATACATTTATATGTGTGTTAAAGAATACAAATACAAATAAATTATTCAAATGTATACAAAATAACCAAATTGAGCTACGAACATAACAAGACTCCATTCATAAAGAGAAGACCAAAATAAAAATATTTTTATTTATATTTACTTAAATATTATTGAGTATTTTAGGTTTAAAAATTATTAAGTGACATTAAACAGTAATAATAATTTCATTTGCCTTATGTTATTGCTCTATGAAAAAGTTTAGAAACATTATGCGCTATTTGGAATAATGGAAAAGCAGCCATTACTATTCCACATGTTACCATTCTACATTGAAAGTTTTACCCATTCATATTGTTAATCAGTCTCAGACTTCGCTTCAAAATATTGCTCAAGAAAGAATTGTAAAATAATTCAAACCCTCAAAAATGAAAGCTCATTGAATACTTTAAATTAAAACTTAATAACTAATTTTAGGTGCAAGAGCCTTTAATACAAATGCTAATGTTAATGATATTGATTTGGAAGAATCTAGTTTAGGACAGGTAGATTACTCTGAAACCCATTTCTATTTTCATTGTTTTGAAGAGGCTTCAAACTTCTGGCTGCCTTGACAAAGAGAAATGCAGTTGTCACTGCAACACGAGTATAATATAGATAACTAGTGAGATAAGCCTTAACATGTCTTGAAGTAAAATACATAACAGTTTCTGAAAGACTTTAATATCTTTTTTTACTATTAAACCTGATTTGTAGGTTACTTTTAATTCTTTAATACCCAATTCTCTTTGTATATTTTATTCCTATTGTTTATGTTTTTTCATTATTGTTTCATAATTCAAGTTGGCTTGACCTTTGCTTTGCTTGGCTTTCATCGTAAATGTTCGAGTTCTAAATAAATAAAACTAATAAATCACTTTGATTTGTCTGAAAAAAAAGACATCCATCCTACAGGCAAATTGCAAATATTATGTTGTAAAAAATTAAATTCTCAAGAATTTAAAAAGTTAAGGTATTCAATTTGCTTAAATATATGTTTTCTTAAGATTTATGATTTAATATGGCGTGTGAAAATTATAAATTTTAAAATATTTTATTAAAAATAATTTATTTCTCTCCATAAATTTATTTTTAATTATAGATTAACCGGCCAAATTCATAAAAAAACTTAATTTTCTATAAAAAAAAATTCCTTTTTAAATGAAAATATTTTTTATTTTAATTATTGCCAAATAATATATTTTAAAATTATTTTCTATTTGTGAGTTTGTTTGACTTTTGCTTTCTTTTACTACAACTGAAGTTAGAAAAAACTAGACGTTTTCATAAAATTATTTTCAAATTAAACTTTAAAATTTTTTTTTATTGCGCTTTCGCGCAATATTTCTTCACCATTCCTATATGAAAAGAAATTACTTTCCAATATCAAAGTAAATTCCCTGAAGTGCTATTCAGTAAAACTTTTAAGGGTTCCACATGGTGTTCGTTTTCTGTTGGCACTAATGAATGTGTGATTCAGTAATTTTCGGTTAACTTTAGAAGTTAAAAATTTACCACTCATATGAATATCATGGACAACAACCAAAAATACTACAAACTAAAATGTAAAACCATTCACTTTTTTTCTGTTAAGTAAAAATTCTGCCTTTTTTAACCACACAGCTGACCGTTAAGAACTTTACTGAATCATAAGTTGTTTAATTTTAGGGTTAACTATTTTTAATTAAACATTTTTCTTTAAAATTGAATAGTGAATTCCAATAGAGGTCTGTTTAATTTTTTTCTATAATTTTTAATTCCATGTTTTCTAGACTTTTATGGGAAATTAAAAAAATATTATATTGTAAGTAACGGGTGAGGTGCTCGCCACCTTGGTTATGTGACGTTTAGCTCAGTTTTTTTTAATGAAAACCAAAGTTACTTATGTTTTCTTTGACCAAAGCTATAGGCAATCAAAATGGTAGCGGGATTTTTGCTCCACCTATTATAACACATGAAATGAAATGCCAAATATTTAAATATAATCAATAAGTGCTGAAAAGAGGCGCAAAACTTTAAAACAGAGCCGAACATTTAATATATAAACTTAAAATGCTTAAGACATAAACTTAAGTATTAACAATTTTATTAAATTATTCGATCTTATAAATCTATTATTATTTAATATTAATCAAGCTTAAGATCTTAAAAAATTGTTTTTATTTAAATTTTCCGATATTTCGACTTTCTTTTGAAATTTTGAAGTTTCCCTGAAGAAGACCTTCAAAAGAAAGTCGACATATCAGAAAATTTAAATAAAAACAATTTTTTAAGATCTTAAGCTGGATTAATCTTAAGTATTAATTTCAATAAAAAGGTTAAGAAATAAACTTCAGTGTCGCATAAATAGTTTTGAAGACTTAGTATGACGACCTTTAGTATCGGTCAAGAGCAGTATTGCCATTTAAAAAAAGTTTTTCGAAAAAAAAACAAGTTAAGACCAAAAAGGAAAGCATGTTTTTAAACAACCTTATTTTCTTTAGTTTTTGTCATTGTATGTTCTCTTCTTGATTTTTTATAAAAATCATAATTATTGTTTTGAATTTTAAGCAGTAGTTTTTTAACTTTTTCTTAGCTTTTTCTTTTTGTGAGTGATTTAGCTTTTTCTCGAATTTTTTTTTGGCAAATTTAGCTTATTTTTTTCTTGCTCCTGGCAACACTGGTGAATTCAGACATAATCTGGCTACGTTTAGTAAATGACACTTCAACGATATAGATTAAATTTTCCACAATGAATATAGTGCACAATTCTAAGAAATATCTTAAATATTTGCCACTAAAGTTTTTGTCTTTTTAGAGATTCATTCATTAAAACAAACATTTCATGTTTTAAAACAATATCTTTTAAATCAAGGGCCAAATTACGGCATTCAAAACCTAATGAAATTTCAATACAATTTAAATGGAAACTTTTATGGATATCGAATGCTGTAATTTGCCCCCTTATTAAATGGGCAAATAATTCTTCTCAACATTTGGTATTTGACCAAAACCAAACAATATGCAATAAATAAATAAATGAATGAATGAATATTATGTAACATAAATTTTTATTTAAAAAAATGTTCATTGACCATGTATATTTTATGATACATTTGTTCACAATGTTAAGTGGATACAAAATGATTGTCATAAAATGTCACTAATGAATCTAAATTATTATTATTATTATAATTTTTCCATTTTCTATGCTCTCAAAAATAAATGTATTAAATTGTCTACATTAACTCCGAACAAAAAAACAAAAAAACCTACATTTAACAACAACAAACTTTTTATGTGAATGCTAAGGAACAACTGTTGCATGAAATATAAGCAAATAAACAATAATATTCAAGACATTCATAAACATATTTAGATGCAAATGTAACACCATTGAAATACACAACAATAATAGAAGCAGCAAAAAAAATCCACTGAGAAAAAAAACAGGGTTAGATATAAATTACAAATACAAACAAAAAGCAAATGTATACAGTCACGCAGTAAACAACAGCAAAACCAAATAAAAAAGAACAGCTTAAAGTAAATAACAAGCTTTACTTAACCCTTTAGAAAAAGAAAGATTGTTAGTCAAATACTGCTGTTTTAACCAGTGAAATTTTTGCTTTTATTTTCTAAAATAGTTTGGTGACAATTACACTCAGCATTTTGCTCTTCTTGCAACGATTTTGTTTTTCAACCCATGACAACCTTTTCTCAAGCAGTTCATTGATTGAATGAAGTATTTCAATAAGTTAACAAGTATTTCATTGAATTAATGAAATCTTTCCACTTGCTGAAATAAAATTAAATTTTTCTTTGGATAATATGAATATGAATGGCTTCTCTAAACTTTTATAAGATGTATAAAAAAATATTTATTTATTGCAATTTTCGTAATTAGAAACCTTCAACCGTCTAACATGGCGGAAAAGTTAACCAAATAAGTCTTTTCACAGAGCATGTGTAGAGTAGTGTCGCAAGAAATCTATTCTAGCCGCAGTTGTAAAGTGACTTGTTCCCGCTTATACTTTTCATTCAAATTCTAGATACGAAAACCTTATGTTCCTTTAAAAAAAAATCTTTAGGAAGTTGATAAAATTTTCACTGCAATGTCCAATGACATGACAGTGACAAGTTCATTTTCGTGAGGGTAATCACAATAAAAAAAAACTTTCAATACAACATTAGGAAATTATCTCTTTAATTTGAGTTAAAACCTTAGAAAATTTCCTTTTTTTCAAGATCCACAAATAAAAGTTATCGAAAAAATTTTAACTCAAAAAATTTTAACGCAAAAGTAATCCTCCTGTCAGAAAATGCTATAAATTTTGCGATTGGCCCCTAATGTCAACATTGTTCATTAACGTGTATTTCGCATGTGTTTACTACACAAATGTCAAAACAGAACTGACATTAGGGGCCAATCGCAAAATTTATAGCTTTTTCTGATAGGAGGATTACTTTTGCGCCACCTGATTACTTTTGCGCCACCCGTTATATTGATAGATTCGTATTGATGATCTCCACTGTTAAGAGTTATTTTTCAGCGTAAAAATAAAAGCTCAGATGAACTTCTTATAAAAAGAGAGTTTTATTTTGCTATCATAAAATAAAACTCTTTAAAAGTCAGTCAGAAAATAAAACCCATTACAATAACAGTCTTCTTTTTAGGTTATTATGAGACTGCCTTAACTCACCACAATTTTTTTTACACCTTCATTTGGCAACGGGTTAATTTTAATAAACTTTTGTGCAACAATACTTTAGTAATTGCGACAATTGTAAATGTAAAGCGCAAAAACGTGATTATAAAATATTATATTAAAGGTAACACAAACACACACAGAAAAAAAAATAAGAAAAACTAAATTATTAACTGACATGTTTATTAGATAAATAAAAGAGTTAGGAGAAGGAAAAAAAAAACAACTCTAAACACAAAATTGATTTTTTCTCTAAATCAGTATGAACATGCAATTTTTTCTTTTAATCTTTACAGAACAACTACACAAACAACATGACAATTTTATTAAACACAAAAACCAGTGCAATAAACCTATGAAATTATTAACACAAAACATGACATGTCAACAACAACCACAACAACACCATCAACAGCATCAACAACAGCCTATAATTATCAACAATAATGCTGGCAACATGTGTCAAAAATTAGCTGAAGCTAAAGAAAAATCTTCATTGATAAACGATGAAATTGATGGCAAGCAAACTGCAGTCGCATTAAAAGATGACACAAATGACAGCTTAAACCGCAAGTCAACATCATCATCAGCATCATCGTCAGCTACAACGCCATTATTATCAACAGAAATGACATCATCCATGGCTGCCACATCATTATTAAAGTCTTCTAAACCAGGTTCAGCAGCCACCATACCACGTTGTAGTCAAACTCTTACAAATAATCATAATCCGGCCAACAAGTACGGAAGCAATAAAGAAACATCAACAACAACAGCAACATCTTCAGCAGCAACAGAAACAGAAACAGAAGCAGTAACAGCAAATACCAATACACTTGAGAAACAGCTAAATATTGCTGTAAGCAACATAGTAGTGCCTGAAATAGCTACAACATCTTCGTTAACATTGCCTTTTGCTCATAAGCAGCCAAATGATACCTCCTCAATTGATAAAAGTAACAGCTTAGCAAAAATAGCCCGTAATGAAAGCAACCGTAAAAAATTAGCTGCTTTGGATAATTTGGATTTGGCTTTAAACTTGTCCAATTTACAATTGGAAAATGAGGAAGATGACGAAGATCCATATTTTGAATTGCAAGAATATTTAGAACGTGTTAAGGTGAGTTTTAAAACTTTAATAGAATTATTTATTTAATCATGAAGTGAAGGTCAGGGAATTTGAATTCACAATTTTGACTTTTATATTAATTCGGAATTATTTATAAAAAAAACTCCTGTTGCATTTGCTATACCAAATTTGTTTATACTTTATTAAATATAAATAATGTCATCAGCATTTTACGGACAATGTTAATAACACTAATTTAATGTAAATTTGGACCCGTCTTCGTTACTTACGGCATCACCAGCTACAATCATCTGGATAAAGCGAACAAATTTTCCAAGAAAGTCTCTGAATTCTTAAGAATACTAAACAAGAGTATTTGTAACACAATAAGTCTATTCTGCTCTCAATGACCAGATGACTTGTTCCCGCTTTTGATTATAATTCTAATTTACTTGACATAGAAGAAAAATCTTTAGTTACTTTACAGAGATGAAAAACAAAAACTGGAAGGCAAATTTTATTTAATTGCAATTTTTATTCAATTTTGTTCAATTTTTTAAACATATCGAGTGACTAAATAATATGACTGTTTTGTTAAGCTTGAGGTCTTATTTTTCAAAAATTTATTTTTGTATCGAGTGACTGAATTAGTATTTCGAGGTAATTAAATTTATAGCAATTTTTTTTAATATTTATGTTTATTAAACATGAATAATCAGAATACTTAGAAAATTTATATGGAAAATACTCTAAAAATGTATTTTTTTTTTTAATTTAGTTTACACAAATATTAAAATTTTAATTGGTATGAGCTTACAAAAAAAGTTCTTTGAAAGGGGTTTAGCTGTTGGAAGCATTAAATAAAATCTTAAGAATTTTAGTTTTTAATAGAACTATTTGAATAACTTCCTAGGCAGTTTCATAAGACTGCAAAATGTTAAATTTTTAATGCGATTTCCTTAATAAAAATTCCTTTGAAATGTTAAAACTTTTTAATACTCATATCAGATACAATAAATTGAAAAAAATTGGCGCCAATTTTATTAGATACACATGAGTATTTATTGTTCTTACACGTCAGCATACGTGGGCAGTTGTGAATAAATTTATTTTTAACAATTTATTATTTGTATTTTTTCTTTTAATTTTGTTTTCTCTTTCATTTAAAAGGAATACAAGAATTTTGTTTAGATTGTGTGTATATTTTTTTTTCAGTTTGAGTTTTTGTCACTTTATTTGCACCAGCAAACACAACATGTGTTTCTAAAATTAATAAAAATTGCACATGCCATTCACCATTTGGCTGCATAACTACCACTATCACTGACATTATCGATTTATATTGTTAAACATGTGAATGACTGCAATTTTGTTTATGAAATGTGTGTGATCTTTTTTTAACTATTAAAATTTAATTAAAAATTGTATTTCCTGGAATTTATTTTATTATTATTTTCGTCATATTAGACAATAATAAATATATGCCAGCACTCTTTTGTCATTTCTTTATTATGACTAAAAAGTACTTAAAGTAGTTTGTTTTGTTTAATTAAAATTGAAAAATATTAAATTTCAAATGAAAATAAGTTCAAGAACGAGTCTCTCTGAAAATAATTTAAAAATTTTACATATAATAATTAATAGGGCACATACATACTCAAGTTCAATGCAATTCTAGTGTAAAAATGCAATAGCCTGTGTCAGGTACCTGCAGTGCTTTTGATTGAAGAAAATCAAAATCATTTTTCTTATTACCTAAAAATTCTCAGGTTGCCTGACTGTAGCATTTGTGTGTGGTCCGTATAAGCAAAAAAAAAAAAAATTCACATGTAGTAAACACGCTTAAAACGTGTTTCATAATTTATATCATTTGTCACTAGTAATTTTTGTTTTGCTTTTATTTTTGTCTAGTGCATTTTTATTTATGATAAATTTATGACACACTCTGGTTAAAAACAATATCTAATTGTTTGTTTGCTAAATATCTAATAAAAAAAAGCGGAGGCTTACACTTTACTTACTTCTTAACTTTCGCTGGAAAGGAAATTTATTAACATTTTCCGAATATTTTTTTATTTAGTTTAGTTGCAAAACTAAAAAAAATAACAACAATTTTGCATGATCTTTTAGTGGTTTTCATTTAAAAGCGTAAAATCCAATTATGTATAATTTTTTGGTATTTATAGAAAAAGGTGATGACACCCATTACTTTTCCTCTGTATTCATTTACCTAACGTTTTGCCATTAAATGCAATTTATAAATATGATCGTATTAAATATTTTTATAGGCATTTTTACACTCGAAAATATTAATGCATTTTGTTTTTCAAAAAAAATTTTTCAAATATTGTGATTAAAATTTTAATTGAAATGAAAATATGTAATACCGTAATTTGAACAGTTTCCATTGGTATCGAACTCTGGCTGCATTAGGAAAAAATCTATCACATATTTAGTTTTAAAAAAAGTTATATTTTGATGCTCATTTTCTTCCATTTGCTTTAGAGACAGAAATAGCTTGATATTTCTATCTCTACCAAAAAATCCTTTTTTTTCGAATATAAAGAAAAAAAATTTTTTTTTTATTTTATTATTCTAATTTTTCTAGTGATTAATGCTCTTTTCTAAAAAAAAATTTGACGTGGACTTTAAAGTAAAATTTATGAAAAATTTCGATAACGTTGACTTTAAAGTCTACGTTAATTTTTTTTTTTTTTGGATTTATTTATTTAATTAAAAATTTTTATATAAGGGCTGATTATGTGTGTCGTTCTCGTGACAAAAAGAGTGACATGTGGCAAATTGCGTTTGTATTCGCTTTTCGTAAATTCGAGAAAACGCCGGTCGATTAATGGGCCTGATTTTGAGTGTTCCATTTGCGTATTTTTTAAAAATATTTTTTACCCTTGCAAGTGTAGCTCTTTAATTTACAACACAAGCTTCCTTGTAATTCGCTATTAAAAGCTTTTTCTTTTAATTTATCATATCATGTCTTTAATCGATTGAATATTTAATCTTTGAAACTGCAATGTAAAACGAACAGAAAAAGGATAGTGTGCAGCTTACACACAAGTAATTGGAATAATTTAACTTTTTAACAAAATTAAGTTCATAGGCAGCCTGCTGAATTTAATTTAAGAGTTAATTCTGCATACGATTTAAATTTTTCGCTGAGCGTGTCTGACAATAAAACTCATACATATTTGAGGGTAATGCGCTCATAAAATATCAACTCTTGTGCACATAGATTTCTTTTCTTTCCTTTTTTTTTATTATATTTTATATTTTTGTGTAAATAAAACTGAGATCTTTTTTTTCATAAGTATTGCCGATATAAAAACGCAAAATTTTGTGTTCCCCCTGTTGCGTGTGTATTTTGCAACAAGTAGTTTTGTCATTTGAAGTCACATTTATAATGCGTCTTACAGCGATTGTTAAAACTTATACCCTGTGTAAGCCATTTTTTTTTCTTTTTTTTGTTTAAATTGTCTCTACAACTACAACAAGATTGTGTATGCGAATGATAATGTACGTACGTGCAGCTGTTGTATGCGGAGGTTTCAAATATTTTTATTTCTTTGTATGACGGGCTTCTTTCTGGCAAAGCTTTAACACTTGGTTTTAAGCCCAAGTGTCAGGCGTTTATTGCGGTGGATGATAAACTTTAATAAAATTGCTTTAAAAGTTTCCATAAATTGCTAAAACTTATATTGTTTAGGAGATTAGTTGACAAATAATTGTAAATAATTTCAAAAATGTTTATTATTATAGATTTACAATGTCATTACAGGCAAAACAAGTATAGATTGTGTTAGAGACAGTCCAGAAAGGTAGCTTGCCTGTTAATAACGATAAAATAAAATTTTACAGAAGCAAGTAGTCTTTGGTAAACAAACTATTTTTTGGCTTGACTTTGTACTTTAATTGAGTCTAAAATTTGAAATATTTTTATTTAAAATTTATTCATTCTTAAGATTGACTGAAAGCGGCCTAGGCATGGCAGAATTAGGCAAGGTAGCGATAAGTCTACAACAAACATTAAAATTCAAAAACAACAGGCGTCTCTTCTCTCCTTTGTGTCAAACACATAACTACTAAAAGAGAAAATATCAATGTAATTCACTCATACACTTACACTTTTTATGTATTTATGGGTATAAAACATCGCCTCGCAAACAATTTTCGACGTTTACTAAAGATAGCAGAAGAAGTATGCTGTTCTACTGTCAGTACCTTGTTAATTCTGCAATGGGCCTAGCTATGCAGCCAAAACGAGGAGAGCAAAAAATGTACAGCTGATTTTAATACTTTATCTTGTATAACTCTGCCATGTTCTTGGTTCTATAAGGAATGCATAGAAGTAAAAGAGAACTCTAAAGTAGTTACAATCAAGGCTTTGCTAAAGTGATGAGCAAAACATTTTGAAAGTCACACACCACTACAAACATATAGAATCATAATATATAAAATTCGACAGTACGTGTGTTTGACATTGTACTCTTCCTAAACCGCTAGACCGATTTAATTGAATTTCTGTGTTTGCTTTTGGGTTACGCCTTGGAAGGTTTAACGTTACAAATCGGTATCTGGCTTTTTTTTTATCTACTACCTTTTTTTACCCGGCCTTGCACGGTGCTTTACTCTTATAGTAAGAAGATCGAATATACAAAAATTTTAAGGCAACCGGGTCAGCTAGTATCAATCCATACTTGATTCTCTTCCTATGAAATCAACAGTTGAGCAACTAAAATTCAGAATTGTCAACTTAGTTCTTTTATCACCGTTTTTAATGCTTTTTAACATTTTTTGGAGTTAAGTTCTTAAGCCTTAATATTCTTTTTTTAAGTTTTTTTTCTTGCCAATGGCAAGTTACCCAAATAAAAGAGGTTGGTAATAAGCAAAACATATCTATTTTTATAGAATTGATAGGCGATTGATATGTGTTTTGGAAATTATTAATTCTAGTTATAATAAAATACATATTTGGGAAAACATTTTTGGATTCATGGCTGTTAAGCTTTTAGTTGACATCACTGCAAAAATTACCCTGAAGACTTGCGGTCTCAAATTTCAATATTTCATTAAACTCAACATGTTGTCAATTCTAAAAAAAAAAAATGTTTTGCACTGCTAATCAATCCAATAAATGGTTCATATTTTTTTCTTTTTTTTTATTAAAAGCAATATATATTTGTATTTATAATAAAATTGTGATTTCTATAAAACAAAATTGTTGGTATTGGCACAATTTAAATAAAAAAAAAAAAAAAAAAAAAAAAAAACAAGTCAAACACTTTTTCTTAATTTCTTAACATGCTGCACCCTAAAAGAGAAAAAAATCAAGGCGATTGAATAAAGCAAACTCGTACATGCTTAGAGACATATGTTCATGCAAATGCCACTATTTATGGCAAATAAATAGGATAGTAGGCGTTTTAATATAAACAATCAACAGTCACTATAGCAATAACAAAATATTGCATCTCCTCACACCAACAAAATAAAATAATCACGGCTGCATAAGCAGAAGAGGAAGAAAAACCTATTTATTTAAACAAAACTGTAAAATAAGGAAAACCTACATCCAATTTTATAAAATTGTTTATACACCAAACAATATTCACAAGAAGTGAAAAACAAAATAATGATACATGAAAAGAAAAAAAAATATTATGGTGAAAAAATTGCAGTAATATGCAACATTTATAGCGGCATTTAAAATGCCATAAAAGAGATGTGTAAATTAAAAACGCTTTAAATAAAGATACAAGCACCAGCAACACCAAAACAAAATTTGCACAAGTTGCACACAAAATAAGAAAGAAGGAAAGAAAAAAAACTGACAATATGTGATGATACATAAACATTTTTATTATATATCAGTGTTTGTTTTTGTTGCAATGGTAGCTATGTAAAGGAAATTACAATTAATGCTTAAAATCCTCACCAAGTATTTGCGAAAACAACTCTGTTCATTTTTATATATCCAACTTTTCTTACTGATTGTGTTTCACTGATAACGAGACTATCTCTGACTGACTGAGTTTAAAAACAATTTTTTGTTTGTTTGTTTCTTTCTTCATGCAAAAAAAAAATAAAAAAATATTAAAGTTTTTTTGTTGCCGGCTTCATTAGTACAGTGAACAATTTTAAGTGACTGTGTACACATTAAGTAATGAAAGTGTTAAAAATCTGATAACGTCATTTATAATAAATAAACAACAATTGCTGCAGAAGCTGCCATCAACAGCACCACTACAAATAACAAACAATTGCATTTAATCTAAAAACTCATTACGTTTTATCACACATACAAGCATATGAATGAAGATACATACACACGGGTAGGTATCCATAAGCATGTTACTTACAGCTCTGTATATCAATGGAGACAATTTCCAGTAGGGGGTATAAATAAAAATTAACAAAATTTTTATTTTAACTTTAAAACTTCTTAGCTTTTGAACGACATTATAACAAATGGATATCGAGTTGTTAATATCTAAATTTTATAAAAAAAAATTCGATAAATTTCATTTGATATCTGTGTAATTTAGCCCTTGTTCCCTCTTTTTTAATTCATAAATCACCAATATTTAGTCCTTGCTAAGTAAGCAGAATACCATATTGTTTTCTTCATGATCTGCTATTTCGTTAGGAACGATTTATATTCTACCTGTTTTTACCCAGCCTTGCACGGTCCTTTACTCTATGAGTACAATTTATTAGAGTAAGAAGATCGAATATACAACAATTTTATATTTTTATTAAAACCCAACTTATATTTTAATGAAAATTAAAATAGACCACGCCCATTTTTCTCAAATTGGAGAACGGTTGGACTGATTAGGCTAATTTTTTTATTATATATTTGTCATAGCCCAATTTATATTTTTCTATTTTTAATTATTTTTTATATAAATTAAAGTTGAAGGCAAAATAATGTTTTGCCGGGTCACCTAGTAGTCTTATATAAAATTATATTTTGGGAGAAATCATCCACTTCTTTAAAAGTACATTTAGGTGAAAAACCTAGTGGAAAGTATTTACTGTTTTTACCCTTTTTAATTTTTTTTTTAATTTAAAAACAGCGACATAAAATTTAAAACAATTAATTAAGAAGAGAATATAAATTTCATTGCTGTTATTGTAACTGTAAAAGATCCTTTTTAACCCACAAATGTGTAAATATAGTTTCGAAGATATTAGATTAACGAACTTATCTTGTTTCAAAATTCACTATTTTGTTCTATGAGTTGTTAGGGGACACATCTGCCGAATTTCAAGTCAGCCACTTAAGCTGATAAATCAGTTCCCCCAAAAGTTAGTGGGTATTGTACTAATCTATCAATATGAAGGTCTCAAGTTCGAGTATTATTTATTAATTTATTAATTCTCTTAAATTATAATTATAAATTATAAGGTAAGAGGAAAAAAAGAGGGGAGCAATGGCATCTTAGGAAAGCCGAAGAGCTCAAAGTTCGAGTAATACCTAAGACCTGTTTGTTTTCTATAGCCAAGCCAAAAAGTTTAGTAGATTTCTATTGTTAAAAAATCAAATATTAGTTAGTCAGTAACATCAGGTAACGGGCTTATGGTCTCCTTTTTATTAATTCACATGAAAGACTTTGTTGCTTTTAACACAGATCAAAAGCAAAATCATCCCACTCATCTTAGAATAATATTCTTTTATATAATTTTTAAATATTTCATACAAAAATACTTCAACTTCGATCGTTTTCATCTAATGCTACAATCTGAATAAATCCGAAGAATTACTTAAAGAAAAATAAAGCAGAAGTCGTACAGGCTTAGTTATACATAATGAAATAAGAATCTTGGCATTTATAATATTAATGTATGTATTGCGGTTGGTATCTCATTTATGCAATTTACCATACTCTTATGTTAGTAAGATCTAGTATTTAAGTGCAAGTTTACACAAAAAGAATTTGAGATTTAAGTATTTTTTTTATGTACTATGACCTGTAAGATCTATCTAGGTAAAATAAATCGAAAAAAACTTAGGAGATTCTCTTTTAGGTCTACAATTGTCTTAGATAAACATTAAGGAATCGGAGATCTAAAAGAGAATCGCCTAATTTTTGTTCGATTCATTTTACCTAAGTATTCTTTCACTGCCTAGGAAAATCATTATGCGGTGCCCATGGACGTTTTCTGGCTTACCTAATAAAAATGACCGGAATCAACATTTATTTCAATTAGTTAGGTAGTTAAGCATTAGCAAAAAAAAAAAAAAAAGAAACAAAAACATTCACCAATTAATTGATTTAGTTAAAGTATCTAATGTGGAATTAATGCAAATTAAAACTGAAAATACCTTAAATTCTTTCCCATATCTGCATGTTATGCGTTTTCCATTTCTCTTTTATTTTAATGACAAATATTTTTTGTTTTGCATCTATAGTGATTCTAACAAATTTTTTTTTTTCAATATACTGCTTTCGACACAAACTGTCTTATATTTCCTTTATCTTATTTAAAAAAAATTTTTTTACTATACCGAGTCATTAACCAGACACCACAGCCTGGCCGTCAGTCATTAAATGCGTAAATTTAATAAAGAAATATTAAAATAGCTAAACATTAAAAAAGAAAAACAAAAGAGGAAAACAAAAACTTGCATTAGCAGCAATCAGTGACTGTAACTTGTAAGTCAGTAAGTAGCGACAACGCCAGTAGCAGTTGTTATAATTGCAATGGCATCAACAACAAAGAGAAAAAAATAATAATTCAAAGAAAAGAAAAACAATCTTAGTTTAACATTGACAGCGGTAAATGAACTTTTTATTTTAGTTGTTGTTCACATTAAGTTGTTAATAATGTAATAAAAATGATGGCTGTTGTTGTTGTTCAAGCGATTCTGCTGCTGTTTCTGTTGATCAGCTACAGTTGAGGCATTACCAACCATTTCCACCAGTCTTTTGTCAATGATTTGTTGATAAACTTTCGTTTTTTATATTATTTTTTTTGCATTTTTGCATACTACACTCATGTGTGTGCATGTGTGTGCATGTGTGTGTGGCTGTATTATTAAAAATATTTTTATACAAAGTCATTGCTTTATTAATGTTATTTTATTACAACTTCATGTAAGAGATCATAAACTACTTAAGACTTTCAAATTAAATGTTTATTTTGAAGTAATTTTTTATCCATTGTTAAACCATAAACATGTCTTATGCAATTCCTTATGAAGATCTCAATTTATCACCATTCAATTTTAAAATGAATAAAGAGATAAACTACTGCCAGTTACTACTATTTTTCTTTTTTCCATTCTGTTTGTTTTTCCTCATGGGATGGAGTGTTCAGACGTTTTTGTTTTTATTATTATTATCTAGCACTTTTTTTTTTATCATGCAACATTGTTGCTAGAGCTTGTTGCTATTGAGTACAAGCTAAGAACTATAAATTATTTTAATGTGAATGTTTGGGTTGTAAATGAGAGTGAGTACATTTTATAGAAACTCTAAAACTTGTTTCTGTATTTCGTTTATGAAAATGTTCTTCAATTTATGGTGGCTAGAGAGAAATTTATTAAAGGCTTTTAATGCATCTTTTAAGTTGAATTAAAGTCATTAATACTTGTTGAGTATTTTTTTTAATTCTTTTTTGTTGAAGATGCTTGTATGCAATAAAATTGTGAAGCTGTTGGCAGCTATTATCATATTAAAAAATCATAAAATCTATTAATTACTTTACTTTACGTTCTGATACCTTTAATTTAGTTCAGAAACTTTTTACAGTATTATTCATTTCAGGCTCAATTTCAGCACAACAAGAAAATTTATTCACTTCCTATGCAAAATATTATTCAAAAATCCATTAAAGAGTTTTCTATAAAAAGACATGAAAGTTTTTGCTACCCTTATATACCTTGTCTCGAATGTATATTGTTGCAATCCCCTTTATGGCTACTCCCTTAAATCTAGGCTTATAGATTTCCAAGACAGTTCGTAGATTATTTTTGGGCCAATAAAACAATTTTTTTCAAATTTGTGTACCTTCTTATTGCCTACACATCCACTATGACCTGGCATCCATATCAGCTGAACTATTTTATTTCGTGATAGTCTTTTCAGAAGTCTTAGGCAATCCCATACCAGTTTCGATCTTAACACAAAGCGTGTCCTGTTATCACAGTGAATGTAGATGTGACTGTTAATCGTGTCTTTTTCAGATTATTTTCTTAGAAAAAGCCTCAAAACTGAGGTCTCTCTACCCATATATATTTTAACCAAATACCCACAATTTCAACTAGTGCAATTAAAAAAAAATTATTAATATTTTGTTAATTAAACGACCTTACAAATAATTGCTTTATCAATATCATATACTCACAGTAAAATACTTAATTGTGAATTGAAGTTGGAAAAAGAATTCAAATTTAAATTTTTAAAACATTAAGTGACTCATACAGGGAAATGATTTATCATGGTATAGCGCATCACATTCCAGGAAGCTTGGTCTCTAAATAAAAAAAGCGCAGACTGCGAAGTGTAATCCGTGTAAAATAGAAAAAAATGGAATCAGTTAATGTAGCTTTTTCAGTTACATCTGTCCAGACTTATATTCCGTTTATAGAAAACAAGCAATTGAATTGTCTAGAAAATTTGAAAGAAGAAAAAAATTTAATTAGGGGTTTCACAGTAGTCATAAAGTCTTAAAGTCATATTATTTTATAATAATTAAAAAAAAGTTGGGTTTATTCAAACAAAAGAATCTTAAAATTTATTAAAACTTTTTCTACTGTGTTTAATATTTTGTCATAAGTACTCAATAGCCTCAAATTAAAAGTAGTTATGAGGGGTTGTTCACATATTTTTTGTGTTGTTTTTTTAAACATATGACTAAATGTTTTTTAGAAAAATTTTCCAGACAATACAATTGTTCGTTCTCCATAAACAGCATATTGGAGCACTGAAAGACAATACTGCTTTTGGAATTTTCTTGACTACAAAGGAATTACGAGTGGGAAAAAGTCACTTCCTACTACCAATACACGCTTTAAGTTTAGAATTAAGTATCCAAAGACTTGGGTGAATTGTCTGCATGTCAGACAGATGTAACTGGTGATAGCCTAAGTAACGAAAGCGTTTCCAAATTATAATATTACAGTGAAACAGTGTAAGTGCAGCTGTTTTTCCACTGATGAAGTCAATTGGCTTCAATTACTAGATTAGAAACAGTAAACTTAAAGGCTGCAAATGATCTTAATTTCGCTACAAATAATTTTACAAGCTAACAAATTTTTAATGAAAACATTGCCCTGATTTTACCATATTCGCTATTGAACAAAATTTCCATTTAAACGGCCTTGAATATGTTTTCAATATGGAATACCATAATTTGCCTCCAGAATTTTAGTAGACATTTTTTTTTTTTGGTTTATTTGCTTGTGATTTCATTAACTGTTTTAACTTTCTAATTAAGTGTGACAGCTTTACCAACAGGAAGTATTATAGTCATATATTTTTTTTTTTTTTTGCTTTAGAAAATTGGCATTTCATTTAAAACACTTTGAAATGATGTGGCAATTTAATTTAATGAGAGTAAATAAAACTGAACTTTCTTGCAAATGCACAAAAAAAAATATTTCTAGGAAATCTGTTACATTTTTCTCTTTTTTTTTAAGTTTAGAAACCAACAATGCCTGACAATACTGCAGGCAATTAGTCTTGACAATAAGACAAAAATACCAAATAAAAATATGGCCATAAGAAAACTGAAACATGAAAAAAAATGAAAAAGTGCAACTGAAGCAAAGCAATGACCACTAAAGTTTAAATGAATACCAGGATTTAAATAGTAAATTTGAATACTAAATGAAAATTGAGAAAAAAAAATAAATAAAATACGAAAGACAATCATGGCAGCAACTTAAATTTTGTTGACATTGCGTTGATTTTCTCGACATGTCTTTTGTACAACTAAAAAAAACAAAAATAAAAATTGGTCATTCAACCAAAATTGACTTCTATACATGCAGGGTAAAAAAAGTATTGCCTGCCTAGACATTCAATTGAAAAGAAATGTTAAGCAACATGTTGCTGCTGCTGGTTTCTATCTAAAGCTGATGTTGTGTTGCTTTATATTTTTCTTTCATGCATGTCATGTGCTGATATGTTAAAAATTTGTTTTTTTTCTTCTGAAGTAGCACTTGTACTTTCATTTGACAGTTTTATGCTTTTGCCAATGAAAGTGACAAGAAACGTATAAGCTGTGCTTAGACAAATCAAAAAAAAAATACCATTTGTGTAAATAATTTCATATACTCTTATGGGATTTGTAGTTGTATTTGTATTTGTTAAGTATATTTGAATAGTTTCAAATTGAATGGCATGTGTAACGAAAGGATATCAGCTGAAATGCATAGCAAAAGGTAACAAAAATTTTACACGGGTAAATGCTTAGATTTCTATTTATTTTTTTATGGTTGGATGTTAGAAGAATAATAGTACAGGCTGGGGATATATGATACCAACCCATGTTTGGAATGGTATAAAAAACCTTACAAAAATTATTCAATTAGACAAAAAAATTTAGGGCACAGCAACTTCGAAGTAGAAATGTAAGAAAACTCTGAGCTGATCTTGTTTTGTTATGTAACCAAGGATACATAACAGTTGTGAGAACTAAATTTGTTTCCAATCAAAAATTCAAATGTGATGGTCGAATTTTTTTTTATCTTGACAATAGAAAATCGGAAGAGAACAAAATCGTATGATGGTTGCTAGAACTGAAATATTTGACTACAACAACTGAATTTTTGCTTAGAAACAAATTTAGTTCTCAAAACCAAAGTAGTTTTCTATGTGTATAATTTTATAAGTCGTTACTGAAATTGTTTACGTATCGCATAAAATTGTGATAGTTAGAGATTTGCGAATCGACTTGCTCCGGTATTAAAAAGAAAGCTTACGTATGTGTTTTACAAAAGTGAAAAAAACCTGTGTATACAAAACAAAAATGTTTTCAAAAACAATGTATGAAGTGAAAATCAAACTGAAAAAAACGGATATGCAAAGTTTCTGCTGCTGACCGTTGATGACTTCCCTGCTTAGGAGCCAACCCTGGAGGTCGCAGCAATTTCATGGAGGACCCACTAACTGTCATCCATACCCCAATGGGTGTACAAAATTTCAAGTTCCCTCGTCTGGAGTCAATCCAGCCAGCAGCATCAGATCATGTTTATCATAAACATAATTGTCATCGGGACTGAACCAGTATGTAAAATTTCAGTTCAATCGGATACCGGCAAGTATGTGAAATATAACTTGCAAGATTCCACTTGCACATACATACAAAGTAAGTTAAATAAAAATTTTTTTAAAATGGGTGCTTCTGCATTTTATTATTTATTCTCTTTTGAGCTGCACAAAAATAGAAACGTTCCGAAAAATTTAAGAAATATCACCACTCTTGACTTCAAATGTTTAAGTTATTTTTTTCTTGTTTGTACAAAACCTTAATCGTTTTATATTTGCGAATTATTTTTTTGGTTTCGAATAAAATTCGATTGTTCTTTAGAAACTTCGATACATGTTATTTTAAATACTCCAACGTTCGATATCACTGGTAAACGTCTGATAGAATGATCCGGATTATAACACGGATATTGAGCTATAATTTTGTTTCATTTAAGGTTTGAGCTAATTGTGTTGCATCAAGAGAGCGTACATGTTTTAAATCGTCTCAAGCAGTCAATTAGTTATTTTTAATTTTTTTCTGGTTTCGGTAATTCTTTTATTTAATGATGATACAGCATGAGCTACCAGTAATGAGCCATAATCATAATCAAAAAAGTAGAGCTGACTTTTGCTAGTAAGAGTTTCATGAGCTTAAAATTGTTTAAAAAAAAGCGACTGTAGTGTGTCTATGGTTATGGGCCAATGTCTCTAGCCATGCCTTTGTTCAGGGTATTTATTTTCTGCGTACTTATTTATTTCAAAAAGCAAGGTGACCATGGCTTTTTGGTTAGAATAAGCTATAATATTACCGCTTCATTAACGCATTAAGCTGCCAGCAACGCTGAAGGCAAAATATTCATGCTTCATTATCCCATTAACATCATTAAATCCTTTGGATAAGTTTTAGAAAATATATAAGACAGAAAAGTCTCCAGCAGAGAACATAAGACAAATTATGGCATTAGATATCGAACGAAATTTTATTGTTATTGGAAACGAAATTTCTTTCGTTACGATTAACGCAAATTTGCCCTGAGCTTGTTGTAACTGAAGGCCGTCATTCAAGATCTAGGTATAAATTATATTTTAGTGAAGTTAAATTCAAGGCATCTGTTTAGTAATGGAATCGTAAATAAATGCCTGTAATGGATCATTTATGACAGCAATGTTTGTAAAACTTGCTTTATAACAACAGATGTCATTGCACAGGAGTTAGAATCTGCAATAACTTTTTTGCCTAGCATTCACTGGTCTTAACAAACAAAGAACAAAAGAAAAAAAATGTTTTCCTTACCAAAACCGCTTCACACTGGAATGGCATAAGTCATTAAAGGAATACATTGGATCTATAGTTTTGCTGTAGATCTCGACTTTTTTTAAAATATGGTTTTTTGTACCAATTCCTAAATAGGCATGCCATTTTCTGCATAAAAGAAGTGATGCTTTAACACTTTATATAAAAGCTTTAATTTTAGAACAAAGTAAAGTACTCGCTAAATATGCAAAAAAAAAAAAATATTTTATGTAAAAAAAATTGCTCAAGGCAATTTTATTATGTTCTCCGCTTATTAAACAACGTTGTCAACACCAGCGCAGAACTATACACAATAAACAATTTAGAGAAAAGTATGTAATTTATTTTTTAAACGACAATAACAAACTAAAAATGACAAACATTTTTACCAAGCGTAAAAAATTAAAAAGTATTTTTTTTAATAATTTTTCAAATAAAAATATTTGAAGAGTCTTTAAGAGTATCCAGTGTATTTGTTCAAGTAAATACATTAAAAGTTTAGTTCCAACTTGAAGTAATTTTAAAGTGAAATTTTAAGTAATTTTTTTACTGAGTGTAGCAGTCGAATAAATCTTAACTTAATTCCAGTTTGCTTCCCTTTTATTTTTCTCTTTTTTTTTGTAAACACCTTTAACATGGATACTTGACCTTGGATAGTTTATTGAGACTTTCTTAAGTTTATAGCATTTTCATAAAATGTTAATTTAAAACTTTTTTTATTGATTTCATTTGCTTTATAATTTTTATTTATACTCTTTTTCTACATTATTGCTGTTTAAACAACACGCCAAATAATTTGACTCACGCTATAAGTATGAATGGTTTGTGTTATTAAACTCGTCATGCCCTTCAAATGTAAAAAAAAAAACTTGGCTATATTTATTTATTTTTAATATAATAAAATATTTGATGTCTTTTTGGTCAATGTCAATGTCAAATAAATCATATTTGTATTTGTTTTCTTTTTTTCAATATTCCTGGCAATGGTTTCCGCAAAGCGATAAAGCAGTTATAAACACGCAAATTTAAAATTAAATTTGTGTGAATACCAGCATACGAATTCATTCATGTTTGTATGTAAATTATTTTCCACTTATGTTTAGGCACAACATATACATAAAATAGTAGGGGAACTCACCATTGATACACTGAGAAAACAACTTTAATTGTGAGAATCGAATTTGTTACCAATTAAAAAAAATTCAGTTAGGCAGCCAAAATTATATTAAAAAGAACTAAATCTCAGAGTGTAGTATTAAATTCAATTGCGACAACTGTATTCTTAAGCAGAAAACCTTTATCCCTATTTAATTTCATTGTGTGAAAAATATTTGTATTTTATAATTTTATATTGAAAAATTTCAAATCTAAAAATAAAAACCACAAAATAAGGAATAACTGATTAACAATTCATTGTGCACCTTTTTGTAAATACAAACGATCAATAAGATTTTTAATGATAAGAAAATACTACAAATAATCAATTCTCTTTGGAATAATAAACACACACGTAACTGTAAGCACTGTCCCTGTAAGTGGCGCCAAACAAAACAAAAAAAGTACGTGTAACAAACCTGAGCTAAATTAATTAGAAATTATCTAATATTTTAAAAAAACGTAATTCTAATAATAGTTTGTGTTTTATAGCCAGGCCTTGCTGCTACTTAAAACGGCCTATTAAAATTCTCAGTCAAAATGAATGCAGTGAATGGTTTTCTTTTGCTCTCATTTGCAATCGAAATAGATGTTTTCGCTGTTTAAGTTAATCTAATTCAAATAGAAAAAAATTTAATGCGGCTCGCTATCAATTAAAATTCAAGTTTTGTTAATTTTTTTTGATTTCTTTAAAATCAGTTTGCAAAATGTTTTTTTTTTTATTTACCCATTTTTTTAGTGTTTCCTTTTAAAATTATTCAATAAATTATGCGAGAATGCCTCTTTTTTTCTATTCTAAATGTAACAAAAAAAGTTTTTTGATTGTTATCTCTCTCTCTCTCTCCCTCTCTGTCTCCCTCTCTCTCCATTTAACTGTTCTTCTGTATTTTATGTACAATTTTAATTAAATTTACTAACAATGAGTGTCATTTCGAAATAAATAATAAAAGATGCTTATCTTTTGCCGTTGGACATTTTGATAAAATTTTTAGCTTGAGAGTTTTAGTTTAATCCAAATTATCAAGATCATTAGTTATACTGTTATCAAATTGATCAAATGAATACTTTAATTGTGTCTCTTGAGGCGTTGCCAGTTGCAGTTGTTGCTGTGGCAGTTGTTGTGTTAATACAGGCAAGTGTTGCAATGCTGTCAAACGGGGATGTCTCATTGTCAATAATGGTTGATTGTGGCTGTATTGGTATTGTTTTTGTTGTTGTTGTTGTTGCAACAACAATTGTAATTTATGCCAAGACAAAGGATCAAATTGTTGAGCTAATGATTTCAATGATTTTTGTTGCTGCTTTTGCTGTCGCATAAATTTATTGTCCGGTTTTAAATGAGGTGGAGAAAGGTCTGGCTGCAGTTGTTGATATAATCGTATTACTTGTTGCTGCTGTTGTTGTTGTTGAGGTGACATTGATTTTAAAGTTTTCTGTAATCTATTTGTAGCC
Source organism: Thelaira solivaga (assembly GCA_947397855.1). Lineage (NCBI taxonomy): Eukaryota > Metazoa > Arthropoda > Insecta > Diptera > Tachinidae > Thelaira > Thelaira solivaga. The sequence goes on from OX377610.1 coordinate 20,353,228, forward strand.
ATTGTAGGTGATCGTATTTCTGCCATTGGTCTATCATTGCGGCGTGTATTTGTTGCTAGTTGTGTCGTATATCTTTTCCACCATTGTTGTTGACGTCTGGCATTGTAGTGATTTGGTAAATGTTGTTGTTGAGGTTTTTTCTGATTGTGCAAAATATTGATCATTGATTTTAAACGTTTCTTCAATAATAATGGTGATGGTGGTGCTGGTGGTGGTGTCTGTTGCAATGTGCTTGACATTCCTTTACTCGTCTCATTTCTATGGGATATTTCAGCAAAACTATTTGCTAGTTTTTGTTTAGGTTGCAGCAATTTTCTCTTCATTTTCGCCATTAAATTTTCAATATATTCCATCAGTTCATTTGACAACAAAGGATGTTGCATTTCATGTTGTCGTCGTTCAGCATTTTGTTCATTATTGTAATAACGTTGATTTACTTTGATATCTTCGATGTCAATATCGTCACTTGTTTCATCCACGTCCCCATTGTCAATTGCGGCAATAGCCATTTGTCTTTTGCCACGATTTGGATAGAAGAGATCATCGTATTTAAAAATATCTTTGATTTTATCACGTCTGCCACGATTCGGCACAAATGTCTCATAACGTTGCAGCAATGAATCTAGATCAGGTAAATCGTGTTTACGTCCTCTGGGCGGTATAAACGGATCTGTACCATAATTTAAACCTGTCAACAGCATGAATCATTTCCATTACAAAAAAAAAAGCACAAAAAAGAAAAACACAATAAAATTAAATTGCTAACAAGTGCAGGAAAATTTAAAATTATTTGAAACTTTAATGTTTGCGAATGTTGGAATTTTAAATATTTGAAAGCTTAAATGAAAACTGTTGCAAAAGTTGTATCAATTATAAATACGCGTAAGTAAATAGTTTATGGATGCTCACATTTTTTAAATTTAAATAACTCGGCTGTAACAATTTACCTCTATCAATTTCATCGCTATCATCCTCATCATATTCCCGTCTCATTATCACATAGCGAGGCTCTTCAGCTTCTAATGGTGGTTCTAGGCGACCCGACAAATTTAATTTCTTCCAGATATACATACTAGGATGATAACCATCTGCTCCATCAGCGCTAACATCTGCAAACTTCCCATATGGATACAGTTCAGCTAAAGCCCAACTTAAAAACTGCATTAAATTTTGTTCAGCGGTCAATAGCAAAACAATATCATCATCATTTAAATTGTTGTTATAATTTAAATCAGCTGATGTAGCTGCAGCATCAAATAAACTGTTTCGTTGTTTGTATTGTAACTGTTGCAGCAAAGCTTTGTTTCTGCAATTTACACAAGACACACAAAACAAAAAATTAAATAAAAATAGTTTTATTATAATTTTATGAAATTTAAAAAATAAAAAAAAAAAATTTACAAAATAAAAAACAAAATGTTTTTGTAAAAACCTATTAAAGGTTTTAAATTACACCAAAAGATGTACAAGCAGTGTTCCAGTCAGAAAAACACTTGTACTTTAAATTAAGGATTGTCTTTATTCTTTTTTTTTCGTCTCTTACAAACAGCAACTGCGTGGGTTGTAAGTTGTTTGCTGTATGTTGGATTCTCTTGGCTGTTGCTAAATGTTTGGGGTTTCCAATTACACTTTTTTTGTTGTTGGTTATATATGGGTGCGTAAGTTTTAAGAATTAAATTTGTGTTTTATATTGACACCTTTATATATGACTAAAAAAACCGAAACTTTTTACAACAAAAAAAAATCATAAGTTTATGTACCTACAAACAACAGTGCACTCAAGCTAAAATGAACAAAAGTAAGTTCCTTTTTTATATTTAATATTTGCCTACAAAAAATGACACTAGTTTATAAAGGAGTAAGACTACTGAAAACCTTACCCAATATGACAAAAAAAAAGGTATTTTCATTATTACAATGTTCTAGGGTCAAATTTACCGAAACTGGTCTATGCGACTAAGTACAGTGTCTACCTACAGGATTGCACGGAAGTCAGTCGAGTTACCAGTATGAATATTTAATTCATACCGTATGGTGATGCCGCTGTTAAAATTCTAGTTATTTGTAAACAAAATGGTTCTAAAAACTACTTTATGACAAATAGACCTTCCAGTTTTTATAATTGCATTTTTAGGCAGATAGATAAGCCAAGAATCTTTACAGATTTGTGTTGATTTTGCACAGCTGATTTATATGGTTATTTAAAACAGAACATTAAGATATTCTGCAGAGCGATTCACTAATTTATTTTAAAGAAAAATGTTAGGTTAAAAAATTAAAAAACTTGCGATTTAATAAAATTGTTAACTGTCAGCTGTGTGGTTAAATAAAAGCCAGAATTTTGTGTGGTACTCACAAATAAACCATTTTTGGTTCTTGTACATGGTATTTATGGTCTTTTTGGTTGTTGTTTATGGTATTCATATCAGTAGTGAATTTTTAACTCTTAAAGTTAACCAATAATTGCTGAATCTCGCATTCGTTACTTCGAACACAAAAAATTTTTTAAGTGAAAAGTAATACCATGTGGAACCCTTAAAAGTTACTGAATTGCACTGCAGGTGGTTAATCTTATGAGAATAACAGACCCAAGATTAACCCATTAGATGACGTAGTTTGTCTACTGTTTGAAGAAAATAATAATACATTTATCTACTCAAAATTTATTAGCTAATTGAAAAACATCGCGTGACACAATTTGTGCTACATGCGCAGAAAATTTAAATTTGTATGTGGCTTGGCGTAATCTTGTGTCTATCATTCTTGGTTAATCTAATGTGGCCCCTTTGTGATACTTGTAGAAGAGAAAAAGGAAAAATTAAGAGATAGCCAAATTAAACAGTAGAGTAAGAAATTTAGAAGTGAAAAGAGAAGTAAAAGAAGAATCTGTTACTACCTAAAGCAATTGACGCTTTTTAGGAAGTTTTTCAGTCAAGAGCGACGAACACTTCCCAGTTAGCGCTCACCAAAGCTGAGTTCATGCTCTTTAGAGGTAGAGAAGGTAGTCCACCATTAATTATTAACAATTTTCAAGCTATTTTTGCAAGTGGTTTAAGTCTAATTAAAAAAGAAAAATTAATTAGCAGTAAGAAAAATACATTATCTTACTAAAACTACCGTCAACTAATTTTTTTAAATGAACTTTCAAAAATAAAAGCTCAAACAAAATTCTTAATGATTACACGTTCCATGTTTTTTTTTTTTTTTTTACAAAAAATTCACTAAATCTGTAAGACTTGCACTAAAATTTCTAGCATTATCTGCTAGCATGTATGTATGTATTTATTAATTCATGGTATTAAGTTAGTTTTATCCAGACTATACTCTACCTATTTTTATATGCATTATAAGATAAATAACATGTTGCTCTGACAAAACAAGTTATATTATGTTTATTAGATTTTAAGGAAATATTTTATTTTAAATTAAAATTTAACAGACTCCCAACTAAGTGTCAAAGTGTAATCTTACGATTGTGATGACTTCTAGGCCGCCACGCAAACCAAAACATCCAAATTTAGGTTTTATTTTTCTGCTTTTATAAAATATTTTGAGGAAACATCGTGACAGTGTATGCTATCTAGTTATTCGTTTCTTCACTTAAAATATAGATGCAATGCCAGCCTAATTCAATCAAATTTTAAAAATAATTTTTTTATAAACCTCAAAACATGTTTCCCAAAAAAATCTAGCCATGGAGGTGGCACGGTCTTATTCTATGGCTCTTTCGAAGGCTTAGGTGACTTGGTTTCAATCGACGGTTTAATGAATAAAAACCAATATGTAATGATTTTAAATGATAGGTTGATTGGAAAGGATTTCATTCTGCAACAGGATAAAGCTTCTTGAAAAAAAAATTAAAATGATAACGAGGTTTTTAATGGAAAATTGCGTCGAAGCACTGGATTGGCCATATATATAATTTTTTGGCCATTAAAAAAAATTAATAAAAAATCCAAAAAAAATTTTTTTTTTTAAATCAAACGAGTGAGTGTGAGTCCGATAGTGTGTTAAAATGCACAAGCCTTAACATGGCCCATACAAACTCAAGTTAAATTTTAGTGTAAAAGTACGGTATCTGTTTTTGTTAATTGATCAATTAGTCAATTAATCATTTTGATATTTGCTTTAATTTTTCCCATTGCATATAAGTTTTACTGAAATTGAGTGTGTATGGACCGCATTAGTTGTATTCAATACGAAGCAATTTTTTTAAATAAATTTACACTTAACTGTATTGGCAAATTAACTGTCTTTGGTTGTATGCCTAATGACGTGGTATGTCGTATATTTCTAGTTGTTTTCTTTATCCGTTCCTTTACAAATTTTTTGGTTGTAGGTTTTTGTTTGTTAAAAGACTCAAATTATTTATGAGGTGTGGCAAAAAAAAAGTAAGAAAATGAAAATGAAAATAAAAAAATCAATAATTTTTTTAAATTTGAAATTAATGCTATTAAATTTGTAGATGTTAAAGTTTAATTGAACATTTTGTTTTTAGACACAAACAAAAGCAAAAATTAATTCAAATTTATTTAAGAATTGCAAACAAAAATATTTTATTTCAATTATCGTTCTGTTCCCAAATTGCATTCAAAAAGTAAAAAAAAAATAAAATAAATTTATTTAATAACGGCTTAAATAACAAATTATCTGTGGGAATAATATGAATTTGGCAGTTAATCATAATTTTTTCAATATAATTAAACAAACATGACCATTTTATCAAAGCCAAATTTTTCAATCTGCAATGGATTTCGTGGGAAAAGTAGTTTTACTTATGTTGTAAAGAAAAATAATTAATTGAAATGAAATGAAACTAAATCCACAGTTTGTATGTTTAAATAAGAAACTATATTTCGAATGGGCAGTAAGCTAATCCAACAAAAAAATTTTCACTCAAAGTTTTTTGATCTAGAAAAATTATTTTTCTAAGTCACATTTACATGTCACATTCAAAGTCGAATGAAAACGATCGAAATATAAATATTTTTGTTCAAAAATTTTTAAAATTTCTCGATATCGAATGATATGATCTCCGGTTGAAAGAATTTTCCATTGGGGAAAAATGATTTTTCTAAATTTAGCTTCATTTATTATAAATCATAATACTAGAAGAATTATTAATTAATAAATTATATTCAACTCAATATTTACCGGATATTTTGTACCAGGAAAAATGTAGTTTTCGGGGAAAATATTTCCATAAACCAGAAAGTTTTTTAAGATAAGAAAAGTAAATTTTTTTAATGATAAGAGGAAAGGGAAATGTGAAGAATCTTCCAAAAAAAATTTTAATCATAATTGGGTAAGTTATTTAGTTTTATTTTTTAAGTAACAATACTAAAAATGGCATGAATACTTTTTCCATACGCAAAGAAGCTCTCTACTGGCTGAACAATAACTTTACTCGTACCAGGAGCTAGAAAAAAACTAAATTACCCTAAAAGAAAGACCAGGAAAAGCTAAATCACTCACAAAAAAAATTTAAAAAACTATTGCTTACAATTCAAAATAATAATTATGATTTTTATAAAAAAAATTACCATTAACTACCCCCTTTGTCTTTGTTTTTTTGAAAAAATTAAAAAAAAAAATTCCCACTATCCGCAAAAAAAAAATTGGGTAAAAGAAAAGAGGCTATTTAAGGCTATTTAAGGCTATTTTTAAAATGAAAAAAGGCTGGGAAGAAATCTAGAGGCTAAATGCGAAAAAAGGCTAATGTGCTGTTTTTATAACACAAGCAATCAATTTGTCTGAAAATTTTATATAAAAAGTATTCAAAATATTGAGTGTTTTTCATACAAATTTTTTAGACAAGTTGATTGCTCGTGTTATGAAAACAACATATACCATAAATCTAGCCTAAAAAAACACTAACATGACAAAGCTGCTTATTACTTAAGCTTAATGTACTGAAGTAACAGTAACAGTAAGTTGCCGACTATTTTATAACTCAGCAGAAATGATATTTAAACTGCTAACAGGACTTTGTACATCAATTACTGGATAAGTAAAATTGTTGTGGCATATAATCATTTTTGTCATCTCTGTAAAAAGTGACTGTACATTGGCCTGCAAGTGAAAGACGCAGAATGAAAACAATAAGGCCGTAGTTAGTAAAATATAGACTGCAGAAAATCTGGCTAAGCTTCATTTAACATAAGATATCTATAATTGTTATTATTATGAGCCATTTTATTAGGATGAACTAAACTGTAAAAAATTATTTAATTAAATGTAAGAAATTATTTTATTTAATCCATGAAATAACTTTTAAGTCTAATGAAATGTGTCATTGATGGAGATTTCATTAAAATTAATGCTTTGATTCAATGAAATATTTCATAAATTATGTAAATTTATGAAATATTTTTATATATCTATTAATGAAATTATTTCATTAATTAAATAAATGTTTCATTAAATTAATTAAATAATATCATTAAGTAAATGAATATTGCATTGAGTTAATGAAATATTAATTTTTTTTTTGGAAAAATAATAAAATTTTCATTGTACAAGGTGGGCCAAAAGAAGACATCCGATGTTGTTTGGCTCTCATTATTTTCTAAATGAAAATGAAATGTGTGCCGGTGCTCCGTCCTGTTTTAAACACATGCCCTCCAGTCCTAATTCGTTCACCGTCCACTGTTGTCGTTTGACCAACCCGATGACTCCTCCAGCGTGAACAGCGCACCATGCAGTCACTTTGAGCGGGTGTAATGACTCCTCGTGCATTACTCTTGGATGTTCGTTGCCCCAGAAGCGATAGTTTTGCTTGTTCACATATTCGCTGAGGTGGAAATGAGCCTCGTCGCTCATTATGATTTTGGTCGAAAAATCGTCCACTTCGATTATTTCGCGTTCTCGCTCGATGGCTTGTTCACTTGTATTCTACATCTGTCTAGTTCACAAATGTCAAAACAGATTTAACATTGACAGCCATTTGCAAAAATAAGAGCATCTTGCAATAATGCGATTTCTTTTATTGTATTAGTGATACAATTTAGAGAACATGTGCACAAAATTTTCTCAGTGTATAATACAAATTAATAATTGCTGCTTTATAATTTATAAATCTTTAAAATAATGATAAATAATTTTTGTTTATAAATTAAAGGCGTTGCAAATTGAATGATAATCCTCTATTATCAACAACAACAAAAACAACAAGAGAAAAAAGGTTAAAATAATTGAAAAGCATTTTAAAAGCTTTTTTATTTAATATTACTTTCTTTTAAAAGGCTGGTTGCCCAGCCATTTTGCGATAAATGTTTATTTAAAGTTTCATTAAGTAAGCGGTTTGTTTTCATTATCGAACACGCGCTCTTTTTTAATTGAAATGTCAAAAAACCCATAATGTAATTTTTTTTCTTCCTTACTTTTTGTTTTACATAAATTTTCTCTTTACAAAAAATTAAAAAAAAAATAATAACAAATTGAAATTATTTTTATGAAAAAAACCGCTCTCTACACGAGTGATTGAACATCATGCCAGCAATGAAATAAATCATAAATTTATTAATGAACAAACCCATTTGCTGTATGCCACATTTAAAGTTTATGAAAGAAAGAAAAAAAAAGTGGAAACAAAAATTTTATCAAAATAATTTTTAAACAAACTTAAGTACGCCTTAATTTTTTTATGTACGAATAACTACCGTAACTACCCCCCAACACCAAAAAAAGTAAACAAAATAAATGGACATTATTAATAACAAAATATTTAAGTTACGGAAAAAAATGTAATAGTTTCAGGTATGGAGTATTACATGGTGGCATTTCCTTTTTCTGTTTTTTTTTTGCTCACTCCATTTATTATCTACTGAAATGATGGCATCCAGTGATAATGTGCCAATTGTTCGTTTTATGCAAAACAAATGAAATTAATTTTAGCGTAACCATCAAAATAACCTAAAAAAGCTACACTTAGAGAATTTTGTTTATATAGCCTGTGATTTTTTTTTTTTTTTTTTTTTTTTTTGTTTTTCATTAATTCACAAGGAAAAGTTTATTTAATTTGCAATCATTGATATGTTGCATTAGTTTAATAAAATATTTTCTTCATTTAATGAAATGATTTTATGCATAAAAATATAAATATAAATATTTCATAAAAATATTGCAACATATTTAATTATTTGGAATTATAAAGCTTAACAAAATTTAATCTTTATTCGTGCTTAATTCCAAATTATGTTGGTGTGCATAATGCATTATTTTCCGTGATATTGTCATGGAAAAATCTCAAAAATTTGTTTAACTAGTACAATAAGTACTAAGGTTGAAAGCATATCTATACAGCTGTTTCATTAGACGGTACTCTGAATCTTCAGTAGACTACTCCCAAGTTTTGTTAAATTCCTGCCCAAACATTCGAATACTTATTTCATTATGCTAATCGACCAAATGAGAATTTTAGTCAATAGGCAAACAAAAAATTTCAAAATATTTAAACTAGAAAAAAACTAAATAAACAAAATTTCCCAACCAACATACAACATAATTTGGAATTAAGCACGAATAAAGATTAAGATTTGATAAAAGTACTTCATTAATTCATTTTATATATGAAATATTTCATGGAACTTATGAAGCAATATAAATGAAATTGTTTCATTCGATTTATGCAAGATGTTTTCTTCAGTGTAAAAAAAAAACACAAACACACAAGATTATACAATTTCTTTATCTTTTTTTAAGTTTGATTTTGTTAAATGTTAAGGAAATAAACCAGTAGTCCATATAAAATACATTTTTATCGCTCGTTCCATTATTCATAATATTTTTTTTTTCTTTTTTTGTAACTGGGTTTTGAGGAATTATTTATTCAAGTGTTGCTTTAATTCTTCAGCTGATTTTTTATTTTATTTTATTTTATAATGAAATTTAGCATAACAACTACTTGCCTTTAATGGGATTTACTTGTCGTTTTTCATTAAATCGAAATTCTCTTTTTTTGTTTTGTTTACTTTCTTTGTTAGTTTCTTTCTCTTCTCTTAAGGCTGAATTAAACGTCTCAAATTTCTTAGTGGGTCTTTTTTCTTAAAAGAAAGTGATTAATGTGAGGATAATTTTGAAATTGTACATGTTCTGTTTTAAGTTTTTTTTTCTGTGTAGCTTTTATCTTAACGGCAATTTTTTATTGTTTAAGATAAATAGTGAAAATATTATGGGTGGCAGATTTGTAAATAAAACTTAATAAGATTAAGTAAAGTGTCAATTATAAGTTAGAAGTCATTGATATTTTTAAACAAATAATTTCAAGTTTTATGATCATTTTTCATAGAAGTGGGTCTGGATTCGGCGAAACTTTAGTGCAATTTAGTTAAACACTGGCTTTGGTTTAAACTATAGTTAGTACTCGTAGAAGGTAGTCTCAGTAAGAGTGCATTTTTTAATTTTTGAGAAAGTTGTTTTTTTTTTTGGGTAATAAAAAAGACATATTGCAATAAAAAAGACGTGTGGCATAAAACATCTTCATCGGCAATTCCTTCAATAGGTAATGGAGAAAAGTGAAGTCAATGTCAATTTTTGGGAAAAAAGCTCAGAAAATCCTCAGCTGTCTAGTGCGACTTTTGGTCAAGCCTTACTTTTTTGAAAATGAAGCGTAATTGTGAATACTGTCGTTCACATTTCTTACAGAAATATGATGGTTCTGAACAGCGTTGTCAGGAGCTAGAAAGCAATAAGCTAAATTTGGCTTAAAAAAAGGTTAGAAAAAGCGAAATCACTTACAAAAAAAGTAAAAAAAACTATCGCTTAAAAATCAAAATAATAATTATGATTTTTTTAAACATCATGAAGAGAACATACAATGACAAGAACTAAAGAAAATAAGGTCGTTTTAAACATGCTTTCCTTTTGGTCATAACTTGCTGTTTTTTGAAAAAATTATAAAAAAAAAATTTTCGCACCATCCGCAAAAAAAATTCTGAATTAAGCCAATACGTTTATCTGTCCAACGTAAAAGAAATCAAGTCGATATCTTGAAAACTAAGCAAGTTGTGCCCAAAAAGTCAACCAGTTCTACAAAAAAGAGGCAGTAGTCGAACTGGTTACCTTTTTGGTCATAACTTGCTTAGTTTTCAAGATATCGACTTGATTTCTATTGCTTTGGATAGATAAACGTATTGGCTTTAATTCGAATTTTTGTTCTAAGGATAGTGCGAAAAAAAATTTTTTCCCCAAAAATTACCAACAAATTAAAAATTATAAAACAAATTTTTCGTACTATTTGCAAAAAATTGCAAAAAAAGGCTTTTTAAGGCTATTTTGAAAATAAAAAAAGGCTAGGAAAAAAGCTAAAGGCTAAATCATAAATTTCAAGAATAAATGCTAGAAAAAAGGCTAAAAAAGGCTAACATAACAACGGCACCATCTGCAAAACAGCGCATGAAACAATTGATTTGTTGCAGCATTAAATGTAAAAAATCACTTTTGCTGGGACTTTATTTAAACATTTTCTAACATCCTTAACATTCGATTTTTTTCAAGTCAAATATTTTATTAATTTATTAAAAACTCTAGTAAACACTTTGTAACAGTTTTTTCCTTAAAATACTCGCTTTTATGCTGTTGGCTTTAGTATTTAACATCAATAAAAAAGTTACGTCTTTTTGTCAATAAAGCCAAATAGCATTAGATTGTTTAATAAGTGTGAAAACTTTTGCTCTAGCAATTTTTACTTTGAACTCTATGTAATAAAATTATTATCAAATGTAGGTAATTGTAAATGACATTTTTGCCTACAGAAATCAGTCAGCTTTTAGCCTGGGATCGAATGTGCAATCTGCAGCGTGATTGACAAACGTCCTCTAGTCAATAAGTGCTGTTTCTTGAATACTTTTCTGCAACTTTTGCCAAGCATATGCAATGCATAGTTAAGAGCCTGCAATGGAGTAACATGTTCAATACAAAATTTGTTAAATTTTCCACTAACTCAGTTATTTTGTCTGTGTTTTAATGGGTAACCCAAATATTAAGTCACCCAGAAATATTTTGTGAAAGACCTTGAGAGATCTTTGCTATAATTTCTTTTTTAATCATTTAGAAATTATTTATGGCAACCGCATAAAAACAAAGTTTCACTTTCTTTTGAACAACATTTTGTTAGCATTGTAAACATGTTTGTTTGCATGCATGAGATTTAAAAAATTCTTTTTTATTTTGTACAAAAACCAAATACCCAAAAACTAAATAGTGTCATTAACTCTTCATGGCAAAAGTACAAGACACATGCCAGAGAAAAGAAAAAAGACAGCCGTCACATACTTAACACACTTGAGGCAAATAAAAAGAAGAAAAAATTAAAAGTAACAGAAAAACAAAACTCAAGATTAGCAATAAAGCTTAATAACAAAATCAGCTGCTGCTGCATGCAACATTAACACTGAATAAGCAACTGCAACAGTTGCAATAATAACAACTACTACAGCTGCTGCTACAAACAAAACCAATTGCAATACCAACAACATAACACAGTAAGTAATATTTTATAATGCCGCTTAAATGAAAATTACGATGGTGCATCATTGCCTTCATATTCACCATCAGAGGCGGCAAACACTTTCACTGCAACCTTGAAGTTTAACAGCAGCATGTTGTTCGGGTATAAATAAGAATAAAATAAAAAAAAACAAAGGAAAACCACAAAAAAAAAAACTGGCCAGAGCGACCGACATGTATGCCAAATTTGATGTTGTTTTAAAATAATGGAGCAGAGCACTTCTCACATAGCATATACACACGGTATATGTCTCTGAGTGCGTTTCAAAAAGACAGAAGTATAAACATATTCAATCGATTTTGCTATTATTTAGCTTATGTTCAGATTCTCTCTACTAACCTGTGATCTTAGAATTGGAACTTGGAGTGGAAATAAGTTTTCTAGTCACTGGGGCCAGAATAAATCTATAGTTACTCAAATCTCATTTTACAAATCCACCTTAAGTCTAGAATTCAATGAGAACTTAAAGACTTTCTTGTATGATTTATCCACCAAGTCAGACGGTTTTAGGTCAATGGCTCGACATCAAATCATTACAGTACACCTAATTCTCTTTTCACATGAATTTTTTTTTTCCACGAATTAAAAAGAAAAAATTCTTCTTTTTACACGAATTGATTTGTTTTAATACGATTTTTATGCAATTAGAGATGATAATTCAAAGATAATTTCACAAGATGATGAACAAAATTATTCTTGTGATATTCCTTTTTTTTAATTTAATTTTTTTTTTTTTTAATATTATTAATGAAAGCAAGCACTAAATAAATGAAGTGAACTCTACAAGAATTTTTTATTAATTCTCGAATTTTTTTGGAAGGTATCTAAGGTGTAAAAAGAGAATCAGGTGCATAGGTTCTGCTGTCTATTTGTCTTCGTTAGATAGCCTTTGGAGTTCGTTTCGACTAAGGTCGTCTTATTTATCACATGTGTCAATACTCTGCAATGGCCACTCGTGAATCCCTGACCGACCAAGACCCAGTAGGTCATTAGTTCTTTTCAAAGACCGGAATGACAGGAATGTTTTTGCTACCCTGATATCCTTTGTCTCCAAAATGTAATCGTAAGTTTATTGCCCACAATATGTGCGGTAGTATCAGACTTTTCCAAATATATTCATCATCTTCCTGACATCTTAAATTATCATATTTTGTTACTAAAGCAATTAGCCAGCTTTAGATATTGCAATTATATTTTAGTACTTTAATCCTCCCTTCTTTTAAAGGGCTCACGGATTATCAGCCAAATTTATTTGCATGTGATTGATCTCTCTAGCTGATTAAAATAGAAGAAAAAATACGCTGTTTGATTTGTGATTAAGAGGGTAAAAGTTCGTCCTTAGCATAATCTTAACATAAATTAAAAATTTGTAATTGAATTGGCTCATTTAGTAAGTGGCTTTAATTTGAATGTCAATAAAAAAATTTTTAACATTTATTTTTCTTATTTGGTTTCAATTTCAATACAAGTTAAACCTATTTTGAGAAGAAAAATCTTTTACTCTTTTAAGACTCTGTTAATTCGTGTGATGCTTTTTTTTTTATTTATTATTTATGAATTCCTGTATGTTATACGACCAATTAACCACTTTTTTTTTCTTTATTCATTGATAATTTTCTACCTTTTGTAGCTGTTGGTTACAACATGCCCAAACGACACACAGACACACTTCTCCAATTAAAGATTTATGCATTTATGTACTCGTATGTGTGTGTGTGTGTAATATACAACTTCAACTCACCTGTCGGCAATTAAAGCACTGTAATATTTCTGCAGGCAATTATTTTTATTTTCCAGCGGACATTCTTTTGACCAATATTTTTTTGATTTTAAAATTCTATTCAAAAATGGTGAATCCTTGGCGGAGGCTGCAACTGGAGACATATTTTCTAATTCTCTGCGTTTTAAATGTAAGAACTGCTGTTGCAGTTGAGGAGCTGGCGAGACAAAAATATCGTCAATCATTTCTGGAGTGGAAGACAACCATTTATTGATGCCGCCGTATGTTTCACTTTTTGCAATTTTCTGCAATGAAGTGGGCAATTGTGACTGTGTGTTTGTATATAGATTTGTGGCGGCGCTAGATCGCATACGAGACTTTAAAATGTTATTTTCATTTTCATTTTTATTATTAACATGATTATAATTTTTATGGCTGACATTGTCGTTGTCGCTGTCGTTGTCGTGTAGCTGTAGGCCATTTTGATTTTGGTTGTTTTTCTTAATTGTTGCCATGGTTTGCCTTTGTTGTTGTGGTTGTTGCATTGCTGCAAAATTGTCGATATCATCATCAAAGGTATTACGATCCTCACGTTTTTGTAAATTTAAACTTAGATCGTTATGCCACAAATTCTCAAAATTTGTATATAAATCTGTAGCCAAAGTTGGCTCATACAATTCTTCTTCATCATTTGCTTGTTTAGCCAGCAATTGAGGCTGCAACTCATTGTCGTTGGCTGTGAAAGGCTTTTGAGTACTTATACTCTCGTCCAAGGATGCCGCATGAGCGATAAGTGATGGTGGTAAAGATAATACCGCCGCACATTTACAATAAATTGTTAGTCCAGCGAAAAATAACACAACAAGCGTGATCTTCATTGTGGACTCAATTCTTTGCTCCTTTATTTTATTTTTTTTTTTTTTCTTCTTGGTTTTTTTGAAATGATGCTACACCTTTTTTGAAAGCACTCACACAAAAAGTTGAAAAAAAAATTAAGTTGAATGCTTTTTTTGCAGCTCAAGGTGCTTTAGCCAAAAAAGGAAAATAAAAGAATTTGTTTTGTTCCTTTTTTTGTTTTGTACTAACGCGGTTTCACGTTCTCTTTCGTTGAGCAATTTTCTTTAGAAACTGAAAGTAATTTGTGAAATTTATGCTGCTTTTATAGCAATTTTTCATGTTTATTTTTTTTTTTTTTTTGTGTTCTTACCAACTTCATTTAACTGACCACCCATATTGCCTTAAAATAGAGTCTCCATTTCATTTTTGTAGCTTTTCTTAATACTTCAGTTGTATTTTTTATTATTTTTCATTTTCCATGTGATTCCTTGGGGATCACCAGCCAGCCGGTCATATGATTTTAGTTATATTGTTTTGCTTAGTGACATTTACTGGCCACCATGTTTGAATTGTTCGTCAGCGCGTGAAATTAAAAAACTGCGTTCTGATCACGTCACATACACTTACATACTTGTTGCAGCAAATATTTACTATTTTTTTTTAACATGCTTGGGTGACATTAGTGATACTCTCACTTGATGATTTTTCCCACATATAAAATTATTAAAGTTGTATGCGTGTAAGCTAATGTGATATAAAAGAATCATTCTATCAATCCTGTCACCTCAAAAACCCCTTGCTACTTAAATAAAAAAAAAATTTTAAATTAAATTTAATATTTTCTACATAAAACTAAAAAATAAATATATATATTACAAGCAGAATAAAGAATCCTTGTTCAAAGTTTAGATTTTTAAATAACCAAAGTATTTTAGGGTCTACTTCCACTTATGATGGTTTGCAAAATACATTACTTCAAATGATATTCTCAAAATTGTCATAAAATAATGAAAAAGAATGCAATAAAGGATATAGAATATCCGTTTATATGTTTTACACCGAGTTTCAGTTCATCTTGGATCGACTTAAAGAGTCAGACCAAAGTCTAATAAAAATATTTTGATGACGTAAATAATGCACCAGCTCGATGGTACCAACTTATCAACTTAATCACTTGATTGTTCATTTATGCTGTTGTCGTGTGTAGGCCGTTTTAGGCCGTTTGAGATGTGAGTAAAAAGCAAAATAACGAAAAATTACGGTTTGCAAACTCAACTTTACTTTAATTGAAATTCTGATATTGCAATTTTCGGCTGATAAAAATATAAAAAATGTAACTGTTAACTGAAAAAGAATAAAAAAATTATTTTTAAACGATTGCTTACGAAAGGGCTGCTCAAGCATACTTGAAAGCCTCAATTTACTACAAACATGTGTAATATTTTATATTAAAAAGTGCTTGTAAGCCATTTCAAGTATGCTTGAAATATCTTACTAAGCCTTTTTTCACTTGCAGCTGAACTTGCGAACGAAATTCTCTTGCAAGTAAATTTTTGAAAATTTTTTTAAATTTTGATAAACAGTGTTACCAAGGATTTCTGATATAAAAAAGTATTTAGTTGGTTTCACGCGGTTTTGACAATGCGGCACGCAATTGCTTGCATGTGGAAACGCGGTATTATTCAAAAAATCAACATTTTAATACGACGCCGTTGTTGGTTTATTGGCTTTAATTGTTGTATCATTTGGATATTGTTTAGGGGTAAATGCAAATTTTCTTTTTATAAAATTTTCTGAATTTTCTGCTGATTATGAAATTTTTATTTACTGTAATCGACAACGTTGTTCGTTAGCTACACTTTTACTAATGCTGTCAATAGTTTTCTCTGAATTTTTTGATCACTTAAAACTAATTTTGAATAATTGCACTAAATTTAGAATTACAAAAGAAAAAATATTCACTGAAAGCTGTTTACTTGAGAACCTTTTTTCCTAATACGCCTGCATCATTTCAATCAACACTTGTGCGATTAGTTATTGTTTTATTAAGTCTTGAGCTTTATTTAGGTGACTTATTGTAATCGGACTTATCTAGCAAGTTCAATTGAAATTTTTAAATTATTTCACAAATCTCCTGCTTTCATGAGATATCGAATGGGCCGATTTGATCTCTGTTACGTTTTCAAGGTTCATTCAATAAGCAAAAATAATCCTTGATTTCTGAAAAAAAAAAAAATTAATAAAGCAAAAGGCATGTAGTGCCTAAAAAGAAATTTACGGTCAGACCCCCATAAAAAATAACAAAAGCTTCGTTCGTATTAAAAACAAAAACAAATTTTTAGCCCTTTTAATTTTTCCCTTTTCTCTTTTTTTCTCTTTTGTTCTTTGACACACGCATGTGATTCCATCTCTACAGGTGAATGAATTGTTTTATTTGCTTGTCACTCTAAAAATGTCAAATTTTAGTTGAATCACAATTTTTTCTGCAAAATTTTTAACATTGTCATTCCTTTTAATAAACTCTAATTTCTTAATTTTGCTTGTTGTAAGAGCCAAGCAAAACAAAGAAAAAAAAACAAAAAAACATTTTTCTATTCATTTAAATTCATCTCTGTCTTTAATGATTATGCAATCAGCAGCTTAGTAGAAAAACCTTAGCACTTCCTCCTACACACAGGCTGTTTGTTAGTGTTACTACTTTGTTTTTCTTTCCTTTCCTTCTCAAGACACTTAAAAATGGGTCTATTTATTCAAGGCATTGCTGGCATGTTTACTCTTCACTATGTGTCTCAGCCATTAAGTGGTATTTACAAAGAGATTTCGCCAGCAAGCAACCCAAAACAACAACAACAAAATTAGAAATAAAAGTAAAGAGTAAAAAAAAAAGATCGTGCAGCTTAAGCGGCTTTATCTTTTGATGGATGTAGCAGGATCTTAACTAAAGTCAACTAATGCGTTAAAAAACTTCAGTTAAAGTAGTGAATTTTTTCTTTTTGTATTTTATTATTCAGTTAGTTAAACAACATTGTAGAAAACTTAAATAAAGTAAGTTTAGCAGTGGATAAGAAGAAGGAAGTGATGGAAGATGAAAAGAAAACATCATTTGTCCAATGTCATGTGAGAGCTAATTTATTGTCATTTGTGGAGTTTTTATTTGTTAGTGTTAAAGAAAAAAATAAAACAAAGAAAAAAATGGAACATAGTTGGAGTTAATGTTTTAAAAATTAAGTGGAAGGAAGGACTTTTCTTATTAATGAAACACCATTTCCTAAAGCAAACTTAAATTTTATGTTAAAATAAAAAAAAATTTTATTTTATTTAATAAAATTAAAATTTTCTTATAAAAAAAAACTTTAAAGTTTAAAATTCATTTTACAGAAATGAAAAGTAGTTCTTGAAAAATTTCTATTAAAAGATATTCGTTGAAAAATTAAAATTTCTTTCATTAAACAAAAAGTTTTATTTTAATCCACTAAAATTGTTTAAGCCGAAGTTAAACAAAAGAAAAACGATTTTGAAATGAACACGAACAGAACAACTTTGATTGGGAGAATCAGATTTGTAATCATTAAAAAATTTATTTGTAGAGATAGACGGGCTATAATTGAAGCAGCCATGACATGCCATCATATTCATTTCCTTAAAAACAAATTGCTGAACACATTTAGTGACTTAATTCTAATTCGGAAAAAATTTCAAGAATAAAGCATACAAACATGCATGCACGTCAACTGAGTAGATTTTGTCATAGGCAATACCAGCAAACTGGAATCATCAGTAGCATATAAAAATTTGTTTGATATCGCTACTGCACACTATGCAATCGCACAAAATTCTCATGCACTTTCCGTTCTCTGGCACAAACACTAAATTGCGATTGCATACTGCTGTCGTGTATGGGCCGCTTAAGCTAAAAATTATGTTAAAAGAAATATCAAACATTGAAAAATTTGATTTTCATAAATGAGTTTAAGTATGGCAACAAATGTAGGCTGCATTTGTGAGAGATTGAAAGCAATAAACTGCTCAGCCTTATATTTCAATTCGCAATACAGACTAACATTGATTGTCTTTAAATTGGTACAAATTTCCAAGTATTTTTTATTTAAGTTCTGAATATGATCTTCTGTATCAGGTATAAAATTATTGTTCATTTTAAACATCATTATTATTTAATATTAGAAATTAATTCTAAGATTAAATTTGTTAATTTTGGCCAATAGGCTCCCAGGGTCCGGGCACACTACCCATCAATATTTAGGGCACCCCCATTTTAAACATAATCAAGAACTATCTGATTTATTTGTATTCTTTTTTTGTTTTAAATTTTTTCTAAACGTATTCATTATGCTCTCTTCTTTTTTTAACTTTTAGCATGAAATCAATGAAGTTTTTGAGTTGCATAAATCGCGACAAAAGCTGCAACAACAGCACTCGTCGTCTCAAGTGGATGAATATGGGCACGAGCAGTGCAGTATTAACCAACAGTTGTTTGCTGTTGATAGTGTTAGAAATGCTTTAGAAAATCAAATTGTAGACACAATAAAAGCAGCTGTCTCAAATGATGAATTATCTCGGTCTACGGAATCTGATAGTGGCTTTGACAGTGCCAGTTGTAGTGGAGCTGTTGGTGGTTTTAGTAACACAACTACAGCTACGGCCACAAACAGTGGCAGCAACAAATTACCCTCAAGAGCTAAAATGACAACTATAGAAAATGAAAATGGCAATAACAATGATAAACAACAGGCAATGCCAGCAAATAAAAGTAAACAAAATCAAAAGATACCGCCAAATACGTTGATCTCTTTACAACAAGAAAACAAACAAGATGGGCTAATGACGACATCGTCATCGTCATTACCATTCTCAATGGCCATGACAGAACAACCTGAAGAAAATGTAGAAGAAAAAGATTCTTCTTCTATGTTATTGAATGCATGCACATCATCATCGTCGTCAACACTTGAGCGCCTTTGCAAACAATTGCAAATGAAATCAGCTGCAGAAGCTGCCACCGATGATGTAAATATGTGGGCAAACAAATTCTTGCGAGATTTGGACAACTTAATAGCATCTGATAAACCAGCAACATCTTCATCAGGCTCTTCATCACCAACAACAAATGTCTACTGCTCATCACAGTCATCATCTGCAACAGCATCACCAATGTTATTGTCCGCTGCTGCCTCAGCCGTTATTCAAAGTCGTTATGGCAAGGGTGCCCATGATCGTAGTTGCAACCATAATGCTGGCGGTTGCAACAACTATGAGTATAACACTATCTCACCGTCAACAGCATCTGCAGCTACAACAACAACAGCAGCAAATGGTATAGTTTTGCGACCAGAAAAGCATGTAAGTAAATATTACTTTACTTTAGATTTTTCTTTAGTTGCTTACCTCCACTTCATGTACGAGCCTTAAGTTTACATCTAAGGTACATACTTACATACTTGCAGTCATATGAGTATTGATTTTTTTTAGGTTTTTTTTTAATCTCTTTTCATTTCCCTTTAAAGATCATTCAAGCTATTATGGGTCTTTTTCGTATTTGAATTTTTAAGAGGATGTCTCATAAACTTAAATAAATAAATCTTTTTTTTTTTGGGATTTTTCTTTTGAACATTGTGATCTAATTTTTTAAATTCGCATTTACATTTCACAAATCTATCCATATGAAATAATAGAAAAAATTTGGTGTTTTACTATTTAAAAAAAAAAATCGTATTAAAATTAATGTTTTTTTATTTATTTAAATAAATTATAAATTTCCTTTGACTTCATGCATGCTTGAAGGGTTTTTATATTAATTAAAGACATTTACGTGTTAACATTTAAGCTGAAAGGAAATCTTGTATTATTTCTTTTAAAATTGAAAACTGCTTTAAAATGAATTTGAAAAATAAAAAAATAAAAATTAATATTTAAAGCAAAATTTACTTTGGCCTAGTTGATTTTAGTTATTTTCAAAGTATCGGAGGACAAACTATAATCAACTGAAAAACGAAAAATTTTTATACCGAACAAATTGCTTTAGGAGTTATTCAATGAACTATGAATTGACTGAACAATTCAGTGAAATTAACAATTATGCCCAAGTTTACTAGGCTTATTTTTCACCTTTTGTAGTTTGTGTAATGATATACCATCAGCATTTCAATTGGCCTTTGCCATAATTCTTTGAATTTACTTTAGAAATTCTTGGCTTTATGTCGTTTTAAGTAAAAAAAAAATTAAAATCTAAGCAATTAAATCAATTTTTTTTTAATTTTTTACTATATGAAATGTAAATATCTTTATTTTGAAATGTAAGTAAAATAGGTATTCAAATGTCCCTTATCAAAATGCCATTTCAAAGGAATATATACGTTACTAACACTTTAAGCATTTGCTTTCGTACTACATAATTTTCGAAATGAATTTTTCTGCCTTCCGAAAAAGAGCAAAACAAAATTCTTTAATTTAAGTAACATAGTACTACATAATTACCCTCCTGGCAAACATGAAAACAAATATATCTGGGTATGTATTACTTCTTATAATTTGAATGATGTTTTAAATATAAAAAAAAATACTGTCGATCATATTCAAAATAAAAATTAAATTATGCTGAAGTTCAATAACAGCTTTACATTAAAATCATTGAAACAACATTTTTTTTTTTATTTTAAATACTATTTTATTTCTCATTCTCAGGTGAGTGTAACAGTCTCGTTTAAGGGAGTAGTTCTTGAATTAATTAGTTCCTTTCACCTCGATGCTACTGTATTTTAATTTTTTTTTTTAGAATTTTTGACAAAACAGTTGTAAAAAAATAGTTTTGCTTCATGATTTTTTATTTTAAATGCACACATTAATAATGATTTTATTACCGATAAAGTAAGTGTAAATATCAGAGTTCGAAAGGAAACTCTTTTCAAAGTTAAAAATGTTTTTAAATTTTTAGATCGTTTTGCACAATGTATAAAATAAAATACAAAACGATTTATAAGAAAAATGTCACAAATAAAATGATTTACTTAGCGTACAGTCTTCTTCTTGATATGTAAAAAATACAATTGTCCATTAGCATACAGAACAAAAGCCGAAACGTATTTTTTGAACGAATGAATTATTCATTGATGGTTTACTAGCATTACAGTCATACCTAAATAAGGGCGGCTAGCATTTTTTATCTGTCAAAAATTCTCATGCCTGTACAATACCATAGCAGAATTAACACGGTACAACAAACACTGAAATACACAAACAACCTTATCGTATGTGTCAAATAAAAATGAGGAAATTCAATGCAGATTCGGTCATATAATCAGACACACAACAAGAATGGCGCGCACAGAATGCAAACACATTTGGCAGCTTTGACAAAACGTTGGAGAGCAAAAAATATACAGCTGTTTTTTATTTGCTGACATGGAGCATACCTAAATAGCACAGCGGCAAAGCTGAGCAATTAGAAAATCTAATTGATTAGCTGCAAAACTGACTAGTTTTTTTTTTTAATTTAGCATTTTTGACACTATTTTTACTTGTGTTTAGTGGATTTTATTAAACAAGATGATTAACATAACTGTAGAAAATACGCATAGCCAGCACTCATATTTAGGGATGACGCCATAAATAGAGCCCCTAAAAAACGATCCGCTTGGCGCTAAAAATTTGTTTAAACTGTACCACAATGCCTAGAGCAAAGACTTATTTACTGTGTAGTTTTTTTTTGAAAATTATAAATATGTACGTAATATTGTGTGCTCACACAAGAAACCAGACAGTCGTATGTATGCATATGTGTGTAGGTAGCTTTCGCCACTGTTGAATTTAGCTTGTTTTCATTTTCATTCATTTGTTTTCTGGCTGTACCAATACAAATACAAAATAAATCAGAGTAAATGTTTGTAGCACTTTTTATCCGTATTTGTTTTTTAATCTAAAAAACTATAAAACCAAAACGTTGTTTTGTTTCTTTACCAACTCTGCTAAATATCCACTTTAGAAAAAGAAAAAATTTTTATTAAATCCAAAATTCAAAATTTCACTTTTATTTTGTTTGTAGCCTTTTTTTCGTCAAGTGTAATTTAAAAACACAAATATTACAGATTTATTTTACACATACACACACGCTGGCTAGTAAGCAAATAAATCAATAGTGATAAAAATGAACAATGATTTCATAATAATCCTAGATGACACTCACTCTACGTATTACAGCAACTTGAGAAAAGCAAAAATGAGAAAAACAAGATATTAAAAAAAAAGATGTTGAGAAAACCAGCTCTTTAGAAAATTTTAAATTAAATTAAACAAAAAAAAACTGCAATACTTGCTTGTCCTCTGCTTATAAAAAGCCACAACTGAAAAGATTATAAATACCAGTATGTGTGCATGTGCATAACTGTATTACAGATATATTTTTCGTTGTATGTCGAATATGGGTAGAATGAATGAGTGAGTACAACATACGTGTTAACACATGTTTAATCTCACGTTTAAAGGCTTAAAGGACGACAACATGCGACAAGTTTAGAGACAAAAATGTAGCTCTGAAACGGTCGAACAGCAACAAAATAAAAATTTTCCAAAAAAAAAAAAACAATAAAAAATATTTATATCTAGCAAAGCACATGTAACCTTTTAGGCGACCTCATGACAAGAGACAAGCTTATGAACATACAGGCCAATAAATACAGACAGCTTGGTTTGCTTTTTGCATGAAACACACAACCAAGAAAGACATTAAGAAAGCCAACATTCATCCATTTATCCACCCAGTCAGGCATGTATGTAGCCTGTTGTTTTGGCTGTTTCACTGGATGGCTGGCTTAAGCAGCCAGAAAGTGAATAAAGTCTTGAGACAAAATTTACTCCCGACTTGAGCAAAATGTGGTAAATTAAGAATTTATGGTTATTTCATGAACAATTTCATAAATCGATATGCAAACGAAAAGAAATAAAAACAATATAATTGCTAGTGTGTGTGTGTGTGTATGCTGCAGTACCCTGTGGAAATTGTTAAACTATGTGGTCCAAATGGAGTGAGTAGTTGAAAAAGTTTATTTTATGGCGGCCCAGACCAATATTAAGTGAATTAATAAAATATTTCCAATACATTAATGAAATTATTGCATTAAATGAAAGAATATTTTATTGAATTAAAAATATATTTCATTAAACTAATGAAACGTATTTTAAAAACAAATTTTGATTGGATTAATGTCAAAACTCAGAGGATATATGAACAAAATTGTGTTAGTGTAGCTCTAGTAATTTAAAATGTACATTTTAAAGACCTGTGTTAACTAGCCCCGCTATTTCTGCCGGGTATTAGCAAAATGTATTTTACAACTACAATAAAACTGAATATAAAGCCTTTATTGGTTACATTCTGCAATAAACATTTAATTATGTGGATGTGTATGTAACTAATATTAAATTTTATAACATGGAAAAATGCAGACTCGCTTTTAGTTTCACTTTTTGAGTAGGAATATTTGAAACAAACCTGCTTACAGGCAAAATGTTGCGTATTTTTTATTAGCATTTGCTTTTGTTGCCTTCAAAAAAGAACAACTCCTCTAGCTACGCTTCTGTCTAAAGCATTACCAACAACTAACTATATATTTTATAGTTTTGCTGTCAGAAATCTTTCAGCGTTATAGATATTACTTTTTTATGACTCGATATCAATTTGGTCATTTCAATTGGCCTGTGGTAATAAGAAACTTTTATGCAACACAGCACAAAACAGTTGTGTCACCAACAAAACTAAAAAGTTATAATAGAATAGATAAATAATATTATCTTAACTACACAGAATAAAAGGTACGCTAAATAAAGACATACGAGTATCGTTCATATTCATAAAAAAAGAAATTTATTGCAAAAAAAAATTTTATTTTTAAACTGATATTATTTTTTATAAATACGATAGATAGATAAGGTTTAAAAAGAGTTTTTATTAAGTTATAAATAAATAAATGTTATCAATACGACAATTGCTTTTAGGTCAGTTAAAAAAATTTATCATAATTAATTATATATTTAATTCAGTCAACTATACTTTTAAATGAGCAAATTATGAATCCTTAATTAAATCAATAAAAATTTTAATTGAATTAATTAATTTTTTAATTAAATCAATTAAATATTTTTTTAATTAAACAAATTATGAATTATTTAAATCCTTAATTAAATCAATAAAATTTTTAATTGAATTTATTAATTAAATCAACTAAATATTTAGTTAAATAAATAAGATTTTTAATTGAATCAACTAATTTTTTAATTAAACAAATTATGAATTATTTAAATCCAATAAAATTTTTAATTGAATTTATAAAATTTTTTTATTTAATCAATTAAATGATTAAAATTTTTCAGTAAATTAACTAATTTTTTAATTAAATCACTTAAATATTTAGCTAAATGAATTAAATTTGTAATTGAATCAATTATATTTTTTGTTAAATGGATTAAATTTTTAATTGAATGAGTAAATTTTTATTTCAATAAATTACATTTTTAATTGAATGAGTTAAATTTTTAATTGAATGAATTAAAAATTTAATGAAAAGAATTAAAATTTTAATTGAAAAAATAATTTTTTTTAATCAACTACAATTTTTGATTGAATATAATTTTTTTTTTTCAGTTTAGTAAAAACATTTTCATCTTTCTTTTAAAATTTCATATTTAGTTAATTCAATTAAAATGTTAAGACTATAAATTTTTTTTTTAATTAAAATGCTTAATTATAAAAAGCTTAAAAAGCTGCAAAGTACCTACATGCAGCAAAATATTACTTGGAGCCGGGTTGTATCAAACTCCCACCACAAACTGTTAATGCCTGGTCTTTTGTGTAATACTGCTCTTAAACCAAATCAATAAGCTTTAACCTTATTTTTAATATTGAAAACAAAAAATTAAATAAAAGAAAAATATTACCCAGATCATGAATCAGTATATTGTTTGTTGGTAGCGTTTGGTTTGAATATCTACGAGTATTGGATTGGATTTCTTGCTCTTTTCCCAATTTATTTTTATTTTTTTAATTTCTTTATTTAACAGACTTTATCGTTCATTTAAACGTGCAACAATTGGTTATATATAATGTAGTCAATGTGACACACATTGGCACACAAGTGTGTCACTTATACTCGTACATATTCACTCGCATGTACCTGTTAATAGTGTCGGCATATTTACTTATATTTTCATGCCATAATTTTATTTGGTTTTGTTGTTTTTAGGACACAAGTATTTATTTATTTATTTATTCTTTTGAGCGCTAAAAGCTGACCAGGCCTAAAGTTAAGCTTATTGCAAAATACAAAGACATTTATGGGACACTTTTTTCATTACTTTTTTTAATTTTTTTTTTTTTTTTTTTTTTTGGAGCATTAATGCCAAAAGTTTTTAAGTGTTATATTGGCAAATTCTGTTTTGAAAAATAAAATGGCAGAAAACCATATTGTTTTTAATCATATCGCTTTAAAATAAAAATAAAAAGATATATTACTGAATACACTTATGTGTGGTTGCACTGGCTACATATCTGTCCCACCTTTAATATGAATGCGACGTCTGTCTGTTCGATATGAGGTTGCTTAATTCTTCTGGAGTGCTCTGACTTTAATAATGTTTCATGGTGGTAATACCATATTGTCTACACATGTTGCTCAGCATTAACTTATTTTTAAGATTATATCAACTTGTTGCTGATTTCAAAAGAGAAAAAGTTTTTTTTTTCTCTTTTTGCATTCCTATAAAAATTTATACGTTGCTAAACTACAAACGAGTACTGACTGGTACTAGGAATATATTATACGTATTTTCAATAGTGTTGTTGGCAACAACAATGTCATGACAAAGTGTTGTTAATGTGTTGCTATAATTTTAAAATTATTTTATTCCTTCCTAAAAAGGGGTCTCTTATTGACACAAATTTATATACACGTACATGTGTTTATTTGTAACAGACACAAAATTTTTTATATAGAATACGAGTACATACTCGTTTATGAATGTATGTATAAGTTGCAATTATCATGATCTTTTAAAGCTATTTTTTATGCTGGGGTAAGAAACAAATCTTAATGAATGTTACAAATTACTTCCTTTCAATGCGAATGCTGCCTTTATATTCTGTTCCACTTAATCAAGATTTCATATGGAGATTTTCTTGCAAAGGAAATAAGAAGTTTTCTAGCCGGTTTGAGAAAAATAAATTTTCATCTGATTTGCATATCTAAAATAAAAATAAAAAGTTGCAAAGAAACATGTGTAGTTCACTAATTAACCAAAAAAAAAAAAAATATTCAAAAGTTTTGTTGCAATGCAGCCTTAGTCTTTCAAGTCTGTATTTTAGTTGAACCAAAAAAAAAAATTTGTGTTCTTAAGTGTATTCTTTAACCTTTGGCAATAAATCGGTGTTTGTAAGCTTGACATGTGTAACTGTCTGCCTATTGGCTTTAGGGTTTGGTCACATATAACAAATAAAATTATTTGTCTGTATATTGGACAGGCAATAAACCGATTTTGTACACCATAACTTGCTATACTCACAAGTAAATCATTTAAAGGTGTGACAAGCCTAATTTTTTTCATAACAAAATATCAACAGGAGTACTAAATTGTTAGAGTGAGATTGTAGTGTTTAAGCATTAGGTTGCATTAACTTGCGTAGGTCCTATAAGAGCTTTTTATGTTAGAAATAATAGCTTTAGCGGCATTAGAACATTCGTCAAATAAATGGGCCCCTCTGGTTGAATTACCTTAGGCTGGCAATGGTTTACACTGAAAAAAAAAATTTATTATTTTTCAATAAATGATAATGTTTCATTAGACTAATGAAAACATGGGTCAGTCAAAGAAAATCATAAACCGCGAGCGCGAATCATAAATCTGAGCAGAAATGACATAAAACTACATTGAGTTGTAAGCTTAACAACCTTATTGGGGGCCTAACAGTTCTCAGTTAGAGTCGCAAGTCTACGTTTTGAACAAACTTAACAACCTTATTAGTAAAATCGGTGTGATACAAAACAAGTCCTGCCGATTACTTTCTTACCGGATGCGCAACTTGGAAATATGTAAACAGAGGTGGAAAGACACAGGCATTGATGCCATGAACCTAGACATGATTAACACTACAGCAATTACTAGATTCGTTAGGAGTCTGGGATAGTAGTTAAAAATTGCGCTGCACAATAGATCTTAAAGGTTACGGTGCGATTTTAGCTCATTATGATAATAATAATAATAACAACAACATTTCATTGTTTCAATCAAATGTTTCTTTATTTTATTTATTTATTTGTTTTCTTTTTTTGTTTGAAAAATAATGAAATATTTCATTGGATTTATGAATAAAATTCTTTTAATGTATCTGTATCACTTAAACTCTTTTAAAATAAAACGGATTTTCTTTTAAGCTCAGAGCTTCAAACTCATCGTTGAAATTATTTAATTGCAAATTAGCATTTTTTTACTAATAAACATTGAGAATTTAAAATAATTCTTGTTCCAGTTGTGCTACTGTAAATAATAATTTGTCTGCCTGTTCGTTTTTATGCTGCCAACTTTTTATATTTTTTTGTAATTTTCTGGTTTGAAGTAAATGATGTGTTGACAGTTTGTATTGCCAAAATGTAAAAAAAGTATAAAAAAAACTCTTACAGACATAAAAATAAAACTGCCTATAGAGAAGTAGTATGTACTTACTCGTGCACTCATATCAGCAGTTAAAATAAATTCAACATTTTTTTATCTTTCCCAAATATTTTTAACTGTGTTACAGTTTTATTTTATATTTCTATACTCTAGTATTCAAATATGTGTATGTGTATACGAGTATGTGTTTCCTTTACTTTAAGTTTTTCTTTTATTTCCAGCCAATATTTATATGCATTTATGTTTATGGTATTAAACTTTTGACCTGAAAAGTTGTTGTTTGAGGCAGCTTTTTTTGTTATTTAATTAATTACAATAACACAAAGGCAAAGGTAACTTACATTTTACATATTATAATACACTAGAAAAAGATGTTTTATTATTATTAATAATACTATTATGGTAAATAGGCCGTATGTAGAATATTCTGTACGACCAATAAGTTCATTATTAAAGATTTAGGCCGCGAGTAAACCAAAAAATACTATTATGGCAATTAAAATATTCAAGCAGCATTATATTCGATTCTCACAATTAAAGTTGTGTTCTCAGTCCATGATTTAGGTTTTTTAGGGGATCTTTTCAGATATCTTAAGGCCACAGGTTGGGTCTAGATCACCTTATTATTCGTTGTCTTGAAAAGTGGTTAAAAATGAAATCTTTGAGTTCTAATTAATGGCAACGACAGATCAACCAACTATACACGATTTAACAGTAACTGAGTGGACATCCTGTTGTAAAAGCAGTTTTGTTTTAAATCAAAAATTTAAAAAATTTAAATATTTTCTGAGTGTATGTATTTCTGCTTGTTAGAGGAGGAAAGATTGTCATGATGTTGCAAAGAATGGAATATGTTTGTGTGTGTTTGTACTATGGCAGTATTTCTGTCTGTTGCCTTTTCTATGTGAAAGTAGGTAATGAGTGTTTTTCATTAGTAATCTCAGTCTAATAAACACTAATTAAACGTAAAATATTCCAGCATTTAAAATAAAAATTTTTTTATCTTTTATTGCTTAAAAATTAATAAAAATGTATTTATTTTGTGGTCACTATTGGTTGATAAATAATGAAACAAAGAATTAAGTATAATAAAGTTATAAAAATAATGGAAATTTTATTAATTAAATTCATAATGATTATTTGCAATAATACTTGAAATATTAAAAATATAAAATTTATATTTTAATTGCTTTAAATTTCAATGTATGAAATGCTATATTTACTGTTTAAAAGGGTCTTTAAGAAAATGTAAGAATCACTTGGCATATCAGCCATAATATTATTGAAAGATATTAAAGTTCTTAGCAGCGTTGGCAGGAGCTAGAAAGAAAAGAAGCTAAAATTGCCTAAAAAATAGGCTAGAAAAAACTAAATACCTCACAAAAAAAAAGGCAAGGAAAAAGTTAAAAAACTATGGCTTAAATTCAAAATAATAATTATGATTTTTATAAAAAAATCACATAGAGCACATACAATGACAAAAACTAAAGAAAATAAAGTCATTTTCCATATGCTTTACTTTTGGCGAAAAAAATTTTTCCGCACTATTCTCAAAAAAAAACTCGAATTAAAGGCAATACGTTTATCTATTCAACGCAATAGAAAACAAGTCCATATCTAGAAAACTAATCAAGTTATGACCGAAAAGGTTACTAGTTCTACTACCATTTTGTTCATAACTTGATAAGTTTTCAATATATAGACTTGATTTATTTTGCGTTGGATAGATAAACAGATTGGTGTTATTATATAAAAAAATTTTGCGGATAGTGCGAAAAAATATTTTTATCATTTTTTCAAAAAAAAGCAAAGGGGGCAGTTCATGGTAATTTTTGTCGAAAAAATTTTTTTTGCACTATCCACAAAAAAAAAAATGTCGATCTAATGCCAATGCGTTTACCTATTCAACGCAATAGAAATCAAGTCGATAGCTTGAAAACTAAGCAAGTTATGACCGAAAAGGTTCTACTACCGCCTCTTTACGGCCACTTTTTGGTAGAACTGATTACCTTTTTGTTCATAACTTGCTTCGTTTTCAAGATATCGACGTGATTTATTTTGCGTTGGATAGAAAAACGTATTGGCTTTAATATGAAACTTTTGAATATTTTGTCATTTAAAAAAAAAAAAACAAAAAAAAGCAGAGTTTTCGGAGAAATTTTTTTTTGCACAACCCGCAACTTAATTGAACATTGCGCAGACTAAATATAAACTTAATCCAAGTCATGTTCGAAATTTATAGAACAAATTTTTTCTTCACGAATTTTTTCCAGCCTTAGTTTGTTTATGTGTGATTTGGTTTCATTTTTACAAAATTTAAAAAAAAAAAAGAAAAAAGGCTATTTAAAGCTATTTTGAAAAAAGGCTAGGAAAAAAGCTAAATGCGAAAATAGAGCTAAATCTAGCCTCAAAAAGCTAAAATGGCAATGTTGGTTTTAAAGAACATCTACTTTTGGCAGCGATTTTATACGGAAATTTGCTTAATAAACATTTCATTAATTAAAAATATTTCTTACACAAATGCTCGTAAAATGAAAATTGAATTCAAGTCTTCTTCCACAATTTTTATTTTATTTTGCTTTAAAGATTTCTCTGTTTGGATGCTTGTTTGATCGCATTATTTAAAGTTAAAGACTTGAAAAATTTTTCACAAATTAATTTCTTGATTGCACTGTCCTCAATCTGTTCAATTCAATTGTCCACTAAAACTGTCACATTAAACAACACAGATACGCACATGCATACACAAACAGACAATCACGCACACGCGCTCATTTTAAAACAGATGTTTTTCTACTATACATACACACATGTAGGTATTTTGCAGTGATGATACAAGAATACACAGAAGAATATAAAATACTAAAGAAGAACTCGTAACACGAATTAAATTGAATTGTGTGTTGCAGTTGCCGATATTTGGGTCATTATTACGATGCATAAACCGTGGATCACAACAACAACAACAACTTTAGTTTACAATAACAAAAATAAAAAAGCATACAAGCGTTAAAACTACTAACCCTTTTTTGTATGACTTGCAATTGGCTGTGAAAATTGAAAACACTGCGACGGCATACCAGGAACATCATTACACAAATAATGGACCCTGACCAAAAAAAAAATTATTTTTTTGGAAAAAAGTATTACAACAAAAGTTTTGGATCTTGTTATTCATGTACTCGTTGTTATATACATATAACAACAAAACTATTTATTAAAAAAAAAAAAAAAAAAAAAAAAAAAAACAGAACATGTTTTTCTTTCATGCAACGTTTTTTTTTTTTTTTTTGTTGTTCTTTGGTGGTAGAACAAAAATATATTTTAAAGATGTACTCATGTTTATGTTTAAATTCATCATCTTTGCTTCAGAAAGCGAATTGATTAAAAGTTTATTTGTAGTTTCTTGGATGTCCACAACATTCATATTCTTAATTCACTTTTCTCAATGTGATTGTTGTTCCCGTTTGGGAATTCATTTGCTTGTATTGCTTCAATTATATTTATGATAAAATCAAGTGTAACAAAGTATATTTTCACATCCTGCCTACACTAAATTTTGGTTTTTAATTAAATTTTTATTTATGTGCTCTATTTACAAAGAATTTATTTTATTTTTTTATTCAATAATAACTTTAATTTAGTTTTATCAGAGAGGAAAACAATTTCTTAAAAACTTATTTAATTATTTATGATTCGATTATTATTATTATTAGAACACTTTCAAATGTAACAGCTGATATTGTGAACCCATCTAATATCTGTGCTATTAGTGGATTTAATAACAATCAAAATTTAATGCCGGTGATTTGGCAAGATTGAAATTTCCCACCGTAAAGTGCAAGTACATTCCGTTCCTTAGGAATAAATAAAGTAGGGAAAACAACAAAAAAGAAAGAGAAAACGAGAAAGAGAGCTTAAATTTTATAACGAATCTTATAGTTTGTCAATTTGAAGCCATTTGAAACGAAAAATTGTTACAATTAATTTTTGAATGACAGAAAAAACTGTTTATGTATACGAGTACGTAAGGATAAGATGTTTTCTTTAAAATTTTACTTTCAAGTGGGCTTACAATGCAAAATTAACAATCTCTGTGTTGTGTATAGCATATAATGTAAGGAACGGGTCCTTTCAATTAATGAAAATAAATGTACATTAGACAATACATCTGACAGGGTTACATGACACATGAGTCTTTAATTTTAACAGAGATATTAAAGTAAACTTATTACACCTTTCGTATGTTTTTAATTTTTTCTTAAATCATACCAAGGCGAATTTATACCAGGTAAACGCAAAGCGAAAAAAACAACTCTTTTTCTGACAAATTGTCAAAAACATTGCAGACATACATTATAATTGTTAACGAGCACTGGCAAATTTGGCTCCCAAGGTCTGAGCAGGAATCGAACTTGCGACCCATAGATTGATAAGTTAGCAGCTATCCCCAAATTTCTATTTAAATATTTTTACTTTTTGTTTTATAACATTTTCTATCTTACTAATTTTTACCTTTTTGTATTAAACTATTTTTTTAATTTATTGTTTTAATTTATACATAAAATTAAAAATTTTGACATGCTGGCAGAACAGCGAATTCAAACAGCTGATGAGCGAACGACCCTACCTTCACCTAGGATCATATTTTTTTTAATTGTAATAAATTCGTCTTAAATATAGAAAAATAAATTAGAGTCTTGTTTACAACATCTCGAAGGCATTTAGTACAAGTTAAGGAAATAATAAGAAATCTGCTAAGCCAATCTACATAAATAAAATTTACTTTTTTTTTTGTTTGTTCGATATACAAATTTATATTTTAAAACAGATTAAAACAGATGATTTTCTTCGATATGTATTTTGATTTGAACGCCCATTTTCATAATAAGCCTGAATAACTCTAACGCGTTGCTCGATTGTGTATCTTTTCATGGTTCAAATTGAGTTAGTCTGAAATTGAGAAATATCAAATGAATTTCAGAAGAAAACTTGACGTTTAGGTGTGGTTCACATTCAACATCGGCCCTTAAAATTTAACCAACCTTTAGTATCTTTATTCCAAAGAAGGAAGGGACCGGCTATACTAATTTTGACTTTCACTTTTCAATGATTTTCATTCGCCACTAGTCTTAAAGAAATTATGCTTTGAAATATTTTATTTACCACTTTGCTTGGTGCCTCTGGTAATAATACTAGCAAAAACATGATCCAAAGATGTGCTTATTTATTTAGGATTTCTCTAAAATTTTGTACATACGCTCTCTAAGGATACCGACTCGCGTAATAAAAAACCGAGCCCGGCGAGACCAATTGAAAATATCTAGTATATTAAAAAGTTCCTTTTACAAGTATTAACGGAGCAAGAAACACAACCACCGCCTCTTTTATTTCCTTTTCGACAACGACAGCGGGCTTTTATCGACATTAAAAGCAAATACATTCGATGTCCATGTACAAGAAATTTGTATATTTTTGTTGTGCTGTGTTTTAAGTTTAAGCTTTTGTTAACTAATTAAGTTATATTGAAAAAAATTATCGGTTTAGCGCTTGTGCTATATTTTTTGTTTTTACTCAAAACTGTTTTACATTTGCTTTTTATTTCTATAATTCTGCTTTGATTGTTGGTTTTATTGCGAGACTTGCTGCATTGTGTATGTAAGTCTCAATGGCCTAATTAAATGTTTTGTAAAAGAAATAACACAAATTTAAAAATCATAAATGCTTACATTAAGCCATGATTTTGTAAAATGCTGAAAGCTCCCTTTGAGTTCTTTTTTTATTTTTCGTTTTCATTGCCTTAAATGTCTTTTCCCTAGTGTTGATGTTATCGTTGAAAAAATATCAAACTGTTACGTTATGTTAAATCTGTAGCAAAACCTTAGGGAATTTTAACCCAAATAATCATTTTAATAACCTAAAAAAAATGCAGCGAAACCTTAATCATTATGGGGCCACAAATAACGAATGTAGTTCATATACAAGTCTTTAAGAAGTTTTTGTTCAAAATACTTACAAAAGAAAAACTACCTTGGCCCAAAATAAACAAAAAAAAAAAAAAAAACAAACGATAACATGTTTCATACTTAAAAAAAAAAAAAAAAAGAAAAACATGATTTAAAAGAACATTTACAGTTTGTTAAAAACATAAACTAACCCATATTTACCAAGTCTGTATGTACCAAAAAGGAAACAGATAAAAATAAAAGTTCTGTTTCTTACACACTCCCTGAGGCCTGCCATAAAGACATACATAGTACAAATCAATACATAAAAATGTCGTTGTCAAAAATGTTATTGGCCATAAGTGGAATATTTTTGAATGTTTTTAGACCTTTCATTGTAAGTACGAATTGTTTATCATTCAGTGTTTATCCGTGTCACCGGATAAACATTCTATATCTTTATAAATAGCGGAGTCGATTTAGCGATGTAAATTCGTCTATCTGTCTTTGTGACTGTGGTGTTCCTAAAATTAACTCTCTGAAGCCTCTTAGCAAGGTATAGAAAAGTTTGCCGTACCTATATGTCAGTCATTGCTATTTTCAGGCTGCTATTAAAATTCAGTCCGATCGAAAATCAGCGACTAACTTTTATTTTTTAACTATTTTTATAAACAATTAATTAATTTGAGCTTAGTCTTGATATATAAATAATAAAGCAAAAAACATTTTTAAATATCAAGACTAAGCTCAAATTAATTAATTGTATATCAATAAAAAGTCTTAAATAATAATTATATATATTTTTATAAACATGTTTCTTGCGTATTTTGTCACAAATCATACTGACAATATTTATGCAAAAAATCAGAGCCGAGAAAACTCAAAAATATAATACTACCGAAATTTTTGATTTTCATTCATTTCTGTTCTGTTTTTTTATAGAAATTTTTAACATGTTCATGTGCATAATGATGTGCACTCTCTCGTATTAACGAAAGCATTCATATGAAGCCAAGCAATCGGTCTGACATAAGCGTATGTGTGTCTTTGACATATTTTGTGTGTATTAAAACTACAAATACAGAAATCTTATTGAAAGATAGTTTTGATTTTTTGCCGTTAATTTGAATTTCTTGAAATTGATATTAACTATTTAATTAAATATATTTGGTTAAAAAAAATGATTTTAAATATTTTTAAATTAAATTAAATTTGTTTTGCATGCTTATTGGAAGACCTAAAAACATTTTATTGCTCTTAAACTAAGGACACTCTGGAAATTTTTCGTGACTGTCCTTAACTTGAATTCCTTTATTTTAGGATTAACAAAAAATAAATATTAAAAAAAAATTATTTTAATCTATACTTCGCATTAAATTAAAAATCCTTTTTATGGTTCCTTTTTTTTTAACTTGTAGAAAAATGTACAAAAACTGAATATGGTATATGACTATCATGCTATAAAAGACTCGGCACACCGAATTTTTAAATTGATTATTTTTTTTACTGCAAAAGTGTCATAATTGAAAAAAAAAACATACAGTGCTGTTCTGTATTCCGAATTCGAATATTTATATTATATATATTGAAAAATTCAGCATCCCATAACTAATCTGTGGTCCATGCAAAGATTTTTTAAATTTTGTTTTTGTTTTATTTTGGTTGGGATATTATTGTTGCAAGTAAAAAAACATAAAAATTTTCATTTAAGTCCGTGTGGAATACAGAACAGGCCCCATAATTTTATATTAAAGACATTTGCAGTTTAACATTCGCTGGCATAATGTGAAATATTTTATTCCGAAAAGAAGAGCGTTTCAAATATTGTTTTTTAATATTTTAACAGAATACAACATAAGACATGAAGAAAAAATTTTTACTAGCTTAAAAAACAAAGTTTTTGAGTTATAACTCTTTTGAAATAAATAAGTGATATAAAAAAAAAATAGCTTGTTAGTTGCAGCAATATTCGTATTAGCTAACGACATGTATTATTCACATGTATGTGCCAGCCTCTGTTAAATGTAACTTGTTCTTGTTGTTACTTTTTTTTTTTTTGTTTTTTGTAACAGATTTTAGTTAAACATACACATTTTTATTGTTAAACGGTGGGTTTACCGACAGTTTAAGTGTTCTGATTTGATAATTATTATCAGTGACGTACGCATGCGTACATTTTATATAAGATAAGATGTCTACCTTTCTCTTAAGCCAGCATAAGCATTAAAACATTTTAGTAACTACAATTCACTAAAAACTATTCAGTTATTAACTAATTATTGTCGCGTGTTTTAGTTGTACGTAACTGATTAGCAAACAATTGCTAAATAACAATTTCACAGCACTATAGCAAATAATATTACAAAAATCAGCGTTGTGAAAAGATGTATGATAAAGTGGCAGATTATTTTATTCAAGGTTGCCTTCTAATCTTGATTCAAGTGGTACGTTTTTATTTTTATTACTTTTTTTTTTTAAATAATATATTTTTGAAGTGCAGCATAACGAATTTTATTGGCGAATATTATCTCTATTCCGTGTTATAATTAAAGTGGCTTTGCCGGCTTTAGATTATTCTTTTCTAATTCAGAACCGTTACATTATTGGGAGAGGAAATAAAAAATTTATATTGAAGGGGAATGCAGGCGATTTTCAGGGTAAGTAGAGCACATTATTCGAAAGATGTTTGCAAACAGCTGTATGAGTATATTGATATCGATGTTTAACATTAGTCTGCTCTAACGTTACCAATGAAAATTGTCACATTTTTCATAATTTTATTGGTTGGAATTGTGTAAATGAGCGCTCACATTATCGGAGCTAATTTGACTGATGGGTAGTGTACTAGCTAACCTACCAATCTGGGGGTCTCAGGTTCGATTCCTAATCCTGGATGATTTTTGAAAAAAAAAAAAAATATGTTAATTAGCAACATTAACTCTATAATTGGCCCTTTATATTTACATTTAATTGAAGCGACTCAATTTAGGTGACATGTACGAATTAGCAAAATGAATGATAGGCAATTGGGGATTGTTTACGTCACAAATCCATAAAGCACTTCAAACTGTTTTTTTTTTAATTGAAAATTAGAAATAAATTTAATTACAATTAAAAATTCTTTTTGTCATCTTTTATTGACTTAAAAAAAATCTAAAGAGTTGTAAAACAATTTATAAAAAAATATTTATTTTTAATTCAAGGAAATTTAGGTCATAACAAAAATGTCACAAAACACTGTAACAAACATAAAATAATATTTAAACATCTTTAGCAACATATTAATAGAGTATATTTGCCTTTTCAATTTTATTTATATTATTTTTTCAAGAGAAAACATTTTATATTTTATCAACCACATAAATATAACTTTGCATTTCAAGAAATTTCTTTTTTATGTGAGCTCCCCTTTTTTGTTTGATTTTATGTGATCATCATTCAAAATAACAAAAAAAAATGTCATGAAAATTCTTTAGATTTCAATGTTTTATTTTAGATTAATTTACGCTTGTTTTATGTGTATAAACTATTTTTTTTTCTTAACGATTTTGTTTAATGATCTCATTTGTTGGGACATTTTCGAAATGTTATTTGCCAGATGTGGGCCTACTACATGAAGAACTTTTGCCAATAAGTCTTTGTCAATGTCAACATTGAATTTTTTTCTTTGTAACATAAACAAGTAGATAAATTATAAAAAAAAAAATTTATCTTGAAGTTGTTTTTTTATGCATATAAATTAGAAAAAGTAGCAATTGTAGGCAATTAATTTTTTTTTTTCAATATTAAAATGTTATTTGGGAAGTTTGTTTATTCAGTTCAATGCTTACTGAGTTCTTTGTTTGAATATTTGAATCTTTTTGGAACTAGTGACAAATAATTCTTATTTAGTCCATTGCTTTTACAATATAAAGGTTCTAATGTTGGGAGTAATCTACTGAGGATTCAGAGTAACGAGTGATGAAATGGTCCATTAAGATATGCTTTCCCTTTCGGTACTTATTGTACTGAATGAATAACTTATGAAAATATCATGAGTAAAACAATAAATTTAAAATAATCAAACAAAATTCTGGAATTAAGCACAAATAAAAATCAATATTTTGTTAAACTTTTGAATTAAAAAATTATTTACTATTTTTTTATATTTTTTTAGCTAATTTTTTATTTAAGGAAAACTAGTAGAATTAAAAAAAATTATTGTAATGCTGATCAAGTATTACAGAACTAGGTTGCCTCAAAGTTTCAAAGAGAATTGATTGTCCAATGGCAGAGAAAAAATAATAATTTATTAAAAAACTTCCTAAGAGTGGCCTGTGTTACTACCATTTGGCCCCATCCATTGCATACTTATACTTTTTTTTACATTAGTTGCCATTTCAGGCCAGAGGCCCGAATTTACATATCGGATAAAATTTCGATAGCGCGAGATTTGCTAATTCTGATACTCTATACGAAAAGAATCAAATTAAAACTCTTATGTGTTTAAAAAAAACTGAAAAAATGGGACAATTGTAAACAAAACACATTCTTAAAAAACAAATTTATGAAATGAAAATGTAGCATTAAAAATGGGTGCTTCTGTATTACTTTACTCATCCTCTTTTGAGTCCTACGAAAATACAATCTGTAATAATACTCCAAAAAAGTAAGAAATAAAACCACTTTTGAATTAAAATGCTACAGTTACTTTTTTCTTTTGATTTAAAAAACTGAACTGTTTTCATTTACTTGTTTGTACAGAAGCAACTTAATGGGTTTATGGTTGCAAATGCTTTTGACTTTAGAAAAAAATTTCACTCGTTATCGAATGCCTTTATTAGAAATTTCTATAACGAAGTCATAGAATCTCGAATGTTGAAAAATAAAATTTCACTCCCAGGTCTTCTTTATACGATTTTTTAGAAAGGTTTATAAAATTCCTCCTAAAACATGTTTCATAATTTTTTTCATTATGAATGGAATTCACACACATTTGGCGTTAGTTTTTTTTTAATATGTATTTTTTTTTTAGTTCTGAATATAATTTTTAAAATCGGTATTTAAAACAGCACTACTTGTAAAATCACTTAATAAAATGTTTATAAAAGACCTTGAGCTAAAAGGCGTTCGAACAAAATTCTTATATTTTTCTTCAGTCTAATTATGAATAAAAACAGCAACAGCAATAGATTTTTAGTAAAATTTCATCTTTTTTATATTTAGATTTTCAGCATGGAATGCCTAAAAGTGCGAACTAGCTGTATAAGATTTGTGTCTCCCATTAGATTCAACAGAAACAGCGTTGGCATTTTAGACTAGATTTAGCTTTATTTTCTCGCATTTAGCCTTGAAATTTATGATTTACAAAATAGCCTTAAATAGCCTTTTTTTTTTTTTTTTTAATTTTTGGAAAAATGAAACCAAATCACACATAAACAAACTAAGGCTGAAGAAAATTCCTGAACAAAAAATTTGTTCTATAAACTTCGAACTTGAATTGGATTAAATTTATATTTAGTCTGCACAATATTCAATTAAGTTGCTAATATTTTTAAAATCAACTAAAGTCAATTTTTCCATTAAGTTTTGATTTATGTGGATAGTGCGAAAAATTTTGTTGTAATTTTTTTTTTCATGGTAATTTTTGGCGAAAATTTTTTTTTTCGCACTATCCGCAAAAAAAATTTCGAATTGAAGCCAGTACGTTTATTTATTTAGCGCAATAGAAATCAAGTCGATATCTTGAAAATTAAGCAAGCTATGAAAAAAAGGTAACCAGTTCTCTTTCCGGCCACTTTTTAGTAGCCAGAACTTTGTTATTTTGAAAGAATTCGATTTTTCCGTACAGTGTAATTATAAAAAAATATAGCACAGAAATTATAATATGAATTTCTATTTAGAGGCTTCAGTTCATAACTTTTTCAAAAAATATAATAATTGTGTAGAAATTGTTGCTACAAAACGTTCTTGGAAACAGGAACAACATGCACAAATTGTGATAAATATCTTAAATCAGTTTTATTTTATAAACATTCCCATAAATTTGTCAATAATATGAATACAACAACTACGTTTGTTTTTTTTTTTTTTTTTTAACAACAAATAAATCTCCAGCAGCGAATTTTTAAGGACAAAAAGATTTTATTTATGAAAAAAGGAAATAATAAATTTTGAAATTATTAAAATTGCTAAAACGTGTTGTATATAAACCATGCACTCACTTACTGCTAAAATTGCTACAGCAAAATATGTTTTGTTCAATTTTGATACACACGTACAACTACAGTAAGAATCAAATTATAATGGAAAAATCACTTACACA
The DNA here is from genome assembly GCA_947397855.1 of Thelaira solivaga. Classification (NCBI taxonomy): domain Eukaryota; kingdom Metazoa; phylum Arthropoda; class Insecta; order Diptera; family Tachinidae; genus Thelaira; species Thelaira solivaga. Next base: position 20,393,214 of record OX377610.1, read on the forward strand.
GTAGCACATGCTGTAGCATGCCTTGATTACACTAACTATAACAACTAGAAGAAGAAGTAGCTTTTCTTACTTACATATTGTTATATGCTTTTAAGAAAGCCTTAAGTTACATTAAAAAAGTTTACAGGAGAAGAGAAAAAATTCTCTAAAATGGAAAGTTACGTCAACATTAAAAAAAAAAAAATTTCAGTTTCAGCTTCATTTTAAGAATATAATTTTTATAATTTAAGGCTATCTTGAAATTAAATGACGAATAGTTCGAGTTGATTGTAAATATTTGACTTAAACAAATGCATAGAGTAAAACCAGGGTATGAAAAACCAAAAGAAATGTTTCAAAATTCTTAAATACTAAAAATTAACCCCCTTATTATAAAAAATTAACGTAGACTTTAATGTCAACATTAACAAAATTTTTCATTTAATTTTTAAAAAAAAATTACTTTAAAGTCTACGTTAATTTTTTTTTTTTGGATAAGAGCATAAGAAAATAAAACGATTTAAATACTAACCTTTGGGCTTTGGGCTCAGCATTCTTCTTTTTAGTACTAATACAATCGCCCATTTACCTACAAAACAAAAGCAGAAACGCATGTTTTGAGTGAATGCATAATTCATTGTTAGTTTATTAGCAAGAACATAAAAGAATTATTTGTTTTTATTAATTTCTTTTCTATCTGCCTGCGTTTGAACGAATTGTAGTGTTTTTTTACAGGATCAGAAATAAATGCAAAATATATCAGGGCAAATGTTTGCATTACCTTTTATTTGTTTTGGTTTTATTGTCTGAAAACTACAAAACGAAACAAAGGCAAACGTTTTGTTTTATTTATTTTCCTCTTCTAAGTAAAAGCTCTTGTGAGTTCCCTTAAATTATTTTAAAAAGGTCAATAAAGTAAAATCTATTTAATAAACTGTTACTTTTCTGACCTGTAAATTTATTTAAAAGAACAATATGGATCAATAAGTTTTATTTGCCAAAAATCAAATTAAATTAATAAAATCTTCAATATGTGTGTACTTGTACATCAAAAATGCTTGTACCACACATGTCGCTGTTGACGTCATGCCTTACAGAAAAATTCAGCCAAAACTTAGTTTACAAAATTTTAACAAAACCAAACTTACAAAAAAGTACAAAACGTTCAAGATATTAATGCAATCGTGGTAACAAGATTGCATGGACAAGATGTTTTTTTTTTGCTTTACAGTTTGTTAAAATGACAATTGCATTGCTTGTAATTTTTTTTTAACAAATTTTCTGAAATTGACAGTTAATGCAAGTACGAGTACTGACTTTTAAATGCTGCAGAAAAAAGTAGTGCACACGAACTTTTATTTTTTATTTTTTTTTGCTAGTAAACCATTATCATGGTCAGGTTTGTGTGAGGAGTTAAGAGGTTTTTTTTTTATTATGTTTTACTTACAGATAATATTCACGCAGTGTTGAAGAGTTATAAACAATATAAAAAAACGGAAATTGATTTTAAGGATTTATTGGCCATTTTGCGTAGCACCACAGGCTGTTTTCATTTTAAACGTGGCATATGTATGTATACACGTTTGTATCTGTATTCATGTTTTAATTCATTCACTTTAAGTTACAAACAATCAATTTGGTGATACAAACAATTCCCTGGCGTATAAAATTATAAACAGTAGTTACAATGTACTGGGGAGTAGTAGCACAAGTACTGAAATATACTACGGAAACAGTGGCAGAAAATTTAATGGCTGCACATTTTATGTAGGTACTCATGTGAAGAATATTTTTATAAATCTACAGCCAACTCTCGACAATTTGAAATATGTATTTATAAGGTATCAGGGAAACAATTAAAAAAAATAAACATCTTACGTTCACATCTTACTTTTTACAACTATCGAACATTGAGGCCCATGCTAAACGCTTGGCATAGTAACTACCATAAACCCAACGACTTAAATTTTTTTTTTTTTGTTTGTTTCAGAAACGGAAAGACATTAACATTAGCCGTTCAAATGACCGAGTTTGAAGACCCAGTATAGTATTCAAAATGACTAATAATGATTTCAAGTAAAAATAATGACAAATTTGTCATAATATCGATTTCAAGTCTACATTAATTTGCTTTGAATACAAGCACCAAATTTCAACCTGTAGCACTTCTCTGAGTACCAAAACATCTCTAGGTATAAAGCAGTTTAAATAAACTAAATCCGAAAATGATTTTATTTCTGTTTCATTTTTTCCCCAAAACAGAGCACTTTAAAATCATTTAAATTATGAAATTTATAGCTGAAAAAAATTAAAATTTCATATTATAGAAGATTTTAATAAATGTATTGAATGTTTTTCAAGAGACCCTAAGAAACACTTTAACATATCGATAGATTAAAATTAACGAGTCAAGAGCCAACTGTATATTTACCGTGAAATAACTCAAATTAAAGTTTAATGCTCGTGTCCAAAAAGAAAAATTTGGCGTAGACTTTAAAGTAAAATTTATAAAAAAAAAAATTATATGAAAATAACATTGACTTAAAAGTCTACTTTAATTTTTTTTTAATTTAAAATTTATTAAAAAAATTTAAACTCAAATTTATATTTTAATGGTAAATGGTTCTAAATGAAATTAAAATTATGAAATGCACCGGTGGTAACACAAAAGAAATATTTAGGGGATCCACAGTAGTGGCCTGTCAGTCATATTATGTTAAGATTAGACTTGTGCTCTATAGTTCATTTTAGTGAGCGCTATTCTTAGTTCAAAAATTAAAAAGGAATAGTTCGTTCACTTAGTTCATTTGATCTTTTATATCTTTATCTCTTATACTTTTGATTGTCATTGAACGACTTTTATTATGAAAAATGATATTGAATGGGAGTTAAAAGGATTTTTTTAGGAAAATAAAAAGAAAAACAGCAAAACAAGATTCGAAAAGTTTTTAATTTTAGTTTTAATAATTTAATTCAAAAAGTATTTAATAACTATGGCTAAAAAAAAACTTAAGGTTTAATTTTAAAATAGCTTAAAATTGAGTTTTTTAACATGCATAATAAATTTTCTTTTTTTCAGTTTATTTTGTTTTAAATACCAAGAAAATAATTGGCAACCTTCATTTTTTTGTCTTTGTTTTCGTTTGATTCGTTCGTTCATTTATAGGTCGTTCACTTCAAATGAAGAGCAAGCAAATGAACTATAGGAATTCAAGACACGGACTAGTTCGTTCAGTTTAAATAAGCGAATAGTACAATGGGAATAGTTCGTTCGTGTACTACCCAAGACTATTTATGATAGTTTAAAAAAAATTGTTGTTGAAGCAATCAAACAAAAACATTCCTAAAACAATAAAACTAACTTTTTCTACTGTGCTTAATAATTTGTCAAAAGTATTTATAATTAGACAGTTGAATTTTTTTAATTACATGTTTTTTTTTTATTGAAAATGGAAATTTCTAAAAATATTCAGGAAAGACATATATCAACAAAAACAGGTCCATACACTATATAAGCGCACCTGATGTTACATTGCATTGAACTTGAGTGTGTATGAGTCGCTGTAGCTGGGTATTCTTTACTAGAGCAATGAACAGGCTTACTTGAAATGACTTACAACCACTTTTTTTTTATAAAATTTTACTCATGTGGCTTTCAAGTATGCTGGGGCATTGCTCTGGTCCTTAGATGGCCCCTTTTAATGGGAAATCATAAGCATATAATGTTTGAAAGAAAAAATTTGCTATAAATTCAATGAAACGATTTCACTGCTTCAATAAAATATTTCATAAATTATGTGAATTAATGAAACATTTACAATGTGCTATAAAATCAATGAAAATTTTAGTGAAATAATAAAATATGTCATAATTCTTAAAAAACTATTGTAAATAAAGCTCAGCCTTTATTGTTTTTCCCAGACTGTTTGTTTATAAACACCAGCATGCATAAATTTGATAAAGCACGTGCAAACATTTTTTTAATTAATTTAATTATTAAAAAGCTTATTTTTTAATAAAAAAAAACAGTGAGTGAATTTAAAGTTTATTTTTCACATAAAAAATATCAATATTTTTTTAATTAAAAAAGTAAAAATGTATTTATACTTTACAAAATTTTTTTTACATAAAAAAAAAAATAATGAAGGCAGTTTTGTTTTATAAAACTTGAAATTTTTTCTTCAAAAGTTTACGAATAATTTGAAAATAAATAAAAAAAAATTATTTTTTTTTTGGTGAATCTCTAGTCTCTTCTATTTAGCAAAACTTCACTACTAATAAAAACTACTAGTCAAGTTTTTTTTTTACTGAACATTTACTTGCATTTTGTCCTTGGTGTACTCCATGTAGACAATGTTTTTTTAAGAAACCAACTAAAAAGAAAGATACGAGTAAAATAAAAAACTTTTGATTTTTATCATGTCCTCTGCAATTACAATATTGTGTAACATACACGTACATTTCCTTTGTTTTTTTTTTTTTTCTTATTATTTTCTTTTTCTGTGGCAGTTGTTGCTGATGCATTTGTCTACAGGCCTATTGACAATTGCTGCGATTGTGATTGTTGCAACATTGGTGTTCTTTTTTGTGGTTGTACCTTTAATTTCATTAAATGTCGGTGTATCGTCTGTCTTGCTTTTGACCAAATATGGTTTATGTCGCCAGTTGGCTGATTTTTCATCACTGTAATTACATTTGCTCAACTTGTTTAAAGGATGCAGTCAGTGATAAAAAAATTTTATATGTTTTTTTTTTAATTTTTGTATAATGCAAGTCCTCCAATGTAATTAATAAAATCATGTTGTATTAATTAAACACTAAAAACATAAATTTTTTTTATTTTATTTAAGAAAAAAAAGATAGGAAAAATCGTCAATAAGACTTGTTACAAATTGACATGCGCATATTGTTTTGTAACTGTGTAAATACAGAGATGAGGTTATGAATAATTAAAATTTTTGATTTATACAGCAAATGCAGTTATTGATGCAATTTTTTTTTTAAAGAATTAGTAAAACAAAATTAAACTTAAAACTGAAATTCCTTTTTAATATTTTGTTGTTATGGAAGCAAATCATAAAATTTTAATGCAGTTTTATAATGCAAGGTGTATCACCATGTCTAGAGTTAAAGTTATGAATACTTAAACTGTTGTATTGACATGTTCAAGTCTAAACTTGTTTAAGCAACAGAAAGGTTATTTCAAACTGTCTGCAACAAAATATTAATTTAATGAAGTTTTATTTTATTTCAAATAACACACAACTGCAAATATAATTTTCTATAAGCACATCTATTTTTAAAAAATAAATTTGCTTTAACTACAACTTCGCTTATGAGAACTAAATTTGTTACCATACAGAACAAATTATGAGTAAAATTTTTGCTAACAAACTTTTGTTTTATTTGTTCGTATGGCATTTTGTTTCTGTTCATGTTGGTTATGAAAATGATTTTTTTTTTATTAACCCTAGAATATCATCCTTATTTTTTGTATACTAACGTCATCCTTCGTCATTTTGACTACGACCTATTTCAAGGAACTATAAAATACGCCGTGAGCGAAAATATATACCAAAATAGATTTATTATTCATATTTAGTTCTTTTTTAATCAATAAATAAAGGAATTTATATATTTTTTTCAATTCTTAAATGTAAAATTAACATTGCAAAATCTTCTTTCAATTGGCATTTTTTTTTTAAACAAACGAATTTATGAACTTCCGACTATACACGTATCCTGATGGAATAGCAATTTTTGGTAATATTAATGAGGTTGTCCCATTTTAATTTCTGCTAAACACAAACTACATGACTGATGGAAAGTGAAGCCAGCAGTGTTGCACTTAAAATTCTAAAAATCACGTAGCCCTCGTAGTTGTTTTGATTAAAAAAAAGTTCTATAATTTTCAATAATAAATTTTAGCTTGTTTTTTAATGAATATTTGCTATATAGTCCTTAAAAGGCTTTTCAAGCTAATTATTAATTTTTTTTTTTTTTTTTTTTTTTTTTTTTTGTGAAAAATAATTTTATACTTTTTTTTACCATCCTTGAATTTTTAAAATATTTTTCAGCAATAATCTTTAAATACCAGTATTCAAGTTCTATACTTAATAGCCTAAGGTAATGCCACTTATAATCTTCTTTGAACTTGTAGTTTTCATTCAAAATAAAACTGCCAGCCATGACCATGAACTTTGTCAATAAATTTTTTATTTCATTCTCTTTTTTTTATTTTTTTTTTTTTTTCTTCTTTAAAATACCAAAGTAAATGTGTGTTGAAATCTGCTCCTAACAGAAAGTCAATGAATGCAAACAGAATGAGTATGTATTCGTATATATGTAATAGGTGTCTCAATAAGAATACAGTTTTTAAATTTAGTGTCACTTTTTTGTACAAATGACAACTCTTAAAAAAGAAGTCTTTGCAAAAGAAAGTCAATTAAAAAAAAAGTCTTCTTCTACGACGATCACGGGATTGCTGACTGACAGAGTATTGAAACACTTGGAGAATATGAGGATCAGTCAAAATGACCTCTGCACGTTATATAACAAAGATAAAAAGACGGCAAAACATATATTGTGTCACGGTAATGATCTAATTTGGACCTGTTTTCGCTACTTAGGACAACATTACCTACAAACGTCGGACATGGCGGACAAATCACCCAAAGAAATTTCTGAATTCTTAATGAATACTAGGCTCTGGGAATGATTTGTAACTTAAGGATAATGTGACAATTGGTGTATTTTGGCCGCAGTGACCAGCTGACTTGTTCCCGCTCCTCTATATAATTCTAATTCTATGGCTTCGTAATAACGGAGTTTTTGTGGTCTCAATTGGCTGACATGTGGTTTCAGCAAGAAAGCACCACCTGCCACACAGCACCTGAAACAAACTATTTAGACCAGGACCACACACAACAAGTTTAGTTAAGCAATTCTTTCTCCATTCTCTTTTAAAATTGTCGTTTTGTCCACACACAAATTTTTTGTTTCGCCAATTTTAACATTCCTATTCAGTCATTCATTCAGCCTGTCTCCTTTTTTTACATCTTTATAAAAGATAAGAAGAGAGAACAAAAGGCAATAGCCGCGTACGAGCAAGTTTGTACCCCTTTCCATTCCTCTTTCCTCTCTCTTCTACAAAATCAAGAATTGCCCAACTGAAATTGCTGTGTGTCGTCCGAGACTTATTGTAGTTTGAAATGAAAAAGTATACTCTTACTGGGACACCCTATGTAAACAAAAATATATTTTAAATATGTGCTTGCATATAATGTCAATAATGTTTAAGAAAATGTTTAGCAACATAAGCAACCAAAAAACATTGTTGTCATTTTAATGTCCCATAAATTTGAATATAACCTTGATGAGTAAAGTGAGTAAGTAAGTTTGTTCTTCAGCTAACAAACAATAGACCAGCTTTATGAAATAGTCCAAGCAACTTTAAACTCGTCATCCTCATCTTTGTTATTATTGTCTTAAACCAAAATCTATAGACATTTTTTACGTTGCAACATACTTTTTCGCCCGTATATTTTTAAAATTGTCAAATGTCCTCTGTCTCTTTACAGCACTACTTGTAAAATCACTTAATAAAATGTTTATAAAAGACCTTGAGCTAAAAGGCGTTCGAACAAAATTCTTATATTTTTCTTCAGTCTAATTATGAATAAAAACAGCAACAGCAATAGATTTTTAGTAAAATTTCATCTTTTTTATATTTAGATTTTCAGCATGGAATGCCTAAAAGTGCGAACTAGCTGTATAAGATTTGTGTCTCCCATTAGATTCAACAGAAACAGCGTTGGCATTTTAGACTAGATTTAGCTTTATTTTCTCGCATTTAGCCTTGAAATTTATGATTTACAAAATAGCCTTAAATAGCCTTTTTTTTTTTTTTTTTAATTTTTGGAAAAATGAAACCAAATCACACATAAACAAACTAAGGCTGAAGAAAATTCCTGAACAAAAAATTTGTTCTATAAACTTCGAACTTGAATTGGATTAAATTTATATTTAGTCTGCACAATATTCAATTAAGTTGCTAATATTTTTAAAATCAACTAAAGTCAATTTTTCCATTAAGTTTTGATTTATGTGGATAGTGCGAAAAATTTTGTTGTAATTTTTTTTTTCATGGTAATTTTTGGCGAAAATTTTTTTTTTCGCACTATCCGCAAAAAAAATTTCGAATTGAAGCCAGTACGTTTATTTATTTAGCGCAATAGAAATCAAGTCGATATCTTGAAAATTAAGCAAGCTATGAAAAAAAGGTAACCAGTTCTCTTTCCGGCCACTTTTTAGTAGCCAGAACTTTGTTATTTTGAAAGAATTCGATTTTTCCGTACAGTGTAATTATAAAAAAATATAGCACAGAAATTATAATATGAATTTCTATTTAGAGGCTTCAGTTCATAACTTTTTCAAAAAATATAATAATTGTGTAGAAATTGTTGCTACAAAACGTTCTTGGAAACAGGAACAACATGCACAAATTGTGATAAATATCTTAAATCAGTTTTATTTTATAAACATTCCCATAAATTTGTCAATAATATGAATACAACAACTACGTTTGTTTTTTTTTTTTTTTTTTAACAACAAATAAATCTCCAGCAGCGAATTTTTAAGGACAAAAAGATTTTATTTATGAAAAAAGGAAATAATAAATTTTGAAATTATTAAAATTGCTAAAACGTGTTGTATATAAACCATGCACTCACTTACTGCTAAAATTGCTACAGCAAAATATGTTTTGTTCAATTTTGATACACACGTACAACTACAGTAAGAATCAAATTATAATGGAAAAATCACTTACACAGTAGCACATGCTGTAGCATGCCTTGATTACACTAACTATAACAACTAGAAGAAGAAGTAGCTTTTCTTACTTACATATTGTTATATGCTTTTAAGAAAGCCTTAAGTTACATTAAAAAAGTTTACAGGAGAAGAGAAAAAATTCTCTAAAATGGAAAGTTACGTCAACATTAAAAAAAAAAAAATTTCAGTTTCAGCTTCATTTTAAGAATATAATTTTTATAATTTAAGGCTATCTTGAAATTAAATGACGAATAGTTCGAGTTGATTGTAAATATTTGACTTAAACAAATGCATAGAGTAAAACCAGGGTATGAAAAACCAAAAGAAATGTTTCAAAATTCTTAAATACTAAAAATTAACCCCCTTATTATAAAAAATTAACGTAGACTTTAATGTCAACATTAACAAAATTTTTCATTTAATTTTTAAAAAAAAATTACTTTAAAGTCTACGTTAATTTTTTTTTTTGGATAAGAGCATAAGAAAATAAAACGATTTAAATACTAACCTTTGGGCTTTGGGCTCAGCATTCTTCTTTTTAGTACTAATACAATCGCCCATTTACCTACAAAACAAAAGCAGAAACGCATGTTTTGAGTGAATGCATAATTCATTGTTAGTTTATTAGCAAGAACATAAAAGAATTATTTGTTTTTATTAATTTCTTTTCTATCTGCCTGCGTTTGAACGAATTGTAGTGTTTTTTTACAGGATCAGAAATAAATGCAAAATATATCAGGGCAAATGTTTGCATTACCTTTTATTTGTTTTGGTTTTATTGTCTGAAAACTACAAAACGAAACAAAGGCAAACGTTTTGTTTTATTTATTTTCCTCTTCTAAGTAAAAGCTCTTGTGAGTTCCCTTAAATTATTTTAAAAAGGTCAATAAAGTAAAATCTATTTAATAAACTGTTACTTTTCTGACCTGTAAATTTATTTAAAAGAACAATATGGATCAATAAGTTTTATTTGCCAAAAATCAAATTAAATTAATAAAATCTTCAATATGTGTGTACTTGTACATCAAAAATGCTTGTACCACACATGTCGCTGTTGACGTCATGCCTTACAGAAAAATTCAGCCAAAACTTAGTTTACAAAATTTTAACAAAACCAAACTTACAAAAAAGTACAAAACGTTCAAGATATTAATGCAATCGTGGTAACAAGATTGCATGGACAAGATGTTTTTTTTTTGCTTTACAGTTTGTTAAAATGACAATTGCATTGCTTGTAATTTTTTTTTAACAAATTTTCTGAAATTGACAGTTAATGCAAGTACGAGTACTGACTTTTAAATGCTGCAGAAAAAAGTAGTGCACACGAACTTTTATTTTTTATTTTTTTTTGCTAGTAAACCATTATCATGGTCAGGTTTGTGTGAGGAGTTAAGAGGTTTTTTTTTTATTATGTTTTACTTACAGATAATATTCACGCAGTGTTGAAGAGTTATAAACAATATAAAAAAACGGAAATTGATTTTAAGGATTTATTGGCCATTTTGCGTAGCACCACAGGCTGTTTTCATTTTAAACGTGGCATATGTATGTATACACGTTTGTATCTGTATTCATGTTTTAATTCATTCACTTTAAGTTACAAACAATCAATTTGGTGATACAAACAATTCCCTGGCGTATAAAATTATAAACAGTAGTTACAATGTACTGGGGAGTAGTAGCACAAGTACTGAAATATACTACGGAAACAGTGGCAGAAAATTTAATGGCTGCACATTTTATGTAGGTACTCATGTGAAGAATATTTTTATAAATCTACAGCCAACTCTCGACAATTTGAAATATGTATTTATAAGGTATCAGGGAAACAATTAAAAAAAATAAACATCTTACGTTCACATCTTACTTTTTACAACTATCGAACATTGAGGCCCATGCTAAACGCTTGGCATAGTAACTACCATAAACCCAACGACTTAAATTTTTTTTTTTTTGTTTGTTTCAGAAACGGAAAGACATTAACATTAGCCGTTCAAATGACCGAGTTTGAAGACCCAGTATAGTATTCAAAATGACTAATAATGATTTCAAGTAAAAATAATGACAAATTTGTCATAATATCGATTTCAAGTCTACATTAATTTGCTTTGAATACAAGCACCAAATTTCAACCTGTAGCACTTCTCTGAGTACCAAAACATCTCTAGGTATAAAGCAGTTTAAATAAACTAAATCCGAAAATGATTTTATTTCTGTTTCATTTTTTCCCCAAAACAGAGCACTTTAAAATCATTTAAATTATGAAATTTATAGCTGAAAAAAATTAAAATTTCATATTATAGAAGATTTTAATAAATGTATTGAATGTTTTTCAAGAGACCCTAAGAAACACTTTAACATATCGATAGATTAAAATTAACGAGTCAAGAGCCAACTGTATATTTACCGTGAAATAACTCAAATTAAAGTTTAATGCTCGTGTCCAAAAAGAAAAATTTGGCGTAGACTTTAAAGTAAAATTTATAAAAAAAAAAATTATATGAAAATAACATTGACTTAAAAGTCTACTTTAATTTTTTTTTAATTTAAAATTTATTAAAAAAATTTAAACTCAAATTTATATTTTAATGGTAAATGGTTCTAAATGAAATTAAAATTATGAAATGCACCGGTGGTAACACAAAAGAAATATTTAGGGGATCCACAGTAGTGGCCTGTCAGTCATATTATGTTAAGATTAGACTTGTGCTCTATAGTTCATTTTAGTGAGCGCTATTCTTAGTTCAAAAATTAAAAAGGAATAGTTCGTTCACTTAGTTCATTTGATCTTTTATATCTTTATCTCTTATACTTTTGATTGTCATTGAACGACTTTTATTATGAAAAATGATATTGAATGGGAGTTAAAAGGATTTTTTTAGGAAAATAAAAAGAAAAACAGCAAAACAAGATTCGAAAAGTTTTTAATTTTAGTTTTAATAATTTAATTCAAAAAGTATTTAATAACTATGGCTAAAAAAAAACTTAAGGTTTAATTTTAAAATAGCTTAAAATTGAGTTTTTTAACATGCATAATAAATTTTCTTTTTTTCAGTTTATTTTGTTTTAAATACCAAGAAAATAATTGGCAACCTTCATTTTTTTGTCTTTGTTTTCGTTTGATTCGTTCGTTCATTTATAGGTCGTTCACTTCAAATGAAGAGCAAGCAAATGAACTATAGGAATTCAAGACACGGACTAGTTCGTTCAGTTTAAATAAGCGAATAGTACAATGGGAATAGTTCGTTCGTGTACTACCCAAGACTATTTATGATAGTTTAAAAAAAATTGTTGTTGAAGCAATCAAACAAAAACATTCCTAAAACAATAAAACTAACTTTTTCTACTGTGCTTAATAATTTGTCAAAAGTATTTATAATTAGACAGTTGAATTTTTTTAATTACATGTTTTTTTTTTATTGAAAATGGAAATTTCTAAAAATATTCAGGAAAGACATATATCAACAAAAACAGGTCCATACACTATATAAGCGCACCTGATGTTACATTGCATTGAACTTGAGTGTGTATGAGTCGCTGTAGCTGGGTATTCTTTACTAGAGCAATGAACAGGCTTACTTGAAATGACTTACAACCACTTTTTTTTTATAAAATTTTACTCATGTGGCTTTCAAGTATGCTGGGGCATTGCTCTGGTCCTTAGATGGCCCCTTTTAATGGGAAATCATAAGCATATAATGTTTGAAAGAAAAAATTTGCTATAAATTCAATGAAACGATTTCACTGCTTCAATAAAATATTTCATAAATTATGTGAATTAATGAAACATTTACAATGTGCTATAAAATCAATGAAAATTTTAGTGAAATAATAAAATATGTCATAATTCTTAAAAAACTATTGTAAATAAAGCTCAGCCTTTATTGTTTTTCCCAGACTGTTTGTTTATAAACACCAGCATGCATAAATTTGATAAAGCACGTGCAAACATTTTTTTAATTAATTTAATTATTAAAAAGCTTATTTTTTAATAAAAAAAAACAGTGAGTGAATTTAAAGTTTATTTTTCACATAAAAAATATCAATATTTTTTTAATTAAAAAAGTAAAAATGTATTTATACTTTACAAAATTTTTTTTACATAAAAAAAAAAATAATGAAGGCAGTTTTGTTTTATAAAACTTGAAATTTTTTCTTCAAAAGTTTACGAATAATTTGAAAATAAATAAAAAAAAATTATTTTTTTTTTGGTGAATCTCTAGTCTCTTCTATTTAGCAAAACTTCACTACTAATAAAAACTACTAGTCAAGTTTTTTTTTTACTGAACATTTACTTGCATTTTGTCCTTGGTGTACTCCATGTAGACAATGTTTTTTTAAGAAACCAACTAAAAAGAAAGATACGAGTAAAATAAAAAACTTTTGATTTTTATCATGTCCTCTGCAATTACAATATTGTGTAACATACACGTACATTTCCTTTGTTTTTTTTTTTTTTCTTATTATTTTCTTTTTCTGTGGCAGTTGTTGCTGATGCATTTGTCTACAGGCCTATTGACAATTGCTGCGATTGTGATTGTTGCAACATTGGTGTTCTTTTTTGTGGTTGTACCTTTAATTTCATTAAATGTCGGTGTATCGTCTGTCTTGCTTTTGACCAAATATGGTTTATGTCGCCAGTTGGCTGATTTTTCATCACTGTAATTACATTTGCTCAACTTGTTTAAAGGATGCAGTCAGTGATAAAAAAATTTTATATGTTTTTTTTTTAATTTTTGTATAATGCAAGTCCTCCAATGTAATTAATAAAATCATGTTGTATTAATTAAACACTAAAAACATAAATTTTTTTTATTTTATTTAAGAAAAAAAAGATAGGAAAAATCGTCAATAAGACTTGTTACAAATTGACATGCGCATATTGTTTTGTAACTGTGTAAATACAGAGATGAGGTTATGAATAATTAAAATTTTTGATTTATACAGCAAATGCAGTTATTGATGCAATTTTTTTTTTAAAGAATTAGTAAAACAAAATTAAACTTAAAACTGAAATTCCTTTTTAATATTTTGTTGTTATGGAAGCAAATCATAAAATTTTAATGCAGTTTTATAATGCAAGGTGTATCACCATGTCTAGAGTTAAAGTTATGAATACTTAAACTGTTGTATTGACATGTTCAAGTCTAAACTTGTTTAAGCAACAGAAAGGTTATTTCAAACTGTCTGCAACAAAATATTAATTTAATGAAGTTTTATTTTATTTCAAATAACACACAACTGCAAATATAATTTTCTATAAGCACATCTATTTTTAAAAAATAAATTTGCTTTAACTACAACTTCGCTTATGAGAACTAAATTTGTTACCATACAGAACAAATTATGAGTAAAATTTTTGCTAACAAACTTTTGTTTTATTTGTTCGTATGGCATTTTGTTTCTGTTCATGTTGGTTATGAAAATGATTTTTTTTTTATTAACCCTAGAATATCATCCTTATTTTTTGTATACTAACGTCATCCTTCGTCATTTTGACTACGACCTATTTCAAGGAACTATAAAATACGCCGTGAGCGAAAATATATACCAAAATAGATTTATTATTCATATTTAGTTCTTTTTTAATCAATAAATAAAGGAATTTATATATTTTTTTCAATTCTTAAATGTAAAATTAACATTGCAAAATCTTCTTTCAATTGGCATTTTTTTTTTAAACAAACGAATTTATGAACTTCCGACTATACACGTATCCTGATGGAATAGCAATTTTTGGTAATATTAATGAGGTTGTCCCATTTTAATTTCTGCTAAACACAAACTACATGACTGATGGAAAGTGAAGCCAGCAGTGTTGCACTTAAAATTCTAAAAATCACGTAGCCCTCGTAGTTGTTTTGATTAAAAAAAAGTTCTATAATTTTCAATAATAAATTTTAGCTTGTTTTTTAATGAATATTTGCTATATAGTCCTTAAAAGGCTTTTCAAGCTAATTATTAATTTTTTTTTTTTTTTTTTTTTTTTTTTTTTGTGAAAAATAATTTTATACTTTTTTTTACCATCCTTGAATTTTTAAAATATTTTTCAGCAATAATCTTTAAATACCAGTATTCAAGTTCTATACTTAATAGCCTAAGGTAATGCCACTTATAATCTTCTTTGAACTTGTAGTTTTCATTCAAAATAAAACTGCCAGCCATGACCATGAACTTTGTCAATAAATTTTTTATTTCATTCTCTTTTTTTTATTTTTTTTTTTTTTTCTTCTTTAAAATACCAAAGTAAATGTGTGTTGAAATCTGCTCCTAACAGAAAGTCAATGAATGCAAACAGAATGAGTATGTATTCGTATATATGTAATAGGTGTCTCAATAAGAATACAGTTTTTAAATTTAGTGTCACTTTTTTGTACAAATGACAACTCTTAAAAAAGAAGTCTTTGCAAAAGAAAGTCAATTAAAAAAAAAGTCTTCTTCTACGACGATCACGGGATTGCTGACTGACAGAGTATTGAAACACTTGGAGAATATGAGGATCAGTCAAAATGACCTCTGCACGTTATATAACAAAGATAAAAAGACGGCAAAACATATATTGTGTCACGGTAATGATCTAATTTGGACCTGTTTTCGCTACTTAGGACAACATTACCTACAAACGTCGGACATGGCGGACAAATCACCCAAAGAAATTTCTGAATTCTTAATGAATACTAGGCTCTGGGAATGATTTGTAACTTAAGGATAATGTGACAATTGGTGTATTTTGGCCGCAGTGACCAGCTGACTTGTTCCCGCTCCTCTATATAATTCTAATTCTATGGCTTCGTAATAACGGAGTTTTTGTGGTCTCAATTGGCTGACATGTGGTTTCAGCAAGAAAGCACCACCTGCCACACAGCACCTGAAACAAACTATTTAGACCAGGACCACACACAACAAGTTTAGTTAAGCAATTCTTTCTCCATTCTCTTTTAAAATTGTCGTTTTGTCCACACACAAATTTTTTGTTTCGCCAATTTTAACATTCCTATTCAGTCATTCATTCAGCCTGTCTCCTTTTTTTACATCTTTATAAAAGATAAGAAGAGAGAACAAAAGGCAATAGCCGCGTACGAGCAAGTTTGTACCCCTTTCCATTCCTCTTTCCTCTCTCTTCTACAAAATCAAGAATTGCCCAACTGAAATTGCTGTGTGTCGTCCGAGACTTATTGTAGTTTGAAATGAAAAAGTATACTCTTACTGGGACACCCTATGTAAACAAAAATATATTTTAAATATGTGCTTGCATATAATGTCAATAATGTTTAAGAAAATGTTTAGCAACATAAGCAACCAAAAAACATTGTTGTCATTTTAATGTCCCATAAATTTGAATATAACCTTGATGAGTAAAGTGAGTAAGTAAGTTTGTTCTTCAGCTAACAAACAATAGACCAGCTTTATGAAATAGTCCAAGCAACTTTAAACTCGTCATCCTCATCTTTGTTATTATTGTCTTAAACCAAAATCTATAGACATTTTTTACGTTGCAACATACTTTTTCGCCCGTATATTTTTAAAATTGTCAAATGTCCTCTGTGTTCAACAGAAATGATATGCTTTGACGCTTATAGTCAAAAGCGATAGTTTATGTATTTATTTTGCATGTGTGTGTCTGTAAGTAAGCAACCATAGAAAAAAAATGTTTTTTGATTTTAAATAAAAATACAAAGAAGCTGAATAAAATTTTGAAAAAAAATAAAACAAAAGGAAAAATTAAAAATTTACATAAAAATACAATAGTTAAGTAGAAGTAGTGAATTGAAGTAAATTCGCTGCCAATGCAATGCAATGCGAATGATAAAATACTTGAGCTAAAAAAATAATTTTTTTACAAAAAAATGATGCTGCTGCTGATGACGCGAAAGACGGCGTTCATGAATAAGATCAGCGTTAAAGCAAAACTCATTACGCATTCAAGGTCCTTAAAAAGAGACTTTAAATCGAAACGGAAATCTTTGTTTTCTTTTTCCACAATAATTTTTTTTTTGTTTTTGTTTCTCCTCAACAACATTTTTGAATAAAAAATGCAAAAAGATGCTGAATGGTTGCAGCGAAAACATATTTTGAAGCTGACCACACTATGAGAAAAATTATACTTAAACGAGTAGTAGAAAATATTTTAGTTGAAGTGCATAAAAAAATATTTGAAAAAATCCTTTTGAATTTAGTGCACAGAAGGCGTAATAATACATGAAATATTTTTTTAAAATTCTATCGAATTGGGTATGTTTTCTTTACTTCGGTTAAGATCCTAAAGAAGAAGAAATTTTAAGCGCTAATAGCAAATAATTATAGTAGGCGATAGTGTATTTAAGGTCTTTTCTGCGTTATGCAGTCGTTTTATTAATTAAGCTAAAACTAGTTTTAAAAATACACAGTAGTTTAAGTATAGCCAGCCAAGACCATAAGGGCAACAAGCCTACACATAATATTTTAGTTTGTAGGGCGATGTTAGATTTAAGCTTGAGTCCCAGCTGAAGGAACGGTGTTCCTTCTTTTCAACCATTTCAAATGTTTCACACCTTTTAAAAAATAAGCAAAGAGACTCATAAGCTAAAGGGATAGAAGATTTTAATTTTCTACCAAAATATTACTCGCGAAATTTAGCTCTAAGCCTCTGAACATAGCAATGCTGACAATTTACTTTTAATGCCAGAAATAAGTAGAGTGACACCTTAGACTGTTGATGGCACTATGTTTTTCTAAAAAGCTTTTATAAAGTGTTTCCATTTTGTGTGAATAAGGCAGGTTGAATTCCTGCCTAGACTCTGGCTGTTTGCCTGTAAAAAAGATCCTTTAGTACAAAAAAAAGCAAAACTTAAATTGTGCTTAAACGTTACTTCTAAACTTAAATATTTAAAATTTTCCACAAAATTGAATTTCAAAGGGTTATTTATATGAGAGAAATGTTTTGTATTAAATATCAATTATTTTTGGTTTTCAAATATTTGTAATGACCAATTTTTTTGATATTTATTGAGATTATTAAGGACTTACCTTGGTAATTTGATTGTACTACTTTGACCATTTAATAGCCCAAGGTAAACCCTTAATAATCTCATCAATTATTGGTATTGAATTTCGCTACCAAAAAGCAAAAAGTAAAAGTAATGAAGAAATAAAACTTAAACACCCTAACTGCCACTTTATATTTCTTCAAGTGCATCATATGAACTTGAAGTCAGGTATTGTTGTTCAATCACGCGCATTTACCATTCATGACATTTGGGAACATGTCGCTTTCATAAATAGTTAACCTACGGAGATGGCAACTATTGCACAAGAAAAAAACTTAAAATTTACAAACGAATCAGCTTAGTATTTTTCAGGCAATTGCTACCACATAGATACATACATACGTATGTAACTAGCCAACTTACAAGGCAGCCAACCAATTCAAACAACCATATGGCGGTATCTCTTACAGAAGAGACACTGATAAGACAGCATGGGGCTCATTTTTGGCTTGAAGATGAAAACAGAAAAGTAGAAGAGGCAAAAAAAAATTTTTTTGCAGAAGAATTCATTTAGTTTCTTCTACTGCAACCATGATTATCATTATAATCATGTTTTTTTTTCTTGCATAAATATTTCGTTCTCTATTTTTAAACATTTTGAAATATTTTTTTATAACCCTGATTTTTTTATAATTTTTTTTTTTTTTTTTGTTATTTGTAGGCAACTATACCATTACAATCATTTAACCTTGATTGCGGACGTTTAGATAATACAAGTGGTACGGCAACAAGTTCAGGTGGCAATGTGACTAAAACGAATGTAGCCTACCTGAGAACATTATCGGCACCGACACCATCGCCTTCGCATAACATTTACCAACAACTACATCATAATCATGGCAATAAGCCAAGCAGTAATACAAGTGCAACTGGCAGTAGTAAAAAGCAACAACAGCGTAATAGTTTAGCAGGAGGCATATTTAATGCTACATTTGATCAGCATCATCATCATATACAACAACAGCAACAACAAAATCTGACAAATTTCCAAAGCAATGAAGCCGCTTTAAATGCCTTAACTATTGCCTGCTCGAAAGCAACTAATGACACCAAGTCAACGATGTCAACAAAAATAACTCCAACAACCATATTGAAAATTGAAGAGACATTGCCGTCAGCATCTTTAGCTCAAAGTGCTTTAAAGGATCCCAGTTCTAGCACATTAACAGATTTAGAAACTTTACAACAGAAACGTTTACGTCAGTTAAACGTTGATATGGATAATATACGGAATACGTCCATAGATCAAAGCCAACAATTGTCAGTCTTAATGCAACAAAATCACTATAACACAGGAAATACAAACTCCAACTCTAGTGGCAGCAACAGCAACAGCAACAGCAATAGCAGCCAGCATAATAATAATAATAATAATAAACATAAAAATTTTATGACAACATCATCGGCATCATCATCATCAGCATTTGGCATGACGTCGGCGGTATTACCAAAAAAAATTTCCCCCTCTTCAACAACAAACAATGTGACCTGTGTTGTTGGAAAACAAGTTAACTCTGGCCCCCTAACACAGCCCAATGCAACATTAGCAACTGCAACAAGTTATCTATTACATGGCAGTGATGCTACCAAAAAAGGTTCAACCTCTACAATCTGGACATCTGAGGAATCGATACTAAGGAGTGTTGGCGCCGTCGATGAAGACAATAAGTAAGTATCATCATCATTATTTATAACATTTTGATTGTTGCATTTGTTCTATAGAACAAAAACAAAATGAAAAAGGAATAATAGAAAAGTATGTACACGGGTATGTACACTGCAATACAATTCTTTTTAGTTTCTAATCCATTGAGACATAATTACTTGAAGAGTCAGTTTTGAGGCTGCAGTGTTTAAAAGTATATGCGCCAGCTTGAATAAATGGCTGTTTGACAGCACAAGCCTTTCTGCCAGCTTGCAGTCTGTTTTTGTCTATGTGTGGCCTCTTTGGGGAGTTGTCCGTTTGTTTGCTTTTTTTAAGTATTAATTCTTTTTAAGTCTTTTTTTTTTTTTTTTTTTTTTTTTTTTTTTTTTTTGTTAGAATTTCATTATTTTGGCTAATAATCTCCTAGGAGAGTTTTGGTATAAATTTTAAACTCTGTGTTAGATTAAGCTTAAATTTTAGAAAAAGAACTAACTTATCCTGACCAACCGGTGCAAAATTCACAATTTAAAAAAAAAAATTATTGTAAAACTTTATTTAAATTAAATTTTCTTTTTCACTTTTTATTTCAAACGCGGTGTCGTCTGGCTTTAAAGTATCATTCTTAAGACAAGTTTTGTGTTATGTTTCGTACCTTGTTGAGGGGAGCTTAGAGGCCCACACACAACAGCAGCAGGCACTTGCAATCCAGTGGTTGAGCTGATAAACTCGAACTACATACTACACCATCAAACTGGTGCAATATTATAATAATTTACTTAAAAACAATTTCTAATGGGTGTCCTAGTAAGAGGGTACTTTTCGTTTCAAGCTGATGCTGTCTTGCTGAGACCACATCCACGCCGTCCAGTTGAGGTCACAAGAACTCCTGTAACGAATATCGTTCACAGTCACTGCAATTTCGGCATCATTTTCAAAAAAGTAAGGCCTCACTAAAATCTGCCACGCTCTGTTGTTCGTTGTAAGCACACTAGTTTCTCATGGATTGCATGAGTATTTATTGAGCCCCAACCTCGATAATTTTGTGTATTCAGAAAGGCCATTCAGATGGAAATGGCCTTCATCGTAGAAGATGATTTTTCGAAAAATTGCTATTGACTTCACTTTGCCCCATTACTTCATATTTTGTGCTATTTTTATAACACTAGCGATCAGTTCGTCTGGAAATTTTATATGAAAAGTACTCAAGAACTTGAGTGTATTATAAAAACAGCACGTTAATCGGAACATACCTTCTTTATAATTTAATAAAAAAGGCACAATTCGCTCAAAAAATATGAGTTTTTATTTTAAAATGAAAAAATGCACTCTTACTGAGACATCTTAAGAAAGGTCATTATTAATAGCGGCAACTTGTAAAAGTATTTAAAATACTAATAAAAATATAATAAGGAAAAAGAAAATGAGAAAAAATAGATAAAAAAAACAAGGAAGAAGAAATGGCCTAATTTTCAAAAAATAATGTTCTAAATGCTAAGTACCCCGATGTTAACAACTTTCTTGAATATTGAGCTAATGTCACCCTACACAATTTCAGATATCTCTTAAATTCAGCAAAATATTAAAATCTGTTTTATATCGCTACAGCACAATGTATAAATAATCACAAATCCCTGACACAAACACTTCATTGCTGTCGTGAATGGGCCGCTTTAGTTATAAGCAAACTAAAATTTTATTTTAAAAACTAAAACATAAACTTAATTAAATTAAATTTTTATCTCAATACTATAGAATGTGTAATTAATCAGCAGTAAAACGACATAACCAAAATAGCATTGTGAATTTTTGTCGTTGTATTATTAAAAAGCTTGTCTAGCTGCCAATAATTAAATTGAAATTTTAGCGCACAATTACGAGTAAAGCAGTGATTTCACCTGCATACATTCATGATGTTACACTTATTATAGTTTCTTCTAATAAAACTGGTTTCAAATTAAATCATATTTAAAATCAGCTTCCATACTTTAATCATAAAGCTCTCAAGCAGGTCTTAAGATGTGCATTAAAAATAATTTGTATAAAGAAAACCGCATTTTCTAAAGCTTTGCGTGTTGACAAATAACATCATTATTAATGACAATGTGATTAATTTCGTTCATATACACACTTACACGTTATGTGTGTGTGTTGAAATTTTTGAAATTTTATTCTTGTTGGCTATTTTATTGCACTTAAGAGAAATGATGAAATAAACTATTTAATTCATGAAAAACTCCTTGAACTGCCAAGTGTTTTCAGATACGAATTATGAAATCTGCTGACATGTTGACACTTTGACTACGAACAAGAAGATCATTAAAAGCTATTCATCTTTTGTGGTGCTAATAATGCAACAGAATTATTAAAAAGTTTTTTATCTTGAGTTTGTTGTTGTATTTTTGCAGCTCCACTTCATCCTCGGCTTGTGAAGAAGCGTCTGGTGTTTTAAGTTCTGGTAAATCTGGCATATCACTAGATAGCTCTGGTATGGAAAATGATAATAATGAGAGTGGTATTGGCACAGCTACACCACCTAAGGATATGTCCTATTGGAGAGGTACATCACATCGCCATCATCATCATCATCATCAGCCAGATAATGAATCCATAACTAGTTTAGATGTTCTCAGAAAAATGAAGTTTCAAAAAGGTAGTTCGGTCACCTCATCTGATGATCCAGACCTATTGGAAGTTTTAAGTTTATGCGACGAAACACATGATGAAGATGATGATGATGATGTTGATGTTGATGAAAAACATTTAAGAAATATAGCAGCTGCAGAAAATAATAAATCCTTAAAAGAAGTTAACGAGGAGGATATGGATGATTATGATATGGTAGATGAAGATGATGAGGGTCATGATGATTTCGAGGTGGTTACCTACTGTGATTGTGAATATGCGGAAGATGGTGACAATAGTAGTGCTAGTGCAGGCAGTACCAGCACCAGAACAAATAGCTCTCTCAATAATGGTTCTCATAGTGATACCAGTGGGGTGATTTTACGAAGAAAATATGCTGCCTCCCCCATAATGGTGCCTTATACCTCACAGACATTCCACGGATCCCCCAATCATAGCAGAGCACAAAAGTGTCGCAGTCACTCTTTAGATACCTCTTCACTGCCCAATTCTTATCAGCACAGCTCAAGCCAACACACTCAATTTCATGCTCATCATCATTCTCAGACTCAATTGGCACGTAAACTGCAACACTTAAGAGACCGTCACAAGGATCGCAATCAACTGTCATTAGCTTTGCGTCAAGAGCCCTTTCAGTCCTTGTTGGCGCCCACACATTTTCATGAACTGCCCTCACCCAGCAGTGCTTCATTACATAGTGGTCATGAAATTTTAGACACCCAAGAGCTCTCTACGAAATCAAATTCGGCACCTCTGCTATTGAAACAAGAAAAACGACGAGATGACTTTGCTAACCAGAATGTGGTAAGTGCCTGTGCTTTGGTATTGGCTGATTTATGTTAAATTGAGTTTCATTTATGACTTTTTTTTTTTTTTTTCTTTGCCTTCAAAGGTTAATTAAATGCTGATTAAGCCAAGTCAGAAGCTCTCTTTGATGTAAATTTTAAGCATTCGTTGATTCATTTTTATTAACTTGTTTTTCTTCCTCTTATTTTTATTATAGACCCTTCGCTATTCACGTTCTCAAAGTGATCGCTATTTAGCAGGTGAGTAAAAAAAATTAACGTTCTGTGTATTTTTTTTTTTGTTATTGTTTTTCTTTCTGTGCCCTTCATCTTGTCAGGTTAAGTCTAAAGAGCTGATTTCTTTGTACTGGCGTCTTGTGTTTTTTTGTGTTATTTCTTTATTTTTAACATTGTAATGAAGTAATGAAGTAATAATCATGGGAGTATAAATAAGAGTATATTTACATACAGTATAGACAGGGTGTTAAAGTAATTAAATCTTTAATTGTAATTAAATTGCTTATTTGTTAGTTTTATTTGACCTTTTTCTTTTTAATTAATATGGCTATTTTATTAAGCTTGAGGTCTTATAAATATATCCTGAAGAAGCTACACAATTTGGAGCGAAATATCGATATAAAAATAAATTTATAAATAAGACCTCAAGCTTAATAAAATAGCCATATTAATGTAATTATATTTTTTGTTTTTTATAGAGCTCAAAACATTTTGAGATACTAAAGGGCAAGCTTTCATAATAAAAAACAAAACTACTACCTCTTCCGTTGGGTTAACTTAACCTAACCTGCGCTTTAAGAAAGCTATATTTCAGTTGTCTAGATACAAGTCACAGCTAAACAAAAAAAAACTATAAGAAGAATATTTGGCGCATACATGACGGGTATCTAGATAGCTGAATTTTGTAAACAGAAAAGTAACCTTCTCAAAGCGTAATCTTCTTTTCTGTTATTCTTGCTCGCACTCGATAATAACCAATTTGCGCCCATGTTTTTTAAATTAAACCTAGACCAATTCCATTCGATATTGAATGCCACGATTATCATTAGTCTTTTAACATTTAGATGACTCGGCTACAATTGCTTTTACATTAAACAATGAAAAATAATAATCCATGTGAATGCCCCTCTAATGTAATTGTCTAAATTATTTTTAGAACAAAAATCAAACTACAGAAAATATATATTTTCAACAAGTCGCTGCCTTTAGTTTATAAAAATTTTGTATATTTTTAATTTATAGTAGACACGCTAGAAAGTAAGTTGGAAAAACTTGACTCTGGATTTATATTTCATATTTCTTTGAAGTTCTGCCATTGCTCGTATTATGATTTCTCAAATACATCAGAGCTTCACGCTCTAAGCTCCCTCTAAGGGAAACAAAATCGTCTCGACTAAAAGGAATGTAACCTCTATAGTTAAATATGTCGAAAGCTAAAATATTTGAATGCGCCTAAAGCTTCCTTAAATTAATTTTTGAAATTGGAATATTTAAACGAAAGGAGGGATGTTGTTATAGCCAGAATTTAGCTTCTTGCAACTCTGAACTTTGTGTACTTTTAAAGCTGATATGTGTAGTACTTAATTATCTCGTAGCAAAGAAAAACTTTTTAGACTAAGATTAACTCACTTCATTACTCCGTTGTTTTGGGAATCTTGTAATTCTGATTGATGACCATCAGGACGCCACGTAAACTTACCTATCAATCAAGCTTATCATAATATATGGTTCAATTTTGTGGAAATTTATATTTTTTTTTCTTTTCTCATTATTATTTATTGAATCTTCAAGCTTATTTGATCTAACAAATCTTGTACAAAATTTGTATCAAAAACATTGCTGCACAATAGATCTTAAGGGTCGCGGTGCGATTATAGCCCATGATGATGATCAAAAACATTGCTATTCAAAATAAAGACTAGGAAAAGAAATTATGACAAAATTTCCATACACAATTTGTTAAAATTACAATTCTACTTTATTTGTATTCGAATTAATGTAGATTGAGAAATACAAAACGAAAACTGATATTATTTTCATATAAAATGTCTGTAGGATTTGATTGGTTCACTTACAGAAAGTATTATATTTTAATTTTTTTGCAGACTTTTGTAATGTTAAATGAGTTATTTTAATTAAGATTTAAGAAGCGCGCGCCTTACCACACATGCCCATACTCAAATAACTCAATTCTGATGTGATAAAAGATTTTTTAATTTTAGTTGCAGTAATAGAAATTTAATAAAAACAATTAATTAGCTTACAAAATAACACTTGGGTTTCTACAATATAAAAACAAATAGTGTGTGGCAATTTTGATGGATATTAAAAACCATCAGAACTGGTTATACGTTATACTTTGTCTTTTTCAACTGATGTTAACGGATCGATGTAGAAGGTTGTTATAATGCGTGTGTTTTCAGCAAAGTTTAATAAAAGTAAAACTTTTCAATGAAATTTTATATTCATTTTTTAATTTATTTTATTTTTGGCAACTTACAACACAAAACCTTAAATAAAAACAGCCAAAAAATCAACTGGAAAAATGACAAAGTAGTCATCTTGGACCTTTACTTTTTTCATTATTTATTAATGATTTGCCAAACGTAATTAAACACTCATATATATTAATGTATGCTGATAACGTCAAACTTTTTTATACCTTCAACAAATATGCTGATCACAAGTTGTAGCAAGAAGATTTGAACTTATTATATCTCTGGTGTGAAAAAAACTGTATGAGACTTAACCACGAAAAGTGCAAGCATATCTTTTTCTATAGAAATAAATTCCTTAATCTTAAATATCTATTAGGTCCTCATGAGCTGACCAAAGTAGATAATTTTCTTGATCTTGGAATTTTGCTGGATCCTAAGCTAAACTTCATACAACAGTATAATATTACGGCTGTCGAACTTATTGTCGAAATTCGAGAGCACCAATATAAACATATGGGTAGCGCTGCCACATTTCTTCGATTTTATAACGACTTCGACAAACGTAATAAGGCAAATTAATTTAGTTGTAAATTAAGCAAAAAGTATGCTTGATTTTATTAAACGCTGGGCTAAAGAATTTGAAGACCCCTATGCAAGGTGGGCTAAAAGAAATTACCCTATTGGAAGATGGTTTTATTTTGTGAACTAAACGGATGTAGAATACAAGTGAACAAGCCAATGTGTGATACACTCCCCAAGAACGCGGAATAATCGAAGTGAACGATTTTTTGATTAAAATCATAATGAGCGACGAGGCTCAATAATACGTGAACAAGCAAAACTATTGCTTCTGGAGCACCGAAAATCCACGAGTGATGCACTAGGAGCCAAAGTGACTGCATAGAGGAGTCATCGAGCTGGTTTTTTTCTGCCGCAATTGAACGAATTATGACTGGAGGACATGTGGTATCAACAAGACGGAGCAACGGCACACATTTCATTTTTATTTAGGAAAAAAACTGAGAGCCAAACAACATCGGATGACTTCTTTTGGCAATTAAATCTTTTAGACCAAATTGCTCGAATAATGATCCTTTTATAAGATTATGCAGAGGCTTCAATAAAATGTATGGTTATATTGATTTTTCTTTAAATACCTCTGTAATAAAACATAAAATTATATTGTCTCTGAATAATTTAATAAATACTGTTGTTAGTATCATATTTTTTTTAATAGTCTGTAAGAATTCTAAATTCATTGACGAATATTAAAAGGTACCCAACTCGTACTATTTATATGAAGACAAAAAAATTTCAACTTAGTTATCGGTTAAAATTGTTGCATAAATTAAGCAAAAGTTTGTAATAAAGGGAGGGAGCCTTTGTATTACTAAACCGTGTAGTTTTTTTTAAACTTTAGCTCAGATTATTATTATTTATTTTTTATTGATATTTTGCTTAATTTTTGAGAAAATAACTTTAGTTGTGAGAACTGAATCTGTTACTAGTTAATCACAATCAAAATTTTTTTAGATTTTTAGTACAACCAAAAATTTGGTAATGTAGATCAAAGTTCAGTTTTCTTCATAATATTTCGGAATTTTTATCGTCATGACTAAATTAAGACCACATGGGATAAATTACGGCATTCAATATCGGTCAAATTTCCATTTAAATTGTATGGAAATTTCAATTGATATCAAATTCCGAATGAATTTTTGGGACATTCGGTTCTCATAACTAGCCATTCTAATAAAAGATGAAAAGAAAGTTTTCTTTAAATAGTAGAATCTTCACCCCACTTGGTCTAGAGTAAGTAATGCCATGTGCATTATTAACTATTTCATTCTTTTAATTACTGATACTTTATTTATAAAAAAAAAAACTTATTCAAGAGCAAATCAGATCTTCTAGGGAGGTCTTCCAGATAGAATTTTTTTTTTTTTGGTTTTTTCACTGGCTATCTTCTTCTTATTTTCGCTTTTCGTTGCCACGATGTGAGTGAGTGATTAATTATTTAATCATTTCTCAATGGTCGTTGTTAACGCTGTGTGTACATTTTAGTTTCTTTTACATACTCGCATACTCCTTTATTAACTGTCAAGTGATCTTTTTTATTTCTCTCTGTTTTATGCATATTTTTGTACTTTTGCTCGTGTTTACATAAAAAAAAAATAGTTTCTTTCTCTGATGTAGGTAATCTCAAATAGTTTTCTGATTTTTTTGTTTATGTTTTTGCAAAGTCGAGTGTTTGCTTTGCGTTTTATTTTCTTCTTCTTTTTTAGCTTACATCTTTCAGATTTTAATAGACTTTGACATCAAGTTATTGCTATTTTATTTATTCATACAATATTCTTGATTAGTTGGTAGATTTTTTTTTGTGCATCTATTTTCTGTGTTTTTTTATGGCATCTTCTATTAATGGTTTAGTCTCTTAAGCTTTTTTTTCTGTAAATATTGTTTGTGTGTAATAAAGAAAAAGAAGATTTCTCTTTCTTTTTGAAAAGATTAATAGATTTACGCATTTTAATTGAAAAAATTCAATTATGTTATGTAAATTACTAATATTTTTTTTTAGATTTTAATGTTTGTATAATATTTAAGGAGAGTTTTTTTTTTTTTTTTTTGTAAAGCAGGCATCCACACACTCATGCATATTAATAAAAGAAAATGTACATTTTGCATGTTAAACATTTGAAATTAATTTAAAATTTTACTTAAACTCACAACTGTTCCACTAAACTAATTTAAAGTCCTTTCATTTTTTTCGAGATCAAAAAGATTTATTTTTGAAATTGAAAAAGTAACAGATCGAAAAAATTATATTAAATATCAAGAAAAAAAATTTTTGCATACATTTTTGTTGTACAATTTCTTATAATCTTAGCTAGTTAAAGCAACTATTGAATGCTTTAAATTTTAATTTTTAAGATTATGGATTTCCCAGAGAGCTTTGTTAGTTGAATTACTGGGTAAATATTGTGTGTAATTACACAAGTGGTAACACGTCATTTAGCAAGTGTATACGATTTAGGACGAGAGCAACATAAACCTGTTTCCAAAGTATTTTAAAGTGCTGGTTTCAAGTCTACACATCGCATTTTTTTTTTTTTTGCTTTATTTTCTGAGATATTTCTCAAATTCAAGAGATGATATGTCACATGTGAAATTTATTAAAAAACGATTCATTTTTCTTACGAACATATGACCTCATGAGTTTCCAAGCAAACGTGGAAAATTAATTATTAAAATTATAAAACAAAAAAAAAAAATTATTTATAAAAATAAACTTTATAAATTAACACACAATCAGAAAAATTTTTACTTGAAATACAACAAACTTAATTTTGTTTGTATCAAGTATGAGTTGTCAATACTCGATACAAACAAAATTGAATAAAAAGTATTGCTGCTGACAATATTCTGAATATGAACTTCTTATTTTACTACGAAAATTGCATATGAGAAATAAACAAACATAAACAAGTTCAACTGACGATGAATAAAAATATTCTGGAATCAATTTTATTGTGGGCACAACACATCCATCAAAAGCAACAATTGAATTTCATCCCAGTGACTATGTACAACAATAACAATGAAAAATAAATAAAAAACCAAAAATTACTGTCAATCTTGCCAATCGATGATGACGTAAATTTAATATCTCCCAGTTTTTACTTTTGTTGTTATTGTTTCAACAAGCCCCACCCCTCATTTTTGATGCTATAGATTTTTTCTTTTGTTGCATAGTAAATGAATTACATTGCTAGTTGCTGATAAACCTTTTTTTAATAAATTAATTTAGGCCCTTTACACTTTTATCAAAAATGTCCATGTTAGTGTATATAAAGGGTTTTCTTTTAAAAGTAATTACATTTTAAAGTTGGAATAAAGAAAAACCTTTTAAGTAATTTGAATAAGAACTGAGCACTAATATTTTATAACTTTTAAAAAATGATTTTAAGCGTCTTGTCTTTGCCTAGAAACATAATAAATTAAATTACTCTGTGTTAATTTAAAATCTAAAACAAAATGTTAAATGTTAAAACAACTTTTTGTTGGCTGAACAGTAATTGGTTTTGAAATGTTTTTCTTTTTTTAATTAAACCATGACTACAGCATTTGCGTTTTGCTATACTTTCAATGACGTCAAATCGGAAAAACAATTAATGCAATTTGTTTTACTACTGATATTAAAATGTTAAAAACTCAATTTAATTACATTAATTTTTTTTAGAAAAGCAAATAAATAACAGTAGCTTAAAAATTTAGATTATTATGGCATTAAACGTCGTTCGAAATTTACATTGAAATTTCGGTCCAGGTTAACTGATGTCATAGTCCAATTTCCACTTATTTGTTTTCTCAAAACATGTCACATTTCCAGGGTACACAGTTTTCTCATACTACTTAAAAAACATTTGTAGTTTTGAATTAAAAAGAAAATTAAAAATTTTACATTGAAGTTTTAACTAAAACTGCTCAATCAAGCATATTCTAGAAGTTTTGACGATCAAAATTCATATTTTAATTTTTTTTATTCTTTAAAATAGAAAAAAAAATGCCAAGCTTTTTTCTAAAAGTATTTAGACTTATAAGTTTCAAACAAAATAAGCCAAATTGCATTGAAGCCCATGAACAACTTTTAATATTTTTCATATTTTTGGTCCATTCAAAACTCACTATGTGAATTGCAAATAAAACAAAAAGCTTTTAGAGAATCTTAATATTTTGTATTACAATAGTAGAATCTATGACAGTGTGAAACAAAATATCGGCCAAATGTTCACCGATCTATCCGCTGGTTCATTTTTTCAAAAACTCTAAAATTCAAGTTCAATAACGTTAATGTGCTGAATTATCTCATTCTTAGCTTTTGAATTGTTCTTGCCTTATTGATGTATTCTTTTGATTTTAAATATCCAAAAAGAAAGAACTCCAATGCTGTCAAATGATCGCCACGACATTGAATTTCTCAAGCAAAAGAGTTTTTCTGTTGGAACCACATATCGTCCAGGTCAATATTTTCAATTTCTGGCCACAAAAAGCTCCTTATTATAACACGATAGCGAACTCCACTCACGGTAACTGCTTGGCTGACCTTATTTTCGAAGAAGTACGGCCCAATGACGCCGCCACAACAAACAGTCACTCTTCACTGTATTCAATTGAGTACAGTCGTCTAACTTGTAAACAAAAACTTGTTGTCAAGCGTAATTTTGTTGACTAGTGATAAAAACTTGGACCAGCTCGATATTATCTACGCCAAGGTGAGCAAAAAAACTAGGGACTGACGCGATGTCGGTATTGGTACTTGACATGCCTTAAAATGGAGGTGAAAACTTTCCTGCAAAATAAAAAATGTCATATTTCGAAAATTTTCACACAAAGGCGATCAGTTTACTCAATTGAATAGACCAAAATTACTCTTCGAAAAACATTTTTTTTTTTAATTTATCTGCTTTTCATTTTATCTGTAATGATACAAAAAAATTTCCACGATTTCGTGTATTCTATTAAGGTGCCGGTTATAGGTAAATTACCTACAATTGAGTTCCCCCCATTAGTCGGCAAAATGTTTTATTTAGCCGGCAGCTGGTTGCCTTAAAAAACTGATATACCGACAATAGGATCAGAGTATGGTGTACAGGCTACTGGAAAATGTGATGTATAAAAAAATAACTATCAACTAGTAATTTTTAAAAATATATCCAATACTC
The DNA here is from genome assembly GCA_947397855.1 of Thelaira solivaga. NCBI lineage: Eukaryota > Metazoa > Arthropoda > Insecta > Diptera > Tachinidae > Thelaira > Thelaira solivaga. The sequence goes on from OX377610.1 coordinate 20,424,306, forward strand.
TATCGTTACAGTGGCTCATCAGAGTAATTTAAAAAAGAAAAAGAATAAACATTAAACTACCGACTACTATCACATTTGCCCTACGCATTATTTTTAAAAAGTAAAGCTATTTGCACTATCGAATAGCAGAAAAAATTTTTTTCATATTATAAAACAGTCAATTCAAAAAAAATTTCTCTTTCACACTATTGGCTATTCGTGGAACCAAAAGCATCTGGACGTCTCATATGCTTAATATGGATAGACCTAAACTGATATAACTATATTTATAGATATTGTTCTAGAAACCTACATAATTCAGCTTCTCATTCATAAATGTTAACATTTATTTTGTGACCAACCACATTGTGAACTGTACTTTGCAATCAAAGTAACTTTTATTAGATCTATTTAAAACATTCTTCTTTTTGTCTCCCTCTTAAATCAATTCTAGTTCAATTGTTACACTTCTACGAGCATGAATACACAAGCTTTAATATTTTACATAAACCCACACACGCTATTAAACTTTGTAAAGAACAGCATCAACACCACCAACATCAACAATAACATATACACATAAATACCTAACAAACTATAAGGAAATTTTCCAATTAACAGTTTAATCCGACTGCTACCAATACTGGTTGAGCAGCAAATACACAAACTCTCTGGCAAACATTTGCTAGTGACATGTAGAATTTAAATTTATCACTTTCGTTCTCATCAACAGGCATCTTTCATGTCTTTCTACTTGCTCTTGCTCTTCGTTTTTTTCTATCAATTTACGGATCCCCTAACGTATACTCAATATTAATTGTAACATCATCATCATCATTATAATCGTTATTACATACACAATATTATTTATCATCTGCTAAACGAAACTTATACGTACTGGTGGCATTTCATTGAAAATATTTCACTAAACGAGACACTGCATACATGCACACAAAAATATGATTACGTACTGGGAGTATATATGGCTTTCTATAAAAGCAAAGGTGTGTATGTGTATGTGTGTGGGAGCGTGTTGCCTGCTTGTCTTATGTTATTATTAGAGCAGGTTTTACCAGCAGACTCATTTTAAACGAATGTATTCATTTATCAACGAATGATATTTTAAGCAAACGAATAATATCAATTATTATATCAAACTATGCATTTGTGTGCGTAGCAAAAAAAATTAAACTGGTTTTGATTTTCGTCAAATTCGCACATAATGTATTACATGTGACTTTCATTTAAAAACAAAATGCATGATTGATGTTGAAATTTGATGTGTGTGTCAACCACTTAATAATAAAAACCGGCACACGAAAGTAATAGCAATAATGTCGTACACCAAACTTACATACATAAATTCGCTTCTATACCAGCACATGCACTGACATCAAGGAATCGTTAGTAAAAAGTTTGCTTTTATACAATTTGTTTATACTAAAAAAAAACATACACACAAAACGAAAATGACTCAAAAAAAAAGCAACAAAAACATTAAATTGAAAGAAAACAAAAACAACTATTGCTCATCTTCATAATGATTATCATACGGGCACCTAGCGTGCTGTAAATGAAATATTTTCCTACAGGGAATATGTTTGTATGAAAAGTAAAATTGAAGTGTATTTATTATGCCACTTAATTTCACATAAACAGTGTTAACAAAACTTTATAAAAATAATAAACAAAACATTAAAATGCTCCGCTTTTTTATTAATAGCAACTGAACTAAACAATGATTGTGGCACTTAAGTAAGTAGTTTCTTATTTACAAAAACCGTTTATATTTATTGGAAATTATCGAATCTAACTTTTAGATTATTATATGTTTATTTGGAAAAATCACTTAAATAAAAATCGACTTTAACTCAATATTGCACAAATAATGACATCCAAAAAAAAAAAAAAAAAAAAAAAAAAAATCTAAATAATTTTGCCAGAAAATGTTTTAGGGCTTTGAAAAGTTTGACAACCAAAAACCACAAATTTTTGAAGTCGGAGGCTATCAGAAACCTCAATAAAAACTTAATGAAAATTACCTATAAAAGTAGATAATATATTGAAGATAGTAGTAGCTTTCGTTAATATTGAATTGACTGTTCCTGAAAAATAAGATTAGACTTAAACAGCAGTAAAAGAAGATAATTTTTTTCTAATTTAAGGCCACGTTTCAAAACCCACTCAATCACACGATTTTATGAACAAAAAATCTGACAGAATTTTATTTACTTATAAAAATTACTTCAAAATGGTTGTGTATATGCCACACTTTTAAAAAACAGAGATGGACAGCAACTCTGATCACACAGAAAATATTATTTAATCCAAATTAGGATTTCAAAAATCTTACAAAACTGTCAAAATTCTCACTATCCTTCTAATTGACCGCACATGATATTAATGTTAGCTTGGCGACTAAAGACGATGGTGAATTACGGCCTTTAACAGTGTTAGTTGAAATATGATTTGTGTGTGTGACTTGATTGGGTTTTTTTTATACAGGCATACTACTTTGTTTTGTACTCGTATAGCGCTCTTTTGAATTTTTGAAAAAAAAATTAATTTTTACTTTTCTAATTTCAAATGAAAATTGAAAAAACTTAATTACAGTTCTGGGAATTTTTACTTTTGAAAAGAAAAGAAAAATATCAAAAATAATTTTAATTCGGGGAATCTCAATATGTGAAATTTTGTATTAAATTGTTCATTCGAAATACTGATAAATAGACATCAGTAATTTTGATTAAATAAACAAAATAAAATTAATTTTACTACAGACACATGTTCCTAAGCAATCTAGAAAAAGCTTGACGTTGGAGATGAAAATAAGTGTTATTAGGCGAATTGAAAACGGTATGTTGGAATCATATCATTCAGATTCAAGCCGTGTAATTGAGGTTCCAAGAACTCCATTAACACGTTCCTGCAACGAATGCAGTTCACCGCAATTTCGGCCTCATCTTTAAAAAAGGCCTGGCCAAACTTCTCACCATACATTTGCCCGTTGTGGGTGCATTTGTTTCTCATAGATTGCATAAATTTAACAATTTAACAGATGAAAATTCTCTTTATAGTGGAACATGACTTCTTTCGAAAAATTGGAGTTTATTTCACTTTGCTTCATAACATTTTTAACGAATTGTAAGTGCTTTCAATGGTCTGCAGGTTTAAGCTGCTCTAAAAGTTGAATTTTGTACGCATGAAGGTGAAGAAAATAATGAAATATTTCATTAATCTAAAAAACCTATCATTTGCTGAAAAAAAAAATAATTTTCCTCATTGACAAAAATTCTTGCAGTGTTCTGCTTTTGAATTTCTGTTACTCTTTATTTTTTAAATTGTCTGTGATTTTCCCTCACAAAAAAAAAACGCTGTAGTGGCCTTACTAATACAAAACAAACATTTACTTTATCCTAGAAAAACAGTGGTTGTTGTTGTTCGGCTATGTTTTTTTTCTCTTTTAATACCATTTTAAACATAAACATCTTAACCAAGTGGAAAGAAAAGTATTATAACAATATTAAAAAGACAGACAACACAGCACTCTATTTATACGTAGATACTATAGGTAGAATTCTTGTTCTTGTTGTTGTTGTTGTTGTTGTTATTATTAATATTATTCAAAGGATTCTTTAATATCAGATGATACAAATATTTAACTAGAAGTGATAACCACTAGAGTGTTTGTTATTGTAATTTTTAGTACCGTTATTGTTATTGTTATTGTCATTGTGTTGGTGCGTTAATGTCAGTGTATTTGGAATACATATTCACACGGCATTCTTCCCGTATCGATATGGGAAATTCATTAGTTGTGTTACAGGCTCCGTACACAACAGACGTTAGTTATGTATTTCTGTTTTTCTTTTTTCTTATTTTTAATTCATAGATAAAATTTCTCTTAAACAACATAAAGTTAGTGCGTTTCTCTTTCATATTATTTATTTTATTAACGATTTACAATTAAAATGAAAACATAAAAAATAAGAACATTTTGCTTTTAATTAAAAAAAAAATAAACAGTTTAATAAATGTTTGTCATGTTATTGCTAAAGGAAAATGAAAACAAAACAAAAATTAAAATTAAAATGAAATTGTGGTGAATTTCAATGTGATGGTGCATCATAATTCAAATCGTTAAAAAGTCATTAAGAATTAAGCAAAAGAAAAAAAATTAAAAATATTCAAAAATGAATTCATAACATTGTTAGTGTTGAAAGTGCAAAAGCGTGATTTTTTGGCTAAAATTCTAAAATCTTAAGAATTTTTTTGTAAATAAAATCAACGCTAAATTTAAAAAAAAAAAAAAGAATTTTCCTTATTTTTAATGATATTTCTTGGTTTAAAAAGTGTTGTGAAGTGAAAATAAAACAAAATGCAATTTAGCACATATTCAGAGCATTTATTGAAATAAACAAAAGAAAAGCTTTTTAAGTAAAATAAATGCAAGAAATAAAAAATAAATAAAATTTAAGACAAACACATTTTAAAAACACAATTCCTGAAGTTGGAAATATCATTATCATTTGCAGACTGCACGCTTTCAATACAAGCCTGCCAAAATGCAGCGTCGCATGTCAATAACCATACGAGAATATAAATTCTTTCGTAGTTTCTCACAAAAATTCGAAAGTTGGCCGAAACGTAAGGCGGAAGCATTATGGCGTAAAATGCGTGAAAGAAAAATTGCAGGTGAAAAACGTTCTTTTATTAAAATAATTTTTTTATTTGTTTAATTTTCATTTAATTTTTCCACCACTATTATAATTTTTTTATGAATCTGAAATTGTTTACATTTAAAATAAACAATTTTTTTTCTTTATTTTCTTTAGCTAAAAATTATTTAATATTATCGGTTGATAATTAATTTATGTTTCGCGTGTTAAGTTATTTTTTTCTTTGCTTAATTTGATCTTCAATAATTAAATTAATTTCATTAAGGTGTTACCGAAAGACATAAAACATTTGTTGAGTATTTGAGTATTTCTTTATATTTGTATACGCAATGCAATTTAAAGAATTTAGACGCCACAAATTCTAAAAACTCAATATTAAACAAATTGTATAGAAATTTGTATATAAGTTTATATAAAAAAGAGTAAAGTTACGAGACCAATTTCAGTCGATATTGAATATTTATTAATATTGTCGATAAAGTTTTGTGGGAGACTTTATTCATTTCAAAATATGGCTTCATTTAATTCAAATCTTATCTATAGAAATGAATTTCATTGTCTGTTTGTGAGTTTATCCATATATAGATTTCTCTGAAATTTTGCCCATGAAAAACATTTATATTTAATAAGAATCTATTGAGCAAATTTCTATTAAATAAAACTGGTTTTCATGAATATGGTCGACAATCTCAATACTCCGCAGAAAGTCTATATATACTCTATAAAAGCCACGCCCAAAGGATTTCTCTGAAATTCGGTATATACAGGGTCCGCCAAATGACTTTTTTTTTTTAAATGCTATAAAAACATCGAGTGTAGCTTCGGCTGTGTGGCACGTAGCGCCGTCCTGTTGAAACCAAATGTTACCAATATCCTCCTCTTCAATTTTTGTGAACAAAAATTCGTTCAACATGGCCCGATAACGATTGCCATTGACTAACGGCCACTCCTTGCTCATTTTCGAAGAAAAATGGCCCAATTATGCCTCTGGACCAAAATTCGCACCAAAAAGTGACTCGTTTTGGGTGCGTTGGCTTCAATGTATGCGTGCGGGTTTTCTATGCCTCAAATGCGACAATTTTGTTTGTTTACATACCCACCAAGATCAAAATGAGCTTCATCTGAAAAGATGATTTTTTTTTGGCAAAATCGGCATCTTCTGTAAGTCGATCGCAGGCCCACTTAGCGAAGCGAAAACACAACCATATTCTTTCAGCGGAAGGATAAAACTAATTATCTGTCAAATCAGACATGAACTAAGTGTTACCATTCACGAAATAAGCACTAGTTAAAAAAAAAACTTTCAATGGCGGACCCTTCATATAGTATAAATATATATACTCATATATATATTTATATATTTATATTATATATATATATATAATAGAAATTGACTTTGGAATTTGAAATGAATGATGTAAAATCTATTTTCACTTTAAGGATTCTAATTCATAGAGTAAAAAACCTAACAACATCGGGTAAGAACAGCTTTTAGAAAATATAAAAAAAAATCAGAATTTATAAATTTTGCAAAAACAGCTGAACCATTTTAAAAACAATGTATTGATGACTTAAAGAAAATTTCAAAAAGAAATTTTAGAGTTTTTAATTAATCTGACAGCAAGAGAAGGCATGCAAAAGCCCACTACAGCTATCGGGCATTTATTAACTGAAGCCTGGGAAATAAGTGTAGCGATATTTTATCGAACTCAGAATTCAGTAACTTTCCGATTTCCGATTATTTGTGTGCTTCTAATTTAATCGAAAATTTCAAATATTTTTGTCGGAAAATTACTGTTACTGAATCGCACTACTGAAAATAAATACTTCACCTCTTTATAAACCATTTTTATATTAGGGTATCTGATTATAGGTATCCAAAACGGACGGTTGGCTAGATTTGAGTCACTGGTTCTTAACCAGAAAATAGCAAACTATAGCAGGTATCTATGGCCCAAACTTTCAAAGAGTTATTCCCATGGGAATTTTGTCTACGAACTTTCAAGCAGAAATTTACGCTATCCTCATAAGTATGTGCTAGGGAATATTTGAGGAAAAAGATTGGAGGTAATACTATATACTTGATGTCAGACAATATACTTGATGTCAGACAGTCAGGCTGCACTGCTGGCCTTACGCTTACCACAGTAAAGATCATCTATTGTAATGTATTGCCATCCATAACAAATTAACATTGTGTTGGGTGTCTGGGCCTACGGGATATACTGGCAAGAGAAGGGCCTTTCGCACTTTCATAGAACAAAAACCCTATTTTACTATCTTCAGGGGATATTTTAGTGAGTAAACTGATTCTTGGGTCGAATAACAATTCTCAAAACAGTGGGAGTCACTGACTGCACTCAGACCAGCAAAACGCTTTATTACGCTATTAAGGTGCACATCCCAGGAGGCATTGGCACTCAACAAGTATGACCTCAAGCTCCTAACGGGATGGCTGACCGGGCATTACGATATTCGATAACACCAACGCATGAGTAAACCTCAGAACATATACTCGTAAGACATAACTTCTGCGAGACTTCTGCTCGACCCCCAGAAATGTAGGCAAACTCTTAATGAGCAAGGTAATTGGCTTCACTCGTGACTTAGATCTGGACCAGTGTACAAATGGTTTTTTGGTTCCCGTTACATATTTCCTAGTAACAATAAAAATAACAATAGACAAGTAAAACAAACTATATTCTTTTATTTAAGAGATAACGGTACATCTCCCGGAATTCAGACACAATATGAAAAAAATAAAACAAAATGCAGTTTTGAAATTGTGCAGAAAAATAGAAATGGCGAATTAGCTTATTTACAAAACATTAATACTTACACTGAAGGTTATATAAGATTCGCTACTGCCGATTCGAATTTGTTACTAATATTTTCGTAAACCATTGATAATATTTTTATACTTCATTAATACTCGTAATTAACAACATGAGATGTCTTGCATTTAATGATTTCCATATTTCATTTATAATTTGAAACCACAAAACATCTTTTTATAGCCAGCCATTTTAGTTAGTCACAGTGGATAGATGATCTCTTACATAAAACCGCTAAGAATCTCTTTGCAAATGAATTTATTGTTTAGTATATCAACGATAATTGTTTTTAATAGATGTCATGCACTGTGCTAATGTCTACTTTAAATACTTATTAGTGCTTTACAATAAAAAAAAGAAACTTTTGGTATAAAATGAAATGCTGTAGACTCAAAAAACGGAAAAAAAGTACGATTTTCAATTTTATGGTTTGCATATAATACATTTGGTAAGATAGTAAATAAATTTGACAAGAAAAAAAACTTTTTCATAATTAAACTAAAAATAAAAGTGATTTTTACAAAAAGAAACACAAATTAAATAATTCACTCAGTTGATTCAACTCGATTCTGCAAAAACAACATCATGATCCAAAAACAATTTAAAAAAAAAGTCTAAAAAAAACTTTAAAGATTATTTTTACTCATTAATATTTTAACGAAATAAATTTACTTTCGTATCTGTCACTCTATACTTATTTCATAATTTTGTGATTTTTTTTTTTTTAATTTTATTTAAAATATTAACTTTCCATTCACGGCAAAGTTGAACATCATAAATATGACAACACTTTCTCTAGCTCGAGAACGCTACAATTTTTGCTCTCGTCTTCTTTGCATGCAAACTTTCAACTACTCTTCGCTTTATACCTTTACTTAATATTTCCTTGACATCTTTCTGTCGCTATCTCTCTTCATTTTCTCCCTTATACACATATCACAAAGCGACCACATTAGACGAATGAAGTAAGCCTTTGGGGTGTCCTACGCAACATGACCTAATGAGTTTATATTTAATAACGACTAAACATAAAGCACAACTATAGGAATAATCAGCATAATCATAAATATACCCTAGGGATTTTTTCCCAAGGAAAATTTTTGTTTTTTTGAAAAAGGGAGGAATTTTTTTATGATAAGAGGAAAGGAAAAAGTGAAAAAACTCCCGGGGAATTTTTATTAATAACTAGGCTGAATATCTATTTAAATTCCATTTTCTTATCAAGAGACAGTTACCAAATAATAAAATATTCGTCAGCTTGATAAAGCAGTAAAATTTTATTTTTCTTAGGTGGATCTAAGGACCATTATTACACGTTACCGATAAATAAAGTTAAGATTTTATAAGTCAAATATAAAGCTTTTGATTGGATTTTAAATTAAAAACATAAATAAGTTTGAATATATTCGGGATGAATATATTTAAAACTTCCTATAGTTTGCCAAGAACTTAGGAAGAAAAGATCTTAAATATAATTGCTCCAACCAACACCCGGACTAATTTCTTGGTAAGTTAAAGGAAAATTTAAATATATTCATCACGAATATACTCATTAGACAAAGTTAAATATCGGATATTTCTAACTATCCATTCAAATTTGGTTCCAAAGTTATTTGACTCACAAAATCCTAACTTTAATTAACGAAAGTTGTAGTAACGCACCTAAATGCTTTATTTATTTATTATTTTTTTTAATTTGACACGTTTTAGTGTTTAATTTTCTACAAAAAGTAGCTCTATATCTTTCAATTTTGAGCTGCTTTGATTAACAGTGAATTCAGCAACTACATTTTTGAATTCATCAAGTTGTTTATCACTTAAATTGCGTATTATGAAGAATATTTTATGTGTTGATTTGTTAATTACGAAACTTCCTTCATAAACATGTAATTCGGAAAAATCTATATCTTCACCAATCAATAGAGGAGTCTTATAAATATTTTTGTCGATGGTATCTGGCCCAAATTGAACATTATTCGCATCCGTTACACCAACATCATCGGTGGCATTTAACATATCTGATTTAAGCTCAGTCAAATCGATTCCCTTCGACTTTGCTAAATCCTAGATAAATTTAAATAAAAAATATACACATAAATCAGCACAAATTAAATTTTTAAGGCAAATGGTAACTTTTCAGTTGTAATTTATTGTTGAATAACAAGGACATTTTTTATTTTTCACATCTTTTTTTTATTTATTGAAAAAACTTACAATCAAAAATTTAGGAGAATGGTACTCTAGGGGCACACTTCCTTCACTTTGGTTAACTGCAACCGCTATTAAGGCAAAAATTGCAAAGCTCTTGATGGCATACATGATGCTTTTTTTATTTTATTTAAATTTTTCAACTAATTTTTGATATTTAAAAAGTGTTACTGTGTTCACGTATTTACTGATACTGAAAGCCAAGGGATCATATTCCTGCTCTTATACTCTTTTTTTAGAAGCAGTAGAATAGCTATTGTTGTTTTTTCGCATAAAATATTATCTAATCTTTAAAAGTTTAAAGTTTGTTATATTTACTTTATTTTATGTTATACAAGTTAATTTTTCAATATAATTCTTCATTTTCTTTTCTTTTTTATTTTCTATTTTTAAGAAGTTAAGCTTTCATTTTAGTTTCTTAGTCTTATCATAACTTCTAAACAAGTAACTTTTAAAAACTAATAAAATTATTAATTAATAAAAATCGGTTTATAAATATTGTGTTTTATTAAATTATGCACGATTCAATATTTCATTAAAGAAAAAATAAATAATAAAAAATTAATTTACATAATAATTAGAATATTGTTTTTGTTAATATTTTATAGTAGCAGCACGTTTAATAGTTTTTATAAACTATATTTCAGACACTTTTCTCAGATTCTTCTAAATAACTACTTGGAATTTGTTTTGAACTATATACATACTAAATACCACTTATTAATTTAATTTATTTTTTTTTTCAGTCTCTTCTATAAAACTGTTTACAATGTTGGTTTTTAATTTCTCCTGTTCATTGTGAATGAATTAGCGACTTTCAATAGGAGTAAGATTCCCTCTTGAATGACTTAAAAGAGACAGATATTAGAATTATTTAATGCATTCCGATTAGCATGAGTTGAAACTTTTTATAAATGTTATCAAATAACTCGTGGGTTGTTCACTGCAAATTATCCAACTCTGAGTTTTATCAATCATAAAGTAGATATATCATTTAATAAAGTTGCTGTGTTCTTTTTTACCGTCAATAAAATTCAACTCTTTTATTCTCTTTACTGCTTTTTTTTCATCTACTGTCAGGTGTTGTTGACTTTTTTCTTGCAGAAGCTACGCAAAGTTGGAGGGAAATATCGATATAAAAATAAATTTTTACAATACAATCTCATGCTTAGTAAACTAGTCGTTTCAATTCGTTAATATTTTTGGTAAAATAAATTTGTTGAGTTTATATGGTAGTTGCATGTGTCAATCTCTTAGAATATTCAATATATAATTCATAATTTAGTGGGTTTTTTTTTTTTTTGTGAAATATCAACTTCCCATTTGTGGCAAAAATATGTAAATGACAATGCCGAACATCATAAAAATTATAACATTTTCTCTAGCGGCCTCTTCTTCTTTGCATAGGAATTTTCCACTACCTTTCTTTTTATCACTCTACTTCTTCTGTGACATCTATCTGTCGCTATCTCTCTTTATTTTTTCCCTTAATCAGGTATCACAAAGCGACAACATCAATCAATCAAATGAACTTTTTTAGGGTGCCCTGTGCAACTCGACCTAACGAGTTTTTATTTAATGATTTCTAAAGATAAAGCAAAACTCAAGGAATAATCATCCCAATCATGAATATTCTCTAGGGATTTTTTCCCAAGGAAAAATTTTTTTTTGGGAAAAAATTTCCTAAATTAGAGAATTTTCTATGTTAAAAAAGGTAGGAATTTTTTTATAATAAGAGGAAAGGGACAAGTAAAAAAACTCCCGGGGAATTTTTATTCATAATTGGGTGGAATATCTATTTAAATTCCATTTTCTTATTCAGAGAGAGTTACTAAATAATAAAATATTTTTCAGATTGATAAATTAGTAAAATTTATTGTTCTTAGGTGGATCTAATAAAGCATAAAAGCTCTTTAAAAATTAATATTTATTTAAATAAGTTAAATAATGCCCGTATTACACGTTACCGATAGTTAAAGTTAAGAGTTTTTGGGTGGACATTAAATTAAAAAATAAATAAGTTTGAATATATTGGGGATGAATATATTTAAAGCTTCTTATAGTTTACCAAGACATTAAGGAGAGTGGCAGCTATAGAAAAATCTTAAATATAATTGCTCCAACACCCGGAATAATTATAATTGAGATCTCTCTATATTTGCTACACTCCCTAATTTCTTGGCATGCTATAGGAAAATACTCATTAGACAAAGTTAAATATCGGATATATTTAACTATCCATTCAAATTTGGTTCCGAAGATATTTGATGGACAAAATCCTAACTTTAATTAACGAAAGTTGTAATAACGGAACTAAATGTTTTATTTATTTATTATTTTTTTTTTTTAATTTGACACGTTTTACTGTTTACTTTTCATCTAAATAAAATTCTGCTATTTCATTCTCAGAATTTGATTCGGAAAAATCTATATCTTCACCAATCAATAGAGGAGTCTTATAAATATTTTTGTCGATGGTATCTGGCCCAAATTGAACATTATTCGCATCCGTTACACCAACATCATCGGTGGCATTTAACATATCTGATTTAAGCTCTGTCAAATCGACTCCCTTTGACTTTGCTAAATCCTAGATAGATTTAAATAAAAAAAATACACATAAATCATTACAAATTAAATTTTTAAGGCAAATGGTAACTTTTCAGTTGTAATTTATTGTTGAATAACAAGGACATTTTTTATTTGTCACATCTTTTTTTTTTTATTTATTAAAAAAACTTACAATCAAAAATTTAAGAGAATGGTACTCTAGGGGCACACTTCCTATACTTTGGTTAACTGCAATCGCTATTAAGGCGAAAATTGCAAAGCTCTTGATGGCATTCATGATGCTTTTTTTATTTTATTTTAATTTTTCAACTAATTTTTAGTATTTAAAAAGTGTTACTGTGTTCACGTATTTACTGATACTGAAATCAGAGGAATCATATATCGCTTTTATACTCTTTTTTGAGAAGCAGTGGAATAGCTATTGTTGTTTTTTCGCATAAAATATTATCTAATCTTTAAAGGTTTAAAGTTTGTTATATTTTCTTTATTTTATGTTATACATTATAATTAGAATATTGTTTTTGTTAATATTTTATAGTAGCAGCACGTTTAATAGTTTTTATAAACTATATTTCAGACACTTTTCTCAGATTCTTCTAAATAACTACTTGGAATTTGTTTTGAACTATATACATACTAAATACCACTTATTAATTTAATTTATTTTTTTTTGTCAGTCTCTTCTATAAAACTGTTTACAATGTTGGTTTTTAATTTCTCCTGTTCATTGTGAATGAATTAGCGACTTTCAATAGGAGTAAGATTCCCTCTTGAATGACTTAAAAGAGACAGATATTAGAATTATTTAATGCATTCCGATTAGCATGAGTTGAAACTTTTTATAAATGTTATCAAATAACTCGTGGGTTGTTCACTGCAAATTATCCAACTCTGAGTTTTATCAATCATAAAGTAGATATATCATTTAATAAAGTTGCTGTGTTCTTTTTTACCGTCAATAAAATTCAACTCTTTTATTCTCTTTACTGCTTTTTTTTCATCTACTGTCAGGTGTTGTTGACTTTTTTCTTGCAGAAGCTACGCAAAGTTGGAGGGAAATATCGATATAAAAATAAATTTTTACAATACAATCTCATGCTTAGTAAACTAGTCGTTTCAATTCGTTAATATTTTTGGTAAAATAAATTTGTTGAGTTTATATGGTAGTTGCATGTGTCAATCTCTTAGAATATTCAATATATAATTCATAATTTAGTGGGTTTTTTTTTTTTTTTGTGAAATATCAACTTCCCATTTGTGGCAAAAATATGTAAATGACAATGCCGAACATCATAAAAATGATAACATTTTCTCTAGCGGCCTCTTCTTCTTTGCATAGGAATTTTCCACTACCTTTCTTTTTATCACTCTACTTCTTCTGTGACATCTATCTGTCGCTATCTCTCTTTATTTTTTCCCTTAATCAGGTATCACAAAGCGACAACATCAATCAATCAAATGAACTTTTTTAGGGTGCCCTGTGCAACTCGACCTAACGAGTTTTTATTTAATGATTTCTAAAGATAAAGCAAAACTCAAGGAATAATCATCCCAATCATGAATATTCTCTAGGGATTTTTTCCCAAGGAAAAATTTTTTTTTGGGAAAAAATTTCCTAAATTAGAGAATTTTCTATGTTAAAAAAGGTAGGAATTTTTTTATAATAAGAGGAAAGGGACAAGTAAAAAAACTCCCGGGGAATTTTTATTCATAATTGGGTGGAATATCTATTTAAATTCCATTTTCTTATTCAGAGAGAGTTACTAAATAATAAAATATTTTTCAGATTGATAAATTAGTAAAATTTATTGTTCTTAGGTGGATCTAATAAAGCATAAAAGCTCTTTAAAAATTAATATTTATTTAAATAAGTTAAATTATGACCTTAAATGTTTTATTTATTTTATTTATTAAGTTTATTTTTTTTTTTTTTTTTTTTTTTTGTTATGATACATTTTAGTGTTTACTACTCTGTTACAAGTATACCTATATCCTTCAGTTTTGAGTTGCTATGATAAAGAGTGATATTAGCAACTACTTTTTTGATTTCTTCAATAGGTTGATTAAGGTATTGGCGTATTTCAAAAAGTATTTTATGTGTTGATTTGTTAATAATGAGAGTTGCTGAATAAGCAACTGCATTGGAAAAATCTATATCTTCTTCGTCACTGTCATTCAACATATCTGAATTAAGCTCAGTCACATAGACTCCTTTCGCCTGTTCTAAGTTCTAGATAGATGTAAATGAAAAATATACACATTAATCAGCACAAATTAAATATTTACTAGCAATTTATTGTTGAAAAACAATGCCGTTTTCTATTTGTCACACTTTTTTTTTAATTATTGAAAAAACTTACAATCAAAAATTTAGAATTATCGTCCTCTAGGGAATCAACTCCTTCACTTTGGTTAATTGCAACCGCTATTGAGGCAAAAATTGCAAAGCTCTTGATGAAATTCATGATACTTTATTATTTTATTTAAACATTCCAACTAAGTACAGCTGGTTTTTCGGTATTTCAAAGGTGTTATTGTGTCCACGTATTTAGTGGTACTGAAATATATGATATATCTTTTTCGAGAAGCAGCCAAATAGAATAAAATATTTAAATATGTAAAATACTATCTAATCTTTTAAAGGCTTGAATTTTGTTATGTATATTTATTTTATTTTATGTTATACATTTATGCTCTTATCCAAAAAAAGCTGACGTAGACTTTAAAGTAAAATTTATGAAAAATGTATATGAAAAATTTCGTTAACGTTGACATTATAGTCTAAGTTAATTTTTTTGGATAAGGGGGTTAATTAGTATTTTTATCTGTTAATATTTTACATCAGAAGTACGTTTATAAAATATTTTAAGCTTTATTTCAGACAGTTCTGAGTAAATACTTGGAATTTGTTTGGTACATAAATTGTTTCTATTTTTTTTCGCAAGTCTATTCTATAAAAATGGTTGAAATGTTTGTTTTCAAATTTATTACATAAAAAATTATCTAGATCAAAATGTTCATTGTAAAAGAATTAGCGATTTTGAATCGGAGCTTAAATGGGAAGATTTTGCTTGGCGGCCTCACAGCCAATTAGAATTTCAAGAGTCCCTTTGGAACGACTTAAAAGAGAAAGATACAAGAATTATTATATGAATTCCGATTAGGTGAGTTGAGTGTGTTGTTCACTGCAGATTATATCACTCTGAATTCTATCAATCATAAAGTAAGTGCATTTAAAATAATAATATGCTAGAAAACCATTTAATAAAGTTGCTGAATTCATATTAAACGTCAACAAAATTCAACTCATGTATTTTCTTTACTGCTTTTCTATCCCTATCTCTATCTCTATCTCTATCTCTATCTCTATCTCTATCTCTATCTCTATCTCTATCTCTATCTCTATCTCTATCTCTATCTCTATCTCTATCTCTATCTCTATCTCTATCTCTATCTCTATCTCTATCTCTATCTCTATCTCTATCTCTATCTCTATCTCTATCTCTATCTCTATCTCTATCTCTATCTCTATCTCTATCTCTATCTCTATCTCTATCTCTATCTCTATCTCTATCTCTATCTCTATCTCTATCTCTATCTCTATCTCTATCTCTATCTCTATCTCTATCTCTATCTCTATCTCTATCTCTATCTCTATCTCTATCTCTATCTCTATCTCTATCTCTATCTCTATCTCTATCTCTATCTCTATCTCTATCTCTATCTCTATCTCTATCTCTATCTCTATCTCTATCTCTATCTCTATCTCTATCTCTATCTCTATCTCTATCTCTATCTCTATCTCTATCTCTATCTCTATCTCTATCTCTATCTCTATCTCTATCTCTATCTCTATCTCTATCTCTATCTCTATCTCTATCTCTATCTCTATCTCTATCTCTATCTCTATCTCTATCTCTATCTCTATCTCTATCTCTATCTCTATCTCTATCTCTATCTCTATTTCTATTTCTATCTCTATCTCTATCTCTATCTCTATCTCTATCTCTATCTCTATCTCTATCTCTATCTCTATCTCTATCTCTATCTCTGTTTTTCTTTAGGCTTTTGTTAGTAAAAATATATATGTAAGTCTACCATGCTTTCTTTATAAGATGGTAAGCATAAGCAGTAGCAGTAGCATGTTTTACTTATGTATCAGATTTTATTGTATGGAGTTGCCGTCCAATATACGATTTTAAAAATATACGATTTTTCAAATGAAAAATGCTTTAGTTTTCAAGAAATAAACAAATTAACTATTTCATTAATTCAATGAAATTTTCATTTATTTATTGAAATAATTTCTTTAACACATTGAAAAAATTTCATTAATGCACATGACTTACAAAATATTTTGTTGAATCAATAAAACAGGTTTATTTGATTAAGTTGTTATATTGCATTTATGAAACATTTGAGTGAAATTTATTTTCTTCTTTGGGCTGACTGTGCATTTGCCAAGTCAGGCCAAAAGAAACCAAGGGGTGTAAAAGTTTAATAACTTTTTTGTTTATTAACTTTTTTTATTTTTTCTTTCAGATTATATAATATACAAAATGGAAATTTTTTTACACTAAGTATGAAAAATGATGTCTCTTAAATGACCACCGTTTTCAGCTTCGCACTGATGGGCTCTTTTTAGAGCATTTTCCATAACATCTTTCAAAACTTGTGGCTGTAGTGTTCGAATTTCTGCAACAATGTTTGCCTTGAGTTCAAGGATTGTCTCGGGCTTGTTCACATACACTCGCTCCTTCAAAAAACCCCAAAGAAAATAGTCGGGTGCTGTCAAATCTGGCGATCGCGCTGGCCAAATAATTTCCGAATTTCGAGAAATTATTCGCTCTCCAAAAATTTGACTTAAAAGTGCCATTGTGTCTCGGGCAGTATGGGTAGTGGCTCCGTCCTGCTGAAACCACATACCAGGTCTGTTTTCAAAAGCAGGACGTAAAAAATTTTCTATCATAAAACGATACCGCTCTCCATTTACGGTTACAGCACTTCCATCTTCATTCTCGAAGAAGTAGGGCCCAATGACATTTTCAGATGTGATCCCACACCATACTGTACACCTGATGGGGTGCAATATGCGTTGATGAATGGCTCTTGGATTTTGAGAACACCAGAACCTACAGTTCTGCTTGTTAACAAAGCCATTCAAATGAAAATGAGCTTCATCACTCATAATCAAATTTTCAATAAAGTTGATCTCTGGTTTAAATAATAAAATTCTATTGTTCTGGTTCTCTGTTCAGTTGTGAACCTCTCCATTATAAATTCTCTGAAAGAAAAAATAAAAAAAAATTAATAAACAAAAAAGTTATTAAACTTTTACACCCCTTGGTTTCTTTTGGCCCACCCTGTACTACTAACAACACTGTACAACAAAATCGTACTTTTTTTTAAATAACAAGGTTTAGACAACTGATTATGCTAGAAAGGATCAAAAGAAGTTAGACATGTATTGGCATTTTAAAAGTTTACATTTGGACCTATCTAGAATTAGAGCTTACAGTTTTCACCATTTTTCACAGTTTAATTGTGAATCGGAGAAGGTTATAATAAGCATTCTCCATTTAAGACGCATGCAATGTCCAGCAAACTTATATAAAAAAATACTACGAACTCTGCACTTAATAGGAGTCATATTTAGAAAGAATAAAAAAGACCGATAAGTTGAAGAGTTCTACAAAGACTTTGAACAGACCAATGTTGTTATTTTAAATTTAAAATTATTCAACGGTTAATTCGAATTTATTTAGTGCTTTTAAAAACTGCAGTTTTATATCTTGTGTTTTGTTTGGCGCTTGAATAAATTTTAAGTTTTGACTTGTAACATTAATTATTTGTGGCGTCACAATATTAAAATTTCATTGTGCCGTTTTACAATTAAAAAAGCCGCATTTTGAGATACAAGTAGTTCCAAATGTAAACTTTCAAAACAACGACACATGTTTTTAAAATAAATATAAAGAAAAACTAAGTGTGCAAAAACCTTGTATTACTGTATGCTGTGATGTAAAGAAAATTTGATTAAAAAATTAATGCAAATACGAGTATATTGCGACTAAAACATTTTCATTTCGAATATTGAATCTGTCAAAATTCTACTCCACTTTGTGAGGTAAAATTAAAATTGAAAAAAAAACACGTAATTTAAAAATTTTTTATAAAAAATATAAATAACAGTACCAAAATTATTTTTATTATCAGTTCGTTTTAATCTTTACTGCTTTCATTGTTTACACATAGTAGTTTTATAGATGCACGTTTCATATCAGTGTCTGTGAAAAGATTTTAATCTAGAATAATTCCGATAAAAATTTAGTAGTATTTGTTTTTTTAAGTTATGTTTAAAGGAATGTGTTAAAAAGAATTTTAGTTTTATTTAAAAACATATTTCTTTTGATAACAAAATTTTCACAGTGTTCAAAGCTTAATTAAAATTAAATGCTTTAAATAAATTAATTAAAACGTTTTTATGTATGTGGTATTATAAGTTTACTTCACACCTTATTCCGCGAATTTTAAGCAGTATTTTTCTTGCAAGGAAAACAAAAAGAAAAGAAATAAAACAATAAATTGTGACTCTTGGTACACTAGGGAATAAGCGACCCTTTGTTCCCAGTGACACTGTTTAATTTTTCATTGAAAGAAAAAAATACATAACAACAACAATAACACAGTACCACAATAATCTTCTGGCTTCATATAAAACATTGTTTTTATATAATTTCCAATAAATTATATAAATAAAAAAAAAAATTAAAATGATATACGAGTTGTTGTTTTTGTTATTTTGTGTAGCAAAATTATTTTACAATCAAACGCAACTAATTTTAGTGATAATTATTTTAATAGCCATGAATAAAATTCTTGTTAATTAATTAATGTCAACACAACATTTATTCTGCTGAGTTCCTCATAACTCATAAATTCGTTTGTTTAATAAAAATTATATTTTATTATTGTGTTATTGTTTTCCTTTGGACAAAAAAAAACTGAAGCAAATATATTTTTAAATGTCACAAAACAGGCAGTCTATCAATCAGTTTGTAGCTAACAACAAAATTATTTTTTAAACACTTCCTTCTATTGTAGGTGTCTGTCTGTCAGCCGGTACATAAAACATTTATGACAACCGTATGAATAAAATTGCACATTGAAAAATCTTAAACTTTTTGAATAACATTAATAAATTTTGAATTTAAAATATATTTTTATTCTCAACAAAAGTGACGTTAGCGGTAGTTATTATATAGTAAGCTATAGACTTATACCACTTTTAAAAATAACAACTGATACGAGGGAATTTATATTCCCTTCTTTTTTTAAACAATTTCTTGAACAGTTGCTGAGCTTAATATAATTTTTATTGATTATGTTTGTATTTAACAACAACATCCTGTTTAGTCAATTTGCGTCCTTATACGAGACTTGTACATATTTGATTGATAAAGGTTTTCCATTAGCAAAAAAAAAATTAAATACATAAAAATATAACGAATGCTTACAATGAAAACTGTTTACAAATGTTTAGTATAAATAAATAAAACACATTCAAGGTGAACGTTTGTTGGTATTCCAAATATTTTAAGTCAGGTCATAGGTATTTTTCAAATAATTTTTCTTTTGTTTTAATGGAACAATAATACACATAGAAGACAACTTTGGTTATGAGAACTAAATTTGTTTCCCATTTAAAATTCAGTTGTGATAATCAATATTTTTAGTTGTAGTAACCAGAATTTAATAACATAGATCAAATTTGAATTCTTTTAAAAATATTTTGAACTGTTAGACCAACTTTCCAAATTTTTATCGTCACAATTGAATATTTGTTTGGAAACAAATTTAGTTATCACAACCGAAGTTGTTTTCTCATTGTATGCTTTTGTATTTCAACATTAGAACTATTAAAATTTTGTTACTCTGCTGCAAATTTACTGAATGGCTTAACAACAATAGTAGCCTTTTAAAAAGGTATGAATGTGTATGCTCTTCAGCGCATTATAAATAAAATGCTTAGCCTGTGAGTGAATGTTAAAAGTTTAGTGAAACAAATGATTTGATTAAAATTATTATAAAAATAATAATTTAATAGACCAAGAAGAGTGTTTGTGTTTTTTTTTTACCCCTGAAGGCTAATTCATATTTACATCTACACCTTGTTCGTATTAAGTGATTAATTATAAAAATAATTTTTTTTAGTTAAATATACAAATAGTAAAGAAAAAATTTATCTTGGCAAGAGACCGTTTTTTTTTAAATTATTTTAAAATATTTTCAGTTAAATTTAAAAATCATGTATTTCAATTATAACAGGCAAAAATAAGCGAATTTAAGTTGAGGGTTTGCGACAGTAGTATTTTACTACTGAAATTTTGGGTTTTGCTACTTGCTCTGCCTGCAAAAGCCGTCAGCATTCAATTTCCTACTTCAGTAGTAGTGGAAATGTACACGGAAAGAAAAAAATATGGTTTAATATGGCCACCGCAAGCATAGTTTGCTCTCCGTAAAAATATTTGAAGCATGTAAGAATTATTATGATCACAGTAAACATGATTCTAGTTATTTTTAATCATATTATGTTTAACGTCATAGATAGATAAAACTTTAACTTAAACTATAAAAATGTTTATTATAAGCATAATATTGAGAAAAATATGTTTGAAAGTTAATTATTTTCTGTTTTGTCTCCTCCACAACCATAAAACTAAAAACTGAATCGTTAAAACTCAACTGAGGCTTATGTCTGAAGTGGTTGAGTGGCAAGTTCATGATTTTTAACTAAATATTCCAAAGTTCGAATGCTGGTCAAATAAAATTCAAACCCGCTGTATAATGTAATAAATAAATATAAATTAATAGAAACAAAAACCTCAATAGAATAAAAAAAATTTATGTAAAAAATATATATAAAAAATGTATGTATGTAAAAATAAAATATAAAAATTGCATAAAAAATTTTTATTTTGCCCTTACCGGGGGTTAAATCGTAACATCTCCAGTTGAGAGGTATTTTTAATATATATGGCTTGAAGCAATCATAAGTCTATAAGTCTACTATGTTTAAACCAAAATATGGTTACCTCAATTATATATTTTTCTTTGCGTCTAGGTTAACTAAAAGTCCATTGCCCTAGCTTTCAATCACAGCCAAAGGATCTGTTTGTATGCTCATCTTTTATCTGTTAGTAATATAAGATAACTGAAAATCAGCTTTAAAATTTAATTTATTTTTTATATATATAATTAATTTTTTTTATTTCGTTTTTATCTATAAAAAGAAAATCCACCTGTTACAGGATTTAGGGTATGACGTCCTCTTCGTTGTTTATATACGATATTTATTGTATTTATTCTATTATGTCATAATGAAAACCAAATTCTTATACAGAGGCGTATACTTTCTACAAGCAAAAATATTTCAATCGATAGAGATAAACAATAACAAAAGCAAAAAAAAAATAAAAAAAAAAAATACAAGCAAACAAATCTGCTCTGAACAATAAAGCAAACAAATTCAATGAAGCGTTATGTAAACTTCTTTTTTCTAATTATTTTTTTAAGTATAAAAAAAATCAGATTAATTCAGCTACTGTGTAATACTTTAACTATTAAAGGTTTATGTTGAAAATACAAAATTAATAACATCATCAGTGACATTTTCCTATAGATGATGGCTTTTTACAAGTTACAACACACAATTTCACTCACAATGCCACATTCATACAAACATTTATTTCTGCCAGAGAGCCTTGAAAACATAAAGAAGGCGTTACCGGCATACACAGAATGTGCAAACCAAAATTTAAGGATATTATTAAATCGCTTAAATGGATACAGACACACATTACAAAAATAAATTTTCATAAATTGTACCCTGCAAAATTCGGACTACATAGCTATTTGAATTACAATTGCCCTTGTATTAATATTAGTGTTTTCTACTGAAAACCTAAAACGCTAAATCGATTTGTATTAAAAAAAATCAGCGAAAAGAAAGGGTATTGTACTTCTTGTCCTATTTTATAAAATAATATGCGCTTTATTACTGATTTCTAAAGGTTTGTAAGAGGGCCCAATATTTTCATTAAGGATAAATAGTCTGTTAAGCTGTCGGGTGAATGGGCATAAGAGTCATACTGGCAATGAGCTGGCATACTGCTTGGCTGACTGAGGGACCATCAGAACTTACTTTGTTGTCGATCTGAGATAGAGTAGGGAGAAAACTATATGCATAATAGATCTTAAAGGTCGCGGTGCGATTGTGGCTAATGGTGATTTACTGAAAACATTTGGACTCTCTGGCTGGATTCAGACAAGTTATACGCTTAATCACACTATCGCAAAGTACATTCCAGAAATAAAGGTGATTTCAAACTTCTAACGGGATGGTTTACAGGAAATTTCGGTCTTAGAAACCACCAGTGGTAACAACAAAATATTGTAATAAGTCAATGTAGATTTAAATAACGAAACCTCAGAATATGTACTTTGTGACTGTCTGGTCTTGAAGTCTAGTGGAACAAGACTTCTTTTTCCCAGAAAGGTAAGAGAGCTTTTACTTTATTCCAGGCCTACATATGGTATATTGAACTGTACAATAGTAACAATAATAAAGTATTAATAAAAAAAAGTGCAATACCTTTGTTAGTATTGAAAAGATAAGTAAGATTTGAAGGCACCCAGCATTTTATTTAAGTGCTTTTATAGAGTAATCACAACTAGTAGCTTGGAAATACTGCATGATTTCCCGCCAGTACATTCTTGTGTGAACATATCAATAATAAATTGCTTCTTTTGCCATCGTACTCTATAGGTAGGTATTTTGTAACATAAAAAATTCTCATATAATCACGCTTAAGCGGTCCATACACACTCAAGTTGAATGCAAAAGTATGGCAACCTCTGGAGGGCAAGTGTAGCATAAATATGTAGTTGTTTTTGTTGACTAATTAATTAATTTAAAAAAAGCATTTTGATATTACTTCCGCTTCTCACGTTGCCGGACTTTTGTATGTGTATGGGCCGCATTACACTATATGTACTCGTACTTTGTTTGAATTTAAAAATAAGAAAAGCTTAATGTAAGAAATTATTTAATCAAATGCAAATGGAGTTTTTATAGTGAATCATTGAATTGCCCATATCTGACGTCTTCTAATATATAAAATTCTCGTGTCACAGTTTTAGCGGTTATGCTCTTCCGAAACGGCTTAACCGATTTTGATGTAATTTTGGTCTGAGAATAGGTTTACTACTAATTTTTATACCCCTAAGTGGTGCACCCCAAAAAAATTTTTCTTATTTTTTCGACAAAGCTTTTTATTTTTTTATGATGTGGCATTAAAAAATACATAAATACAAAACTCTTCTACCATCAACCCCTATTTTTTAATAGTGATGTTAGTAATTCAATGATTTTCAAAAACGGTCGATAACTGATTAATTAAAACTTGATCAGTTTTCCCCCACGTAAACATCACGGAGTAGAGGTGGGAGCGTTGTCCTGTCTTTCTTGCAATAAGCTGTATTTCATTTTTTGTGTATTATTATTTGCACATTCCGCCAACGTTCACAGCGCTCCATGCCTCTTCCACTTATATACCACATACGTACACGCTTTCAATAAATAAGATATATTTTCATACAATAGAAATAATTTATATGGCAAAACAACGTTTGCCGGGTCAGCTAGTTTTACTATATAATTCAAGTCATACACTTAATAATAGCCATTATGTTGTGTAATACGCAACACAAGCTTTATGACGTGTATGTAATGACGTGCTGCATACAAAGTGGAACGAAATAAATTTTATTTGCTGCTTTAAAAAAAATCAATAGAATTTGGATGTATTGTTCTATTTTAGTCTCATAATATTTAAGAATGCACATACATATATCTAACCAGCTCTCACATTTGCAGATGACATCTTAACGGAAATAAATAAATTTTGAATTTAATAACATTTATTTTTCTTTTTTGTTATTGTAATGTCTTCATTCCAGATATCACTTTATGTAACACTAAATTGCCTTTTTTAATTAAATTATGTTTAACCAGGCATTTAGGCATAAATTGAAAAAAAAAAAAAAATAAATGAAACAGGATGTAGAATATAAACTAAGTAATACAACAGTTATTTGCTGTACTTATTTAACTATTCATACATTCGTATTTATTCACGTTGTTTACTTTAGATGTTATCTCTGTTATTTGTCTTTTTTTTTTTTTTTTTTTTTTTTTTCTTTTAATATTATTTTTGTTGTTTAAATGATGGCCCGTGTATATAAAATATGATTTTTTGTGTAATCTGTGAATGACGTGCTTTAGCGAACAATATAACTCCCGCTCTTTCTATTTCGCAGTATGTTTTAATAACATTTTTTAATTGCGTTTTGTAGAAAAAATATCTAACATTTACCTGTTGCTATTTAAAATATTTTGTAAAATATAAAGTTGTAGTTTATTTTTTCACATGATGGTTGGAAATCAAATATTTAGAATTTAATTTTCACAATTAATATATTTGTTATTACTCTTGAGCCTTGTATACTGAAAAACAGAGCATCTTTTGTACAGCTTATAAGCTCCCTGTCTAAATTAAGAACCTGAAAGAAAGCCTGAAAGAAGCTATAGTACTTGCACTGGCTGATATGTAATACTGATGAACTGTTGATGGTAAAACATTCCGTTAGAAGCCTAAGCCTGAGGTGTTTAGCTTTAAGTTCTAGTGCTTTCTGGATAAATGAGCATTTAGTATTGTTTGGAAAATCTTTATTTGACCCAAAAATCTTATACAGCTCGCAGATATGCTAAGCAAGGTTTTAAGTCTTATGAACGTACTATGGGCTTCTTTTTTTTTGGGTCTTAAAGTCTGGCAGCTCATTATCAGCATGGCCATTAAGTCGAAGAACCTAAAATAACGAATTTTATTATGGATCTCAAGTTCATTAAGAGACACCACACAGTCTAAGACTATTGGTTATCTTACTTTGCTCCACATGGCTGTCCGACATTAAGTAAAAAGTCTTAAATCTTTGTCCAACAATCACTAAAGTAAAATTTTAAATAATTTCACACAAAGCCTGTTTTACAAAGATAAAAATAATGGGCGTATGACTTTTTCTTTAAAACAATCCCAATTAATATAAAAATAGGGGCTATTTTTTATTTATTAAATTAAATATATAAATAAACGAAAAACGTGAAAATATTATTATGCACAGAAAAAATTATGGATCAATTAAACATTTATATTAAAAAAAAAAATTATTAAGTTTTTTTACAAATAAATTAAATTTAAAACGTGAAAATATTTAATTTTGCATTTAAAAATTTAATCAATAAGAAAATTGTTTAATTGAAATTTTTAATTGGCGCATAATATTCATTTGTGGTGTGAAGCCACCTACTACTGTAGTCAAATAATTTGAAACTAATGTGGAATTTTGCTAAAAAAAACATTCTTTGGATGTCTATTTTAAAATTAAATTAAAAGTAAGATTCTTGGACAAATTAATCGATATCAAAAAGAGAAATAAAAATAGAAAAAAAATTTTTGCACAACATTTTTAACACAGTAAAGTTTACTTTCAAACAATATTGCCATTAAAAAAGAACTTTGTTTGAAGAAAGAAAGAACAAGATTTATAAAGCTATTAAGAAATAAAAAATCAGATTTTCACTAAGCAATTTGATTAAAATAAATGTAAAAATTATTTTTTTCTTTGCCTAAATGTAATCAAGTAAAAATATTAAAAAAAAAATATTTAAAAAGTTTTTATATTTTGTATAGTGCAGGCAATTTTCTGTTTCTTATTAAATTGATTTTCAACAACAATAACAATACCACTGAAAACATATAAAATTAAAAAAAAAACAAAATCTTTTAAAAGTCTCAGCCAACTTTAGAACTTTTAAAGTGCTTGTGAGTGTGATTACGCAGATGATGAAGTTGTTAAAGACGTTCTCTGTTATTTCTGTTGATTTGTTTTAGTGTTTGTATATTAGAAAAAGAAAGAAAGTAAAAGATAATAAATTTGCTGTGAAGATATTTCCTTTTTTAAATGTTACAATCTAAATAAAATATTATACACCTAGAGGGTAATTAAAACACACCTACGTGGGTAATTAAAGCTTATGACGCACTTTTATGATTCTCATAAGGTGACATTGTCATTTTCAACTATTGTAGAAATTGTATTTGGATAAAAGCTGGAAAATAACTTATAAAGAGTGATTTTTTTGGTATTATCTTTTTGGCAACACTAGTTTTGACAGCTCACGCACGTTTTGTATCTTGTGTCACTGTCAAACATCTTCAGTTTGGTCTATAATTTAATCATGAATCGTCTTACAAACGAACAACGCTTGCAAATTATTGAATTTTATTACCAAAATACGTGCTCTGTTAAGAAAGTTCATCGCGCGCTTCTTCCATTTTATGGTCAGTTTAATCGACCTACTGAGGCTTCTATTCGGGCTATTGTAACAAAATTTCGCACCAAATTTACATTGTTGGACATTAAACCACCAACACGCTTACGTAGAGTGCGAACTGAAGAAAATATCGCAGCCGTATCGGCCAGTGTTGGTGATGACCGTGAATTATCGATTCGGCGCCGTTCGCAGCAATTGGGCCTCTGTTACTCCACTACGTGGAAAATTTTGCTGAAGGATTTGGGTGTGAAGCCTTATAAGATACAACTGGTGCAAGAATTGAAGCCAAACGACCTACCACAACGCCAAATTTTTGGTGAATGGGCTCTTGAAAAGTTAGATGAATATCCACTTTTTTTTCGAAGAATTGTGTTCAGCGACGAGGCTCATTTCTGGTTGAATGGATACGTGAACAAGCAAAACTGCCGTATTTGGAGTGAAGAGCAGCCAGAAGCATTGCAAGAGCTACCAATGCATCCACAAAAAACAACCGTTTGGTGCGGATTATGGGCTGGCGGCATCATTGGGCCGTATTTCTTGAAAGATGATGCGAATCACAACGTTACTGTGAATGGTGAGCGCTACCGTGCGATGATAACAAATTTTTTTTTGCCCAAAATGGAAGAGCTTGACTTGCATGACATGTGGTTTCAACAAGACGGTGCCACATGCCACACAGCACGCGAAACAATGGACCAATTGAGAGGCGAGTTCGGTGAACAGTTTATTTCACGCTTGGGCCCAGTCAATTGGCCGTCCAGATCGTGCGATTTAACGCCTCTAGACTATTTTTTGTGGGGCTATGTTAAGGCTAATGTCTATAGGGACAAGCCCGCTTCGATTGACGCACTGGAAGCCAACATTGCCAACATTATTCGTGAGATACCGGCCGAAATGTTGGAAAGAGTATGCCAAAATTGGACTAAGCGGATGGACCATTTGAGGCGCAGCCGCGGCCAACATTTGCATGAAATAATCTTCAAACATTAAATTATATCGACCCAACTATCGATCCAAATAAATATTTCATGCATTTTTCTGAATTTTATGTGTTTTTTTTTTTTAATTTCCGATAGTTCTTATAAAATCACCTTTTATTATTATTTCTGAAAAATGGACACTCTCTAGTGGGTATGAAAGCAAATACGTAATATTTTTTTATGATATTTATTTTTCAAGTTATGGGCCTTTAAAAAATAATTCTAATTTAAATTCCGATTGTCGTGCACACAAATGTTGATGAACCTTGCAAGCTAATATACCGAAACTGGATATTCTTTACTTTAATGTTTTACATTCTTATAGTAATTCAGTGCGATATGCATATACGCACAAAGGAAAAAGATTGTTGAATATGGTCACTGTAAACATAGTTTGTTCTTCACAAAAATATTATTATTAATTTGAAGCATCTACACTTTATTATGATCACGATAAACATGTTTTTAGTTATTTTTAATATCATAGATATGGTTGAATTTATTATTTTATTTTTGATAGAATTTAAACTAAAACTATAATTATGTGTATAGTAAGCATATAATGAGAAAAATATGGTTGAAAGTGAATTTTTTTCTATTTTGTGTCCTCCGCAACCATATAAATAAATTAGGTATAAAATAAAAACTTAATCGTTCGAACTTAACTGAGCTTTGTTCGTGAAGTTTTTTATCCTGGTTGAGTCAAATAAAATTAGAAATAAAATTAAATCTGCTGTATAACGTATTAAATTATTATTAGAAACGAAAAAATCAATAGTTTAAAAAAAACTTATTTATACAAAAAAATTTAAGTAAAAAATGTATTTAAAAAAATTATATAAAAAAATATATATAAAAATTTCATAAAAAATTAAAAAAAAATTCTTTTTTAGCCCTGACCGGGGCTTTGAACCGCATCATCTCCGGTTGAGTGGTAGGTTTGCTATATTTGGTTTAAATGCAATCATAAGTCTAACCATACTAAATATATATCCAGCAGAATATGATTGCCTCAACTATATTTTTTCTTTGCGTGTACGTACATTATTTATCTATCTTCCTAACTAGTAACTATCCCACTATGAAACTTTTAAATATACTTTGACCTAATTTTTGGAACAAAAAAATTTAAAAAAATGGTTGAAGTTTTTGAAAAAAACTCATTTTAAATTTTTACTTCTGGTTTAGCAGTTAAAATTTTTTTATTTTTCAAAATTTATTTTTTTATCAAAAAGTGAAAGGAAAGTGCAAAGCGTGATAGTTTTTAAACAAATTTGCTCCAAAACAATCGCCATTTCAATTAGCATTATTTTTTAAAGGCCCATAACTTTAAAAATTGACAGCATAAAAATATAATGTAATTGATTTCATACTTACTAGATGTACGAGTATATAATTAATCCAAATATAAACAAATTCTACAGACTCACTTTTTTTCGCTGTCCGCTTTGAGTAAATTCAAAGTAAAGTCATTTATTTTAATAGGTGCTTGTAAAAACAATTAATTTAAGACGATGAAACCTGTGGCTGGTGTCTCAGTATTTTGTGCAGTGAAAAACTGTATAATAAATATTAGTTGAGTATATTTATTTTTACAGACATTTTGTATATATTTACTGATTTCGTTTTAGAATTTTTAAGCCTTTTATTTTTGTTTTTTAGGGGAATCAGGAATTAGCCAAACAAAAACAAATTTGATTTTTTCTCAAATTTTGACAACTTGTTGAAAAATTTCTCTTTAAAAAAAAATAAATAAAAAAAAAACAGCTAAAAATGCTAACATGCTTAAAATAAAGCTCTTCTGTAATGGTCTAGTAGTGCGATTCAGTAACTTTTATTATGAACATTCTTATCGAAAAAACAAGTATGACAATATTCGAAGCTTGCGACAAAGTTAACAGAACATATATAATCATCGCAAATAACGATTTCTATCATGCCGAATATTTTTGTCGGAAAGTTACTGAATACCGAATTTGATAAAATATCGTTATACTTGTTTTTTTGATACGAATTTTTGTAATAAAAGCTACTGAATCGCACTACAAGATTAACTTTTTAATCAAGCTTTTTTCAGAAACCAATTACATTCTCAAATTGGTGAGTAAGACCATCTCTTAGTTTTATTTTCTTATAATCCTTTTTTAGTTTATTTTTAAATTTATATCATGTTTATTTTTCTATAGTTAAATTAAAATTATTCATTAAAAAAAAAAACAGTTTCATAAAAGTAAATAAAACATGTTCCCCTTTTATGTTAGTTAAATCAGCAAAATGGCTTCTAGCCTTCACAAAAGCGCGTGTGCTAACCATTTTTCTTTGAATCAATATATTTTTAACTAAATCATATCGACTCATTGATTAAAAATCGATAAATAGAAAAACACAAATCTATAAATAAAAACTTATTTGCCAAACACGTGTAATGTTGAATTACAGTGAACTTGAACTGCAAAAGCAATTCTTTGCTGTAATTTATAAATATATTTTAAAGGTGATTGAAAAGATTTTTTTTTTTTTAATTAGAAGATTATTTACTTAAAGCCTGGTTTAGGCTATCATTTGTTTACATTTAAAATAGTAAATATTTTATTGAATATCATGGGACAGCCTGTTGGTGTTGTAGTATTTTTAACTAATATTTAGCACATAACATAAGGTTATGG
Organism: Thelaira solivaga; assembly: GCA_947397855.1. NCBI lineage: Eukaryota > Metazoa > Arthropoda > Insecta > Diptera > Tachinidae > Thelaira > Thelaira solivaga. The sequence continues at coordinate 20,454,678 of OX377610.1, forward strand.
GGGTTTTACTGTTTATATACTCGTATGTATATTTTATATTTTCCAAAGAAAATTTTTTTTATATAAGATTTCCTTTTTATTTATTTTTATTCAATTTAATTCTTTTAAGAAAAATTTATATTTAAGTTGATTTATAAGTAGCAGTGCGTCGCATGTATCGGAAATTAAATATTGAAATTTTTTTCTATTTTATTTTACACACTAACTTCAAAGCTGAGGAAATATATTAAAGAAATAATAAGTTACACTCAAAAAAATATTAAAGTAAAATTGAGAGAATACTTAAATGTGGCTTTCATTAAGCTCAAAGTCGGACTATGCTTATTTATTTTTATATCGCTTTAATTTTGTAAAACTTTTTCAAATTATAATTGTAAATTCCCTAAAAAAAACCCATCACTTTAATTAAAAAAGAACTATTACTATTCTTAAATAATCTAAGACTCCTCATGAGTCCTGTAACTGTTGTGGGATTTTTTGAAGCCAGTACCTCTGTATTTAGACATTTCGTTGTAAATACTTTATCGCTTTAATTTTGTAAAACTTTTTCAAATTATAATTGTAAATTCCCTAAAAAAAACCCATCACTTTAATTAAAAAAGAACTATTACTATTCTTAAATAATCTAAGACTCCTCATAAGTCCTGTAACTGTTAGGGGATTTTTTGAGGCCAGTACCAGTATTTAAACAGTTCATTCTACTTGTAATATTTCTCCTAAAATTTGCTGTTTTGCTTTTCAGAAACGACAGAAATCATCATGCACCCCCGTCACCTGCGCAATTTTACTCATGTAGTAATTGAGTCTACAACGTCCTATTAACACTTTACGATTGTATTTTAATTCAGTTAAAACCTGCCAGATTATTATTTTTTACTCAAAATAAAACTTAATTTTTTTTTATTGTTGTTATAGCAAAAGTCGCAAAAAATTGTTTTAGAACCAGCAGAACATATATTGTGCGACTCGTGCTCCGTAGTTCATTTTTGCGAACGTTCGTTCATTTAATTCATTTGATCTTTTGTCTCTTTATCGCTTAAAAAGTTAACTTAGACTTTAAAGAAACAAGTAAAAATGACAGCCAAATCATGTTATGACATTACTTTTGTGGCATCTACTATGACGCTCTTATTTTTTGTTGTAAATAAAAGTAAAAATAAATATTTTTATTTCACAAAAAAAATACCTACAAAATATTACATCTGCCTATGATTTATTTGGTAGATTTTTATAATTTTTATAACGCAATATTTTCATTTCATTTACATATTTCGAATGAATTAAACTCTTGCCTAATATAATCTTATGATAGACAACATTTATCGTCTTATGACAAGGTATCCTCACAATTATTTTCCATTTTAATATTTAATCTGCAAATATAAATAAATTTAATAACGAATGTAAATCCGTTTTTCTACTTCTTATGCAAGAATTAAGGATATAAAGAGGATTTCGTAAGAAAAAAGAGCAAAACAAAAAAATAGAAACGAATATAGAAGTACATTTTATTAAATCAACATAAATTGAATTTCCAATTGTTTAAAATTTGAATAAACGGGAATGTAAATAAATAGTATTCAAAATAATCTTTTTTTCGGGTTTTAAAGCCTAAATGAAAATCACTGCAATTAAATCTGTTGAATAAAATTTCTAAATCGTACGAGTATATCTCTCGCTACAGCTGAAATTCACAATTATTAGTTAAGTCTTTGAAACTTTTATACATCAAGTATTATAATCCTTGTTGTAATTTTTAAAAATAAACAATTTTTATTTATCCACGGATTGTAATTATTTATGTTTTAGTTTATTTCCATTAAATGCAATTTTAGGCTTAAATAACAAAAGCTTTAAGTATTTGGTGCTTTCTATTATTTGTGAATTTTCAAAAATTATATTTTTTAATAACCTTTTTCTCAATAATTCGAAAAATAATGATTGTACTAAAAATGATGCAAAAATAATTTAATTTGAAATTTTTTTTTACAAGCTTCATAACAATTTGGGACATGTTCTTTCAAAAGTTATAATAATATAAATGAGGCAGGCTCTTAAAAAATGCAAAACCCTACGGGTACCCCCGTAGACTAGTAGGTAGCGTACAATCTTTGGGTGGTTTCTGCAGACAAGCCAATATAGTTCGCAGATTTGTGTTGTTAAAAAAAAAAAAACACTGATGATGATAGCGTTTCGAAAAGAAAATAGTGGTTACCCAATTGTTTCTTCCTTTTTGCCTGTTCCATAGTGTAATCAGGCTAATTAAAAATTTTAATATAGAAATGTTTGTAATTTTGGAATCTTTTTTTAACAGTTAAAGATTGTGCAGTAGTTATTCCAACACTCATACAATTTGAGCCCATCTAATGTACATTAAAGTACATACATATTTAATAAATGTTGCTGTATTGAATAAATACAATAAAAATCTATTGTTTATTATCTTTTTATAAATAAATATAATATTTAACAATTTATGTTTTTGTTTTAATTTTCTTTAAACAGAAATTGAAGCCGTTGAAGCGTGTAAGTGGCTTAGAGCTGCAGGCTTTCCACAGTATGCACAAATGTATGAAGGTGAGTTGAAAAAAAAAACAGGCGAAAAATAAAATCCAACAAAATTAATAAAAATATTTATGAATAAATTAATAAAATAAAAAATGTCAAATTGAAGTGGATATAAAATTATTTACCACAAAAGTATAAAGATTGAATACTAGAGCAGCAAACCTCTAGAGATGGCAGAAAAGAAATTTTCCTTTGGGTTTTTTATTCAGCACAGTAAACGGTTTTTCAATACTTTAACATAAATATAGACTAAAGCCACGGTCACATTAAACAAATATTTGTCGAAATAAGCACAACCACTTTTTCAGCTTCATAAACATTTATATCTTTTGACGAAATATTCGCTTAGATTAATAAAATTTGTAATTAAAATACAACAGATTTACTTTATTATATTATTTGAATTAATTTTATTTAGTACAAGTCATGTTAGCCTATAAAAATATTTTCTAAAAAGTAGTGTTTACGATTATTTCGTCAAATATTTATGTAATGTGACCGTAGTTTTATTTCTCAAGCAGAGGTTCAAGCCTTTACTCGAGAAGGTTAAATTAGCAGTTTGTATATTATTTTTTTACAAAAGACTTACGGCCAGGCTCTCTATTTCGATTCCAAAGGAAAGCGAAAGAAAACGAGTCAGTTATTTTCGAAAAAAAAGCCACTCACTATCTGCTCACTTATCGTTCGTTTTCTTTTACGTTTTTCCAACGTAAACCATTTCTATATACCATATTGCCGAAGCAACAGTTTCCTAAATTAATGCGTAAATGTACTTTTAAAAAAGTAACCTAAAAAAATAAAATACTTAGGCCCGTTATTACAACTTTCGACAGTTAAAGTTAGGACTTTGGGAGGCAAAAAACCGGTTTTTTGTTAAATCTTTAGAACAAAACTTAGGCGAATATTTAATTTATCATTTTCCACTTATTTTAACTTTAACTATCGGTAACTTGTAATAATGGCCCTTAAGCTGTCAACGAATGATAGTAGAAAGAACAAATTAAAAAAGATATTCAGAAAAAACTAATTGTGTACAAATAGATTTTAAGATTTTATATTTTAATTAGGAAGAAAAAGTTTTAGAAGATAAAAAAATTTTTATTGAAAATGTAAATGGATTCTGTGCATTTTGTGTTGATTTTAGAATAAAACCAACTTTCACTTTGACGAAAAAAAAAAAAATGGGGGTGGCAATTTTGTACTGAAATTCTTACATTATCGTTCGATTTTTAATTAGAATGTTCGTGTAAATATTTTTAGGGAACTGCAAATCAGCTATTTTTCTTTTAAAGTAGCCACGAGCGACAATTTTCTATACAAAGAGCAATTTCATTGACATTTGCCTAAAATGCCTAAAACTATTTGTAACATGAAGTGAATTTAGTTTAATGCGGCAGGTCAAGGACTCAAAAGTTATTCTAAACCTCAGCAAAAGTGGCATCAAACTTTACTTTGAATTGCTAATACGACATTCTAAACTCAACTACCACATGAGTTAAATCGGTGTGGCACAGAATGACTGATGTCGTTTCTATCAAGAAGGAAAAAAAACGTCAGAACATATTTGAAATTGGAACACTTGAAATTTTGAAAACAATCTAAATGAAATTGATACCATAAAAAATATTTTTTTAAAGCTTAATAAATTCTGTAAATAAAATTTTTTAAACAATAATTGTTTTTTAATTCAGAAATAATTTTCAAAAATATCTGCATCATATATCATCAATGACAATTGTATTTAATGTAATTTAATTTAAGAAAATTAAGTAAACTAGAGCATGATTTTTCAAAAATTTTGTTTTTAAATTACAATGAAAATTTAAAAAAAAATATATATTTTTGTTGTTTGTTTATGTGGATGCATTGACGTAATTTTGAGTATTTGGTCAACGGAAAATCTTTAAGTAGGTTAATGTTAATTACAAAAACTTGTACACTTTCCTTTTCTACACAATCAATGCAATTTAAATTTAAAGAGAACATACTCGTAAGTGGGTGTAAATGTAAACAATCAAAAATATTGTATGTCATAGTTATGGCAAATATGAAACGGGCATTTTTAAAGGAAAGTTTTAGGGTAACTAAAATAAAATTCAAGATACAATTTCAAGTTTTCAGAAAAAAATTTTTAGGCAAATATCAAATACAAGCATATCTAGATTAATTTAAAAATATTCTTTCTTTTGCTAATTTTATATTAAAATTGAAAAAACTTAATTTACAGTTCTTGGAATCTTTGTTTTTGAAAAGAAAAAAATATCAAAAATAATCACTCTTTTCATGAATATAATTTCCCTTGAACTTTGTTCACTTTCACTGGGATAGCAATTATGAATGAATTCCCTACAAATTCCTCTTATCGTAAATATTTGTTTTCCCTTGTTTTGTTCACTTTTTTGCTTTAATATGTTCACTTACTTTTTGCTGCCGAACACAAGTATTTTTGTTGGTTTTTTTCTTAAATTGTAATTTATCAAGCAGAATTTAGCAATTTTTTAACAAAAAAATTAAAAAGTGGCTGTTTACTAATAAAATCGTTTAGCCACAACAGTTGACACTTGTACTAAGTAAAATTAAACTGTAAATGTCATTTTAAATCTAGCCAATTGTATAACACTTAAAACTACCATGACACTAATACATTGAATCAATGTAACAATTTTGTAGAACGAATGTGCACTCATTTGCGTTATTTTCAAGCACCATCTTGAGTTGTCTATCTACTAAGAAAACTTCAGAACACATTCTGTGTGTTTTAGGTATTCTTCGTATGCCTAAAACAATTGTAAGATTTGTGAAAGTTTTATTATTGCTTTAGGTTATCATTCGCCTGCAAAACAGATCTTGAAAATCACATTATTATTATGACCTATAAATAATAATCGTTTGTTTTTTTATTTTGAGATGGATACTGCAGCACCTCATACTACTCTTGTGCTCTATTTAATTTAAGATTTTTTTTATTCCGTACGCAGCACAGGCCGACACTAAATAATGTATTTCCTTACGCTGAAAGACGAAAGAAAGCAAACTCGATGTCAGTGCTCCCACCAAAGTTATCCCATGAGCTACTGTTATTTTTCTACCGGTGAACGATAGCTTTTTTCGTATTTTTTTATTGAACACAAACACCAAATACGAAACTTTTGTTTTTGTTTTCAAAACAAAAAAGTACAAAAAAAACTGTCATACGCTTAAACCTTACTGCCTGCTTTTATGTAAAGTTTTCATAACTGTATGTAAATCCTATGACAGTTTTTGTAATTTTTTCCTTTTAAGTTCAATTAAACACTTCGTCAAAGCAAAAGCTTGATGTCTACACTCAAAATGATATATTTCTTTTTAAGTCTTTAAAATCGTTAAGATAAAATTTTATTAAAAAAGAATCCAGCTAAAATTACATTTTTATTATTTTTCTTTAATTTAGCACTCAAAAAATTGACTATTAAAAAGTTGTGGTTTATTTTATTGCTTGAAGAATTGCAACAAATGATTTTGACGAATGAAAGTGAAAGCCCAGCTGGCTGTCCAATTTAACTGACAGCCAAAAAAAGAAGATTTTGCAAAAAAAAAAATCATGAAGTTCCTTTTATGACAATGTGTTTCACAACAAAATATATAAAACAACTGCAGTAAATGCAAGAAAGATTTATAAAGTGAAAAAAAAAAACGAAACAAGCAAGATAAACCAATAAACAGGCAACAGTCAACAGTCAGTCTGTCATTTATTAATTTTAAAAAGTATGTTTGTTGGTCATCAATTATAAAATTTTAAAAATGTTTTTGTTGACTTGCATTTATCGCTGTTTTAGTGGCCTTAGCAACGTTTACTAAGATTTTTTGAATGCAATTCCATGTATTTGGAATCTATCCACATATTAAAGATTTCAAGTAAAAATATGGCATTGATGACAGTAAAATATACACATACACCCACGTAATAGACTTGGGCCCAATTGGGCATTTCACTGAATTGTTCAGATTTTTTGTTTCATTTAAATGTAATTTTGTTTCACTCATTATTCATTTCGTAAGATCACTTGCGACTTTTGTTCTTAGTAGCTTTTCTTCATCGTATTTATTATATATACTCGTACTTCCTATACAATAATCCGTAACTATAACTGATTTGTGAATCCAGCTAGATATGATTTTAAATTAACTAGCAATTTTTGAAATGCACTGAGCCAAAAATCGTTTTGCAAAATCAAGAACGCATGTGGTCATTTTAACACCATCCCGTTGTCTATTTTACTGACAACGAGTGTTTTAAATTTTTTAAAAAGCATGTACAAATCGACACCGGCTGGTTGTCAACTTAGAAAAAAAGCTACAATTTTACTTTTTTACCAACGCACATTGTCAACTATTTCACGAACGTTATGGAATTGACAACAATATATTGTCAAATTTCCACGTTATTAACAACGTTGTTAAATTGACAACTCACGTTGTCATTTCAACAGCCGTATGGTATCATTTGGTATCGATTTATCAGCGGTATGGTGTCATTTCGACACCAATATGATGACAATTTGACACCATTTGTTGACAATTCTGCAATTATGAGTTGTTAAAATGACACCATGCGTTAACAAAGAGAGCACAAACATGGTTGATATGCTATTGACACCGTTTGTGGTAATTTTGACAACGAATGGTGTCATTTTTTCTGTGGGTGTGGTGGCAATTTATATTCATTTTATTTTTAAGCCTACGACAAAATTTTGCTATATTCTAACTCTTTTAAATTCAATTTGGATGATTTAATCCGAAACAGTAAAAGCCAATGAACGATGCACAAAATAATTTTAAAAAATTGAAGTGTTCGAATCTTTCAATTATCCATTTGAACTAGGTCGTACATGAATGCCACAATCCTAATATGTATGTTGCAGATAAGCGTTTCTCTAATCACTTCAATCAAGTGTTACATCTTCTGTTCTAATTGAGCAATGCAGGGCCGTATTATCCAAACTAAAACGTCAAGCTTATGTATTAAGGAAATTAAGCAGCAAAAAAAAAATATTTCCACAATAAATAATTTTGAAATTTTTGAATAAGAATAAAATTGACAAGCAAAAATTCGTGCATATTGAAGGCTTAATTTGTTTTTATAAAGGGTTACTCAGTAAAAGAGCACTTTTTGAATTTAGTGTATTTTTTTTTTTTTTTTGCAAATCGTAACTGTGAAATTTGGCAAATATGTCGATTATTGCAAATAGACTGCTTTATGAAAGAACAATACATTATACTTGTGAAGAAGCAAAGTAAACTTCAAAGTTATCTTCTCTGGCGAAGGGCATTTAGAACTGAATGGCTTTGTGAATACCCAAGGTAGTCGTATTTAGGGCTCAAGTAATCATCATACAATTCAAGAGCAACAAATTCTTCCACAATAAGCAACTGTCTGTTGTGGATTTTGCTTAAGTCTTACTTTTTTGAAGATGAGGCCGAAATTGCGGTCACTGTGAAAGGTAATCGTTACAGAAACATTTTAATAGAGTTCTTGTGCCCTCAACTGGACGGCATGGATCTGGACATGTGGTATTAGCATTACAACGGTACCTATCACACAACGTGTGAAACAATCTATTTAATGCTGCAACGATTTCCAGAACAAATGAGCTCAAGAAATTCTGATGTCAACTTTGACCACCAAGATCAGAAGACTTAACGCAGTGATGGCTTTTTTACTTAGAGGTCTTGTGAAATATTGGTCTTATGCAAAAAACCACAAATAATTCCTGAGCTCAAAAGAGATACAGCCACATTTTTATAAAAAAAAATTATTAAAAATTTCATGAAGAGAATAATGGTCTGTCTATCTTCAGAACAGTGAGGTCTATTTGACGGATATTTTACTGCACTGAAATAATTCTAAATTTTTCAAAAAATATCTCTTTATTTTTAAATTAAAAAGTACACTCTTACAGAGACATCTTGTATTTTCCAATATATATACACATTTATTGGTGTGTGTGTGTGTGTGCACTGAACCACAAAACTGCTTTCAAACAAATGTGTGTTTTTTTATATTATTTTTGCATGAAATCTTAAATATTTACTACGGAATTTTTATTCAATACCCTTCAACATTCTTATATAATTTTAGTGAAATTGATATCCAGATCATCATCAACATTATCGCCACCTTCTTAATGAACAACAGCCAGCCAACCAACCAACATAAAAAAGACAAACAATTTAAAAATTCAAATAAAGCACACGACCTTTTTTTTCTAACTCTTTACCCTTTTTGTTTTTTTTTTCTTTAGAAATAAATACCTCCTTTTTTCAACGAAACATACACGCAATATTAAAAGAAAAACAAGCGATAAGAGATCTTGTGGAGGAAAAAAAAAAGTAAAAACATCATACATACTTCTTAAATTTCTAAGAACAATTTAAGCCCACCAAAAAGGTGTATGAGAGCATTTTTGTGGCATGTGCGCAAGAGCCTTAAATGTTTAAACTTAAAGTTGAAAGACCTTTTTTTTTTTTGAAAAACAAGCATTAAAGACAGCTAAAATTAAGGAAAGGGGTTAAAAGGACGATCACATAAAGAACAGAACTTTAATTGTTAAGGAGTTTTAAGTAAATAAATTTTATTAAAAAAAACAGTAAAAATCTTTTTTAAACGAAACTTTATAAGGAGTGTCATTTTGCATCATGTGATGCTGTGAAGAGAAAAAAAGTGTATGCAAGAGCCTCATATTAACATGATGCAAAAGCAAAAAAGAAGAGAAAATTATTGTTTGATGATAATGTGTGACTGCCAAAAATATTGTTATGATATGACAACCATATTCTGTCTGCAACAATTTTATGCCTGAAGTCTTTATAGATTGATTAAATGCGGCCGGCATAACCCAAACACACACACAAAGTCCCATATTAGACTAAGGCTTAAAGCAAAGAGAACTTATCTTTTTTTCTTAGGATACTGTTAAAACCAATTTTAAAATGCCATGAAATATTGGCAACAGTCTCAATGCGCGCACAAAGATTTAAAGTTCTTTAACTTCTAGGTTTTCTTTTTTATTTTTTCGGTTCTGTGTTCTTATTTTAAAGTCATTCAGAAAATTAATAAAAAGCACAAAAAAATACTCCAACATGAGTTATTTATTTAAAAGTGAATCTGTATAAACAGGATTTTTTTTTTGTCTTCAACTCTCATATTTTAAAGATTTTGTTTTTTTTGCAATTTCAAGATTGAAAGAAATTAAAAGTTCTTTTTTGAGACCTTTAATACACTGTAACTAAATGAATGTAATTTTTATGCAACTTCAGCTGCCATAAATTATGTTTTTAGTTTTTGAATACTCACAATTTGAATTTTCAAATAAAATAAATTAAAATATTACACTGAAGAAAATGCTTTGAAGTTACTTTAAATAATTATTGTAGGCAAACCAACAAAAATGAAGAGAAATAATATTTTTTTTCCAACTTTGCTTTGGATTACAATTAATAATTTTAATAAATTATTAACAGAGTTAGTGAGTGATAAGCCCCCAGTAAGTACCATCAATCCAACTACTTGCCACTAAAAGAAACTAATATCCCAGCTTCTTACCCTATTTTCTTCTCCCGCTCAGCTCAATAATGAATTATATTTGCTAACTAATAGTTTCTTAAGAAAATTTAAAATTAAATAAGGGTATTTATTAAATTGCCTTTACAAGTTAAAACGCCCAGTTTTATTCAATTGTAACATCTAGTGGGCAGCCCACTTCCCTATTAAAACAATCCTAAACTACTCACAAATCACGTTGACTAAGTTATCTGGGGGTAGTATCCCATTGCTTGTTCTGGGTTTTCCCACCACTAAGCAAACGCTGTTTCTTGTCATTCTTGACGAAACACGACAAGATTTCAACCTTCATTTTAATTAATCCACTTCAACTTTGCATATTTTTTTTAATAGGAGTCTCTTTTTAAATTTAGTATCATTTTTTTGCAAGTGGCAACTCTAATCTCTGACAGCTGTTAATAAAAAATGCAGCGCTTTACGTAAGAGCAACTCATTATAATTGCGATGGAGCAAACTACAGTCAATGTAAATAATTTCGAAAAAAAAGTCATCTTCTCCGATTGAAGCGCATAAATATTAATAACCCACAGTTTAGCTTTCCTCCTTTTTTTCACCGTGTACATGCATGCACTAATAAATTAGGATTTTGTGATTCTTTTACAAGTACAAGTACATCTTCAGATCTTTACTTAAAGGCATTTAAAAATGCCTTCAGTGTGGTTGGCTGTTGTTACAATTTCATACGATTAAAGTATTTCATTATTGTGTTCTTGTTCCTGACCTTGAAATACGATGGTATTAAAAACATAAATTTTCTGATTGTGTTCTGCATTGAGTTCAACACACAGGAATTCTTATTTATAGGTACTTGCACTCGTATGCATTTGAATGGGCTTATTGTAGCCAAACCTTAAAAAGGGTGTTTTTGTGAGTTTTTTTTTTACTTTTTTTCCATTTGTGAAATATATCATTTCCATTTCTTTCTTTTAAAGCAATTCCTTTTTACACATCCTTTTGGGCTTTTGTTAGTTTCCTGTAAGATTAAATTTTGTTTTGTTAAGAAAAAATTCAAAAAAAAAACCTTTTAACTTGTGGCTTCTTTAATGTAAATTTCAAATGATTAATGCCCATTTAAAAGAGATTCTTGTAAAAATGTATTTTTAAATTAATTCTTTGTTTAATTAAAAAAGAACTCTAAGCCGTAGGTGTGTGTCTGGTGCATCACTCATTGTATCACGTTATGGTGAACTGTTAATTTGTGATAAAAGCAAGTTTTACTAAAAGCAGCACCAAATGCTACAGCTGCATAAAAGATATGCTTCCAAGAAATGTTAATCCAATCAAAATCAAAAAAATTTTTTTTTTATTTTCTGTAATTATGAAAAATTACTAGGATAACTGCTAATTAATAAGTAACTGATTTGCTGCACTGAGAGAAAGAATAACTTTGATTGTGAAAACTAAATTTGTTATCAGTTAGAAATTCAGTTAAGACATTGGCTTTATTTTTTCATTGGAACAATAGAAAATCGGTGTTACAACTCGAAATATTTTTAAGAGAACTAAATGTTAGACTCTATTGTTAAATGCTGGTTGTTACAACTAAAATTTTATTATCACAATTGAATTTTTGATGGGTTATAAATTTAGAAGTCACAGCCGAAAATATTTTAGCTACTGCGCCCTATGTTTCTGATTTTATTCTCAATTTACATGAGCTTAAGTTTTAAAAGTCAACAAAAAATTTAGCTAGGAGTCTTGTTTTAGACTTTAAGACCATGAGGTTTTATGAAGCAAACTATAGAACATAAATTGCTCAATCTTAATATTTTTCATATCACACTGATGATGGTACTTTGTAAATAAAAAAGGTCACTTTTATTGAAACAAGGGCCTTCTGAAATGGTCTCCGCAATTAGTTTTAGATCACTTTTATTACAAGCCAGTGCTCGGTGATAACATTATAAATCTTTATAAGTCTCTGAGTCTATTCAACGTTTTTGGGAGAACTAAGGCTTAATCCAGGAACTTTTTGTATATTTTAAAAAATGCTTTCCTACAACTCGTTATTGATTATAGGAGCTAAATTTTCGCTTTTTCTTTGCTTAAATTTATTAATTAATTAATTATTTCTATCTTGTAACATGCATACTTTCTTTAAAAAGTTATGTAACCCCATCCCAAGCTGATGATGATAATAAAAATGATAAACTCTGTTTAAAGCTTTCTTATCTGCTTTCTTATAATGAAAGTTTATATTTTATATGGCGGTTAAATGTTGTGATCAAATAAAAATAATTCCTGCTTATTTTCGTTTGCAATAAGGAAATAATACAATTAAAAACAGGATTAATTAAACAGATTTTATTTGTTTTGGCATTTTGTGTAGCAACAAAGAGATAAAAACTAAACAAATTAGTCAACCTGAGATGTTTTGCTTTCAAGTGTGCGCAGCATGTTAAGAAAGTTACGTCAAGGTGGTCTGCTTTTAAGATTAATTCCTTAAAATGAATTTATTTTACTTCTTTTTTTTGCTAAACATTTGTTTTTTTACATAAATAAACAAAAAACATTTTATTTAAGTCAAGGCTTGCTTGAAAAAAAAAAACATGATTACAAAAGTGTGTAATATTTTATGCTTGGAAGTGCTTATAAGCCATTTCAAGTATGCTTGTGCAGCCCTTTAATAAATATAATAGAGATTCGTATTAGAGATGAAAGAGATTAAAGAGAGGGAAAGGACGAGAAAAAATGAGAGAGAGATAATAGATAATAATTAGTAATTTTTTGGTTTTTTTTCTCAATTTAAAATGTGTATGGAAATCCTCAATCACTGAGAAAATTTTGTTAAAACCTATTTATCTTGTTCTATATAAATAAAATAAATTTTTTGTTTTATTTTTGATTTAATACCGATTTATCTGAAATTTGTTACATATAGTCTCTTTACTCCAAAGTAGGTCGCTATATAAAAGTATATAGCATTGGTTACGATCATTTTTACGTTCATTTTACGCCCATTTTTACGCCACTATCCAAAAAGAAAGAAAGTGTGCCCATACTTACTTTAAACCTGAAAGTATATTTTGAAATATTTTATTTACCACCCTAATTGCGACTCACGTAATAAACTACCGGGTAGGGCAAGACCAGTTATAAGCTTCTAGTATTCTCTAAATTTTGTCATTAATTCAATTAAAAATTGATTCTTTTTCAACCTATTACACCTTTCATTGTATTAATAAAATATTTCATTAATTCAAGGAAATATTTTAATAATGTAAGGAAATAGTTATTCATTTAATGAAATATTTATGCATTTAATGAAATATTAATTTTATTAATTAATGTGGGTAATAAAATAGCAGACTATTTATCTAAAAAGAACGTGAAAATACCCCTCTCGTAGATCCATATCGCTTGGGCGCAGTGAAAAACAACTCAAGAAAGAGAAACAAAGTCTACAAGAATGCTGGAGAGCCAAATTTGCCATGGGCCAGGCAAAGAGAACGCATTAGGCGTTGTTGCTTTGAACCTCAACAGAAATGATATCAAACTCTACGTTGAGCTGCTGACAGGCCATTGTAAACAAAAACTACCACATAAGTAAATTCGGTATGGTACAGAACGACTGTTGTGGTTTCTTTCAAGAAGTACGTGAAACGGTGAAACACATTCTGAGCGATTGATTAGAAGTGGCTGCTGAGGCAGTGGGCTGTTAGTTCCAATTTGGCAAATGCAAAATTGCCATGAAACTAAATAAAAGTGAAGGCCTGCAATATTATCAATTTCCACTTTCAGCATCAACTACTGAGTAACACTTCGCTATTGCAACTTTTTCTAAAGGAAATAATTTTTTTTATATGCATAAAATGTGTTTCGAGAAGCAATTGGTAGAAAAAAGAAAAGAAACAAAAACTTTTGTAATTGTGATACTTATACTTATCAAGTTCATTGCTTCCCTAGAACGTCACAGTTTAAATTGTGTTCTACTTTAAATGGGGGAATACTTAATTTTATTATTTATTTTTATATTCTTTTCTCTTTTTTTTTTAATATTACTGGGATCTTGCCAAGTCAAATAGTGTTAAATTGTTTTTTTTTTTTTTTTGGTTATACTATTAAAACAATGGCAATATAAATACCATTTCTGTGAAAAAATAATACACAAAATGCTTTACAACAACAGAAGCGTGTTCTTGTAAATACACACTCCTGTTTCATCTAGCTATTGCAGATAGATATAAACATACATTCATGTATGCATGTTTACACAAATACATGAAATGTTTATACTACATAGATACCCAATTGACAATTTTATTCTAGATGATTCTGTTAATTTTATATAGCAAAAGAAAAATATTATGCGAAAATTAAAACAATTTAAATAAAGAAATTCTTATATTAATTATATTTGTAATTGTATCATTTACAAATTTAATCAATATGAAATTTTTTAAATACAAATTTTTAGCATAATTTTTTTTTTCTGTTTTTAGCATAGTTTTTGTTTTTTGGCCACTTATTTAAGTTGCCGGCGACTTTCTGTTGACTTAAAGCGACAATACTGTTGTCTCGACACACTACGGATAATTCAAAAGAAATAAGTGTCATCTCTTTATACCATCCCTATAAGTTTTGGGAAAGTTTTCTAATAATTGTGCGTGTTCTGTGGAAGTGCATTTTTTTCTTCTTATTAAATGAAATATTTTATGTTTTTTTTTAATTCCAAAAATAAATTCCTACCCAAAATAGAGCAAAAACAAAATTTTAAAAATCCTTGCATGAACCACAGATTAGTTATGAGATGCAATTCGAAATAAAATATTCGGATTCAGAATACAGAACAGCACTGTATGTATTAAATATAAAATAAATAAAGTTTTTATTTGGGAAGTGAAAATTCATCTGACATATTTTATTTTCAGTATAGCAAATGCCTGAAGAATGCGACTATATCACACATCACATACTTTTCATTAAAGCGCTATTTCAACTTAACGGCGACTTTAAAATGTTTCAAATAATGCTAAATAACCATCAATAGCCTTACTCGCCAGCGACTTACATAATATTCGTGATTGTGTTTAACTGTGTTCTGAAAATTTTTTACTCTAGCTAAGGAGATCTACACTTTTAAAGAATTTAAAACAACTTTTACTTCTAACTTATCTCCAAGCTTCGTAGATTTTTTTCTCAATTACTTCAGGGGGTTGTAAATTAATTTTTATAAAATTACTTTAATTATAAATTGTTATAAAATTTGTAGCGGAGTTCAAGCTTCAGTGCAAAGTCCTTAGTACCGAGTGTACAAATGTAAAAATAAAATAAATGTAGAAATTTTAATACACACAACAACAAAATGCAATATCCTGCTATTTTCTACAACACTTCAGATATATAATGTGAAAACCGAATGTAAATACGATCTACTTTTAGTTTGAAATAGATCTGTTGTTTACGTTTTAAGTGCTGAAAACAAGCTTATCTACTTAAAAATAGGGTTAAAATATAATAATTAGCATAACAATTGCTTACATATTATTAATTTACAATTATTAAAAAAAAATTCGATCACGCTTTGAAGCTAAAATTTCTTGTATATGTACATTAATTGTAAAAATACTATTGGGTTGTTCGGAAAGTAATTTCGTTTTTTCCCGACAAAGGATATAATTGTATTTTTTTGCACTCAACTTTACACTCAAGCCGTATAATTTTTATATGCTTTGAGAGCTCATATAGCAAGGCTTGTGTGTGAAAAATTTCAATTAATTATACGCAGTAGTTTTTGGTTGGTATCCTTTTAAAAATGTAGAGCGATAAGCAGCATTTTCGACATACGAGTATTTTATGTTTTACTACAGAAAGGGTAAAAATGCTGTTCCAGCCAGAAAAAAATTGACCGATGTATATGGACAACGTGTGTTGACAGTACGCCAGTGCCAGAACTGGTTCGCTAAATTTCGATCGGGCAATTTTGATCTCGAAGATGCAACACTTTCGGGAAGCTGATAAAGATGCGATAAAAGAATTGGTTGATTATCAAATTCAACAGTTTATGACCACTTGAAAGGCCATATACCAAAACTGTCTTTCATTTCCATAAAAAAAAAAAAATTACTTTCCGAGCAATCCAATACAAAGCACTTCTGTTTGGTAATTTAAAAGAAAAAAATGCTTTAATTACTAAAGCAAAAATTTAATAAAAATTGCTGCCTAAGTAGTTTATTACTAAACAGATTTACAAATCCCTTGAACAGGTCGTTAAAAAATCAATGAAACATCGAAACAATTTAGAATTAAAAGCTTTTTAATTTCTTTTTCCGTTTATAACAAAATGATGTTACTCTCACATCCAACTTTGTATAAGACTTCGCGTACACTTGTAGAAAAATTTGACCAATTACTACTTATTCCTCTTGTTTTGTTTATTGTAGTCAAATAGTTAAATCTCAAAGTTGAAGTTTACATAAAACCATATATTGTATTAGTTTCTCAAAAATTCGACTAAGAAAACGAAACTCGTAATAATGAAATGAAAAGAAATTACGGCATTTGATATCAAACGAATGAAATTTCAATGCAGTTGAAACAAAAAATTTAATCGATATCGAATGCCATAAATTTCTCTCCCGTCGGGGCTAATTAGTCTTCTACGATTTTTTATAATCTTGCACATATCCCTCATCCATGGGTGCCCCTGAAGACTAGTAGGTAGCGTATTAATCTATCAATCTGGAGGTCGCAGGTTCGATCCCTGCCTGTTTTCTGCAGACAAGCCAAGAAGCTTCGCGGATTTGCGTTGTTTAAAATAAAAATAAATATATTTTGGGGATATGGCTAACTGGGAGCGTATGTATGTTGGTGTGTATGACTGCATTATATTCTTATTAATAAAAGTTCATTAATCTCATTATTAAAAAAACAACAACATAAGTGGTGATAAAATTTAAACCAGAATATGAAATGAATCTATATGTTCTACTATTTGTACAGACATACAAACATACTTATGCTGGTGAAAACCTGAACAAGAATGCGTGAGTGAGATATAAATTTATGTTCTTGCATTACAAAATTTCAACTATTGCACACACACAATTCGCATGTGATTTCAATCAATAGATGGCAAAATGATGAAACATTTTTATTTATTTATTTATGAATATGAAGATTTGCTTACTTGCAAGCATGTCGAGAGTGTTTTGCACTCTTATTTGTCAAATAGTGATTCGTTGTTGCTTACAGTAAGTCTGTCTCAAAAAGTGTAATGTGTTGTCGTCGTTTTTTTTTTCTTTTTTTTAACAAATTACTAAATTATTGTTCATTTTATGGGCAGTTTTATCAAGAATATGAGGCGTAATACATTTTCATGAAAAATATCTAGAACAAATCTTTACAGAGAAAACATTAGCTTCCTTGTTTACTCTCTTTTCGAGAACAAAATCTTGGCTAAAGAAAAATTTATTGTACTTTTTCTAAATCAGACTTGGCATCACGGCTGTTGATATCGATCGCACGTTTAATACAATTTAAATGGAATTTTTTTTGTGCGGTGATTTGGCCACAGGCTCCTAGAGGAATTGCTATCATAATACTCAGGCGAGTCCAATCTTGATCTTATTAAAAAAATTTAAGAAAACTCTGAGTCTACTTTTAAAATTACAATCATCTTTAAAGTTTTTTTTACTGAATGACAAGAATTTCCTTGCACAAACTTAACATCCGTGGCATGAATTTTAGTTTTCAGTCTTGTACCATAATTTATTTGATTGTAGTAAATAGCGAGAACTTGATTTCCTACATATAAAATTTAATTTAAAAGGAAAAATAAAATGTATCCTCATACGAGTAGGTATCAACAACAGAGCAGGGCAAACACTTGTCTTGTGGCAATAGCAAATTTATTGAAATGTAAAAAAAGTCACACAAAAAATTTCTTTTGAATTTGTATACACTAAAGGGATGCTCAAGCATACTTGAAAAGGCTTACAAGCACTTTTTATTATAAAATATTGCACATGTTTGTAGTCCTGTGTGGCTTTCGAGTATGCTTGTGCAGCTCTTTAGTATACTTTTGACCATAGAAAATTACATATGCCCGCTACTAATATGTGTAGCCTAAAGCATTGATTGCTTTTTTATTTTTTTCTCAATAATTTGTACTTATTACAATAATGATTTTTTGCAAAAACTGACGACTTTTTATATTTATTTTATTGGTCTGCTTAAAATAATTTTTTTTTTTATTAATTTTGTTTTTTTTAAGAAAACATCAAGTATATTGCGGATATTATTTTTATTTTTTTTTTTTTTTGTGTCTCTAGTTACTGCGTGGTTGCATCTGGTTTTCTTTTTTGGTAGAAGTTTTTCAAGATAAAATTTTTCATTCAGTATGAAATTCTCATGGCATCAAATCGTTTGCTTAACCATTTCATTATTATTGTTCATTATTTTATTCGCACGCGTACGTGGCAATTTCGTTTAAAATATAAATTTAATATACAAAAAGAAAAATTTGTTAAATACTTAAAGAAATTGAAAAAACATATTTGGTTTATTAAAAAAGAATATGTGGTGATGTTGAAAACAAAAGGTACAAAATTCAATTGTGTGTTTGTTTTATTACAAACAGGATTATTTATTATACAGTAAACGTAAAGAGCTTCAAATACACTCTTCAAAGGCAGCTCCTAAATATTGGGGGTTGTGGGCTTAACTGCTGCAGAGTTTTATTGTCTATTAAAAAAATAAATAAAATCGGAATGTGTTTAAAAATTATTGTTTTTCATTTAATTTTAAATCCACTTAACTGCAATTTAATGTGACTTCATTTAAATAATAAATTTTAAAAAAAATTTTACACATTAAAGTACATACTAACATTGTTAAAGTAAAGAAAAGTTAGCAAACAGTTGATCATTGCTGGTTTTAGTGAGGCTATTGAGATTAGAACTAGACAGGAAATGGAAATGTACGAGTACATGGTGGGAATCTAAATAACTAGAAATATTTCCACCTCTAACTTCCTCAAAAGTTGTGTGTAATTTTTTCTTTTGAGCTTATTTTGTAAATTAGTAAAAACTCTTATTATTTAAAATACTCGTAGTGAAGCGAAATCATTTCTAGGTGGCTGCCTAAATAAACTGAACTGACAAAAAAAAAAACAATATTCAAAATACACCTAATTCTCTTTTTACCTGATTTTTTTTTACCACGAGTTAAAAATAAAAAAAAAATTCTCTTCTTTCACGAACTGTTTTGTTCTAACACACGATTTTTATGCAATTTAGAGATGATAATTCAGAAATAATTTCACTCACAAGATGAACAAAATTATTTTTCCAAATTTAAATGAATTAAACTGTGTAAACACTAAATAAATAAATGAAGTGAACTATGACCAGAATTTTTTT
The DNA here is from genome assembly GCA_947397855.1 of Thelaira solivaga. NCBI lineage: Eukaryota > Metazoa > Arthropoda > Insecta > Diptera > Tachinidae > Thelaira > Thelaira solivaga. Next base: position 20,474,208 of record OX377610.1, read on the forward strand.
TAACAAATCTCTTTGAACACAAAATTTTTTATACAATTTTTTTTTTTTTTTTAAGTATTTATCATGTAAAAAGAGAATTAGGTGTAAATAACTAATTTTCTTGTAATTTTGCTTAAATTTAAAAAATATTTTTTCATTGAAACCTTTAAAATTCAAATAAAAAAAAAATCAAGGCATTGAAGACACCCAAAAATTTATATTAAAAATATTGTTTTCAAATCTAAAGCAGCATCATAGAATGGATGGATTCAAAAAGAAAATGGAAATTTTTTTCTAAAGAATTTAACTTATCAAAAGCTTAATCTCGTATCCACTTCATTAATGAACTCCTTGATAACGAGAACAGCTTCCAACACACTGAAAGAAAAATCCATTAACAACGTTTCATTTGACTAGTGTATGAGAACAAACAAAACTTTTCACAAACGTTTGCTGTAAATTGAAAAATTTTTTAAACATGAGCAAAATAAAAAACAAAACAAAAGAACTACAAAATTATTCAGCACAAATTTTTGCATTGCTTTCTATTTATTTGGTTTTATTTTATTCACTGAAAACTACAAAACACAACGAATTACAAACATTTTTTTTTTTTTTTTTGTTTTACAGCTCTGAATTAGATTCACTGATTCCATGAAATATTTCACGAAATAAGTCACTATTTAATTAAATATAATATTTTATTTCACCTAATAGAACGGTTTAAAAAAGTATGAATTTCTTAATTGGATGAATAAAAAAAATTCTTTTAGTGTAAGAGATTTTTTTAATAGACAAAAAGATTAATTTGCCAACAAATGCAATTTAATTTATGATATTTGAGTGAAAATGAAAATCAAAAGGCTTGCGAAATAATTTATTTTCTGTAAAATTAATTAAAGCTTGTCTTCTGGAATTACCCTAGGCCTAAGAAAGAATCGAATTCAGGTTCTAGCAAAGATGAAGTCCAAGAACTGTCACAGATCTACAGATTGTATATTCAAATTCAAAAATGTTGACCTTTCAAAATATATATATATAGATATCTGACCACTGTTTGTGGTACAAGGGATCCCAGAAACATACAATTGTGTCAGAGTTTTGAAAGTTTAGGCTGTCAAATTAAGGTTTAAACCTTCGTTCCTTTTTCAAATTTTAATTGTGAATCTGCATAAGTAGTCATGCGAATCTTTCATTTTAGCTACATCAAATTTTCAGCAAAACTTATATAAAACGCTAGTAGAAACATTTAATCCTCTAACTCTTCAACTATTGGGCTTTTTTTAATTTTATTTAACAAAATTTTAGACAAAACTATACTTCAAGCGAATTGTTCATTTAACAGAAATTTTTTATATTAAATACAACAAAATTAAAATGTACAATTAAAGTATAGATTAGCCATAACCAGAAATTCTGTAATTATTTAATTCTTTTATTGGAAGTGTTAGTATTTTTGCTAGAATTTTAGTTTTGCAAGATTTTACTTCTTGTTTTACAAGACAGCAAAGGCTGGAATACAGAACGAAAAAAAACTTTAAGCTACTCGAAAATTGTTGAGTTTCAGTAAAAAGTACATTAATACGATATTCTAACAAAACTAAAAGCTTGGTTTTGATCGTCAGTCTTAATATTTTTGATTTAATAAGCTTGAATTCATATCACACATGGAATCACTCTAGAGAATGCACAAGAGCTCCTTCAAATCGTCTTCTTCGGATTGCCTGTTCAACGTAAACTTAACAAATATAAATTAATTATAAGCCTTTTATTATACTAAAAACCGATTTAATTTATTATTTTTTTTTATTTTTTTTATTTTACAGATCATCAATTCCCCATTGACCTCACAAATGTTGCCAAAGATCATACCAATTTAGAGAATGATCAATTACAATCCTTGTACAGGCGTTTGTGTATATTAAATCGTTGTGCCAACATGCGTGTAGATCAATCTCACAAAACCCAAACCCCTCAGGTAAAAATATACTCTCTACATTCTTTAGGAATTTTTTCTAACAAAAATTTTGTTTTCTTTTTTTAGAAAGAGGATTCAGATGATGAAAATTTTGCTTTAAGTGAAAACTGGACATTCCAACCACATATACGGCGCTGGTCGCGTATCGGTGAAATGGGTCTTGAAATACCACCTGCTGCAAAATTAATTCCCGCTGAAAAAACTGAATCATCATCTAAAGAATCGAGTCCTGATCGCTTTGAGGATGATTCTTATGATGCTTCGGGAGCTGGTTTAACTTTAACTATGCCCAGTACCTATAATGATGATTCTACTGATCCCGCTATTAATGATACAACCGATCTAAATTCGAGTCCTTTGAGAAGGACAGGAAGCGAAAGATTAAAAGATGGTGCCAAAGCCATTTTACGTAGAGTTGAATCCATAAAATCAAGAAGACGAAAAAGGCAAGGTCTAGTTTTAAGCGGCCAAGCTTTAGATTTGTCACAGTTGGGTCAAAGATCTAGTATGCGCAAACCGGATGCTGTATATTCAACACCACCTTCTCCGTCGGCAGTTAGTCCAATGCATGGCTTCAACAAGGGACCCTTGTTTAGCAATGAACTAAAGGTGCCTTCACAAAGTGACAATTTCTTAAGTCCAAATCGTAATAGTCCTAAGAGAACTCCCACCACACCCAGATCCATGAGAGCCAGTCCCCTGCATTTCTTTACAAATACTATGCCCTATCTTAAGGAAGGTAAATCGGATGATTCCTCTTCGTATTACAGTGACAGTCAAGAGTCTTCCTCGACTGCCAATAAGTTAAGTGCACGTAAAACGCCTTCCAAGACACGAAGATTTTTGCAACGTACGGGAAAAGTTGATGATATAGGAGCACATTCCGATTCAGAGTGTCATCAGGGTAGAAAATTGCTAATAAAAGATGCCAACTCAAATACGACCGAAATCAAAGTTAAGAAACTTTCGCGAGGAGGTTCATTAAATTTGGGCAGAGATGGTAAGAAGCGGGAAGGTTTTCGTTCGGCCAGCTTTAGATCACGTTCAACCACCAGAAAAGAACCCAAGCCCGAAGAACCAAGTGAATGTGTTAAAAAGTAAGAACAAAAATATTGTTGACGCTTTATTTCTCTCATTCTAAATAAAATTTATTTTTTTCCAGAAGCCCCGTTGTGAGATGGCACAGTTTCCAGTTAGAAGAAAGACCTCATATGATTTTCCGTAAATGTTTTTCCCAAAAGAACGATCCACATTCCAATGAACATGGCATATTATTTGCTGCCATGTCAGCGGGTCAATTACAAATGCTGCGCAAGTTGGCTTTAGTGACGTTGACCGGCTACATGGAACGATATTGCCCCACACATCGTTCGGGCTGGAATTGGGAGTTGCCCAAGTTTATCAAAAAAATTAAAATGCCTGACTATAAAGAAAAAAAGGTATTTGGTGTGCCATTGCTGTTGATCTTACAACGGTCCGGACAAACATTACCAATCGCTGTTAGAGCTGCATTCCGTTGGTTACAGTTAAATGCTTTGGATCAAATTGGCATCTTTCGTAAAAGCGGTGTAAAGTCAAGAATATTAAAATTAAAAGAACTGATTGAGTATTCAGAATCAACAGCTGAATGCATGGATGTGTTTGATACTCAGCAGGCATATGATGTGGCCGATATGCTGAAACATTATTTTAGAGATTTACCTGAGTCTTTGTTAACCACGAAAATGTCTGAAACATTTGCCGCCATTTTTCAACGTAAGTAAAAAGAAATATTTCATTGTTGAGCTGAGTATTTACTAAATTAACAAACATTTAAGATTTACCACCTGAAGTCCGTTTGGATGCTGTACAGTCTGCCGTCCTTTTATTGCCCGATGAGAATCGAGAGATTCTGTATGCCTTATTAGAATTTTTAACATTAGTTGCTGCCAATTCCCAGTACAACCAAATGACTGCCAACAATTTGGCGGTTTGTTTAGCCCCCTCTTTGTTCCATAGCAGTATATCGACAGGAAATAACTCCGTTACTGCATCTCCACGACGAAAAGGTAAGGGTTCAGGTGTACCAGATGCCAAGGAATTGTTTGAAGCTAAAGCTTCTCATGAATGTCTCTCATTTATGATTGAGCACTACAAGCAAATTTATACAGCCCCCAAAGATAAGCTAAGCAAATGCAAGTTCGGTTATATGGAAGAATCGAAGCCTTTACCTTTAGAGGCTTTAGGAGAAGGTATGCAATTTCATAACTGGCGGGGTTATTTATATGAAAGTACCAGTGCCACAATAAAAGAGGGAAGAGAAAAGTAAGTATATACTGAAGCTCCTTAAAAACTTTATTTTCTAAAGGAATACAAAATGCACATTAGATCACGCGGTTGGATAACAATTACATCCTTGGCTGATCCCAATGTTGAAATTGCATATAAAAAGGTAGGTGACGGCCATCCCTTACGCTTATGGCGTTGTATTACGGAAATTGAAGGTCCCCCCAAAGATGTCCTAGACTATATAATACGCCAGCGTGCGTCTTGGGACCCCAACTTATTACAGAGTCAAACAATTAAAAAATTTGATGATTGTACGGAAATTTTCCAATACGCCATTGATGGCCAACAGTGTACAGACTTTTGTGTCCTAAGGTAAATTTGATAAACAATATTTAGACATTTTATTTATATGGTGAAAACTGTTATACGAATTTTGTTTTGTTATAGATCCTGGCGCAATGATTTGCCTAGAGGAGCATGCGTTATTGTTGAAACTTCTATAGATCATGCCAAGGCAAAGCCAATGTTTAATGCTGTGCGAGGTGTGGTATTGGCCTCTCGTTATCTCATTGAACCCTGTGGTAGTGGTAGATCAAGGGTTATGCATTTAGCAAGAGTTGATGTCAAGTAAGTTATGGAAAAATTAAAAATATGGGATTCTCAGTCACAAATTTTTCTTAAACTTTTTTTTTTCACTGAAAAAAAAAAAGATTTGTTGTTAAAAACGAAAAGCGTTATGCAAAGCGCGAATTTGTGAGGACATGGGTGAAAGTTAGAAAAGAAAAATCTACTATGTAAATGAAACTGTGATAAAGTTATGAATATGTTAGAAGGCGAGTTTGAGATCGGCTGAAATCTAGTTACAAAGAGTGTCCTAGTAAGAGTGCACTTTTTAGTTTATACTGCACATGAAAGCACATGTCGTCCAGTTGAGGCCACAAAATCCGTTATCATGTTCCTTTAATGAATGTAGTTACGGCTTCCTTTTCCAAAAAAAAAAATGGCCTGACTAAAATTCGCACCAGGCAATTGCTCGTAGTGGGTGCATGAAGATTTTGAATTCCACAATTTTGTGTATTCACAAAGCCATGCCATCGGAGAAGATGACTTTGTTTTTTTTTTTTTTTAATTGGCATTGGCACTTTGCTTTATTTTTTCTTAAAGCGCTCGAATTTTAATATTCGAAATAAGCTAACAAATTTGAGAGTTGCCGCTAGCACAAAAAAAGTATGACCTAAATTTAAAAATTGCACTCTTACTGAGATACTCCTTAGATAATTATCAGACATGTTCTGAAAATCACTTTCTCTCAAAGTGATTTAAAATCACGAAAAATGTGTTGTTCTGCGCACAAAACCATTTGACATCTCGTGATTTAAAACCGGTTAGCAAACTGCCTTCCGATATCAAATCACTTGCAGCATTTTAAGCATTTTGCTTTGAATTCCTTAACAAAATGATTAAATGCACTTAAATTGAATTGTTTTTTATTAGCTTTTGTTAAAAAATTTATTATTTTTCACAACGAAACTGTAAATTTATTAATTTTAAAATACGCTTTATTTTGTGTGGAGAATTTTTTATCTTTTGTTTATATTTTTTGTGATTTTTAGTTCTTTTTCTTCTTTTTATGAGCAAATTTTACAGTAAACAAAACAAAAGAGCTTTAAGCTCGTGATTGAGAACAGTAAAAATCCCTACTTAAAAGCTAAAATCTCATGATTTAAAATCACCGTGACACATGCCTGTATGTTGTTGAGTATTTGTAATAGGTTTTGTTGAATAGAAATATTTTGTGCTTTTTTACTGATTAATTTTTGTTTGTTGTTGGGGTTTCAATATTTTTAAATCTTTTTAATTAAATAAATTTAAATTTAAATTTCAGGGGTAAAACTCCAGAATGGTATAATAAAAGTTATGGTCATATATCATCACATTTCTTAACCAGAATACGTTTGGCTTTTAAAAATGTTGCCGAAGGACCTGAAAGTAAAGTCTAATATTTAACAAGAACATATGGAACAACAATTGGATTTTAATTTGCTATTATTTCAAACAAAACATCACAAAACCTGCAAAAGCAACATGTATATTCCTGACATGTTGTTAGTTAAACCAACAAGAAAGTTAACCAAAAGTACTGATTTTTTTTTTTATTTTTTTTTGGATTGTAAAAAGTTAATATTTTTTTTTACCATATTTAGTCTCAAACAAACTTTTTTATTTGAAAAAATAAAATAAAAAGGAGAAATATTTATGCAAATAATTTAATGAAAGGAAATTTAATTAAAATAAAACATGTTAAGCATATTAATAGAATATCTTCAAATGTTATAAAATAAATAAAATGAATTAACTGTTTTATGTATGAGTGGACCAGAATTTTTTTAAATTTTACTTAGATACTTAAGCATAAGATAAATAAACAAACAAACAAAAAGTTTACAACAACAAAAAATAAGCATTTTAAACAATATTATGAATGCAACACAAATAAATGAATTTTTCTTTTGTAAATATAAATTTTTAATTTAAAAGGTTTTTTGTAAAAATTTTTGTATTATTTTCTTTGTTATATTTTTTTTTTTTTTTTTTTGTATTCTTAATGTATTATATAGATAAAAAGATAACAGTTTAAACTCTTTAAAAATACTCAGTAACTGAAATATCACAAAAATAAGAAGAATATTTAATTTATTTTAAAAAACTCAAATAAATTTTATTTTGCTACAACTTTTTTTCTCAAATATTATTATTATCGATGCACTAACGATAAATATTAATATAACATTCATTTAAAAAGAAAGAAAAAAACATTAAAAATATTTTAACAAGACAAAATAGAAAAAGAAAACTAATTTTAAAAAGGAAAAAAAAAAATTTAAAAAAAAAAATCTGTTTAAAGGAATTAAAAACTAGTCAAACCCTTTTTTTGTTTACAAATATACAAACACATAAATAAATAAATAAATGTATGTTAAAAGGCAAAAGCAAAACGCAATTAATTATTATAAAAGAATTAAAAAAAAAACTAATAAAGAATGTGTAAAATATTACTAACCTTTAGCTATTGTTAAGTTTAAAATTAATTTAAGTTTCTGAATGAACTAACCAACCACAAACAAATATAATCAAGAATAAATAAAAATAAATAAAGAGCTTCTGACATGGGTTTCATATTAAAGTGAATAAATACAAAAAAAAAAAAGTATTTGCAGATCAAATAAAAATATATTCGTCAAATTTTCAATGTTACGAAGTGGATGCCCTTTAATAAATAAATATATAATTTAGTTGCAAACAAAAACTTTATAAAAAATGAGTATAATTTTATTTTTAGCTTTTTTAATTATGGTTGGTGAAAAAGTAATTAATATGTGGGTGGTTACTCTCTATAGCGATGCGAAAGAAAACGCATCAAAAATTTTTATGAAAAATACTCATTATTTTGTTTATTTTTCATATAAAATTTCCAAACGAGACTTGGTTTTAGCATAACTTTAAATTCAATATAATTTAAAGGCAAAAGAAGTTAATTTAAACGATTTTTAAATTACACTGTACAGCAAAACAAAAAAGTTCTGGGAACTGATTATGGTAGAGAGAACCAAAAAAAAAAAAAACCTACACGTTAATCAGCGTTTTTAAAGTTTACATAGACAATTTTAGCTTTCTTAAGGCTATTTTGAGAACGACAATAGGCTGGGAAAAAAGCTTAGCCTTTACTTAAATTGTAAAGCTAAAATCTAGCCTTAAAAAGGCTAAAATGGCAAGTCTAATTACAATCTGTATGGTTTCGGCAGCTTCTTGATTTATTTGCAAAATTTTCAATTTAATAAACGACCAAAACAGCCACACTAAATAAAGTGTTTCAATTTTAGTGGCATCTTTTAGAAAAAAATTAAAATTGAGGAAAAAAGAAACACTAACACAGCTGACGGTTGATTGTAAATGAAAACATTTAGAAAGCGTTTTCTTATTGTGTAATTAAATTAATGTTGCAATTTGATTCATAAAAAAATGGAAAAAGTTATAACAAACGTTGATGTTTTATATGAAATTTTTCAATATCTAAATCTGGAAGAGTTATTAAAATTAACAAAAGTTTGTTCACAGTTTCGTACAGTGATTGTGGATTTTATATGGAAAAACAAATACAAAGAATTGGAAATTTTGAAAATAACCCAACATTTTGGCTTACTGCTTACCAACAATATAAACAGTTCGATCAATGAAAATGAAGTTGGTTTTGATTACATTAAAGAAGACAAGGTCATATTGAACAGAAGAGATGTTAATACTTTTTTGGAAATGATTATTAACAATATAAAATTGTTAGTGCTGCATACGCCCATGTTATACTATAAACCGATTGTCAATAATGAACAGGAGTTTACAAAATCAAATCGTTACTTACTTTTCAGTCCCTTGGAGTTTGGTGTTGTATTTGATAAAAGACACCACTTTATTAATCTAACTTCTATAACATTTTGCCATGTTGTCATCAGCGAAAGAGATTTAAGGCTTTTAAACGAAGCAAGCAAAAGTTTGGAGACATTATGTTTGGACAATTGTTTTAATATGAATGAAGGGACACTGGTGATAGGAGATGATATTAAAATAAACACTTTACAAAATATGAGAAATTTAAAAAACTTTCACATCACAGTGTTTGATGCTGTGGATAAGGACTTATCTTATGATGTCTACAAGATATTAACCAAATTAAATATCTTACAAATTATTGTAAGAGTACGCAATTTTGCTTTAATTGATGAGGATGATATTGAAGTGGGTAGAAGATTTTCAAACATGGCCAACCGCTGTGAAGACTTAACAATAGGATACTTTCGCTCTCAAAGAGTTTTTAGAAAATTCAACAATTTATTGTTAAATAATTTTAAAAGCTTAAAGAAATTAAATATGGAATCATGGGCTTTGATTTCAGTCACTGAGGAGTTTTTCAAAAAACTTGCCAAAACTTGTAATCAATTGGACTATTTAAAACTACAAAACTTTGAATTCAATGGCTTTGCCATTGTGTCCAGTTTAAAAAGTTTAGTTTTGGAAAATTGCACTGGTTTGCTATGGCGTGAAGTGAAAGCAATGCTAAGTGACATGACATTAACCACGTTTTCAATAATTGATACTGAATATATAGGAATTTTTGAGTACTTTAATGTGGCCAATAGTTTGGAAAGTGTAATTGTAATTAATTGCCAACGAAATCATTTCAAAAAACTGTTTGACATCAATAATGGCCAAAATTTGAAAAAATTAAAATCTTTAGTGTGGCATGATAATTTTGCACAAACTCCCATTTATGTGGCCACCAGTTGTTCCAAATTGAAAACTTTAATAACCGAACCATCTGCACTGTTAATTAATAATTTGTATGATTTAAAGCGTTTGGAAAAATTGACTTTGCGCGTTGGCAGAAAAATTAAATTTTCAAAATTAATAATCATTTTAAAACACACAAATTTAAAATATTTTACTTTAACCAAACTTAAGGGTCCGGATGGTTATGATGAGTTTAATGAGTATTTAATTGATTACGATATATACGAACAGGAGCTAATGGAGTTTGATGATAGAAAAATCAATTTGTTATTTATAAATTTATCCTTAAATAATTATTTTAAAATACCACAAGATTTTTGGTTTACTCTGCTTAACAATAACACAAAATTAATATTAATGATACGTTACAATAGGTGCCTTCATCATGATCACTTATTTCTGAAATTTATAATTAATCATAGCAAATTTCCAAAGCGCTTAAAAACTATTAAAATTTGTGGCTATAAAATGGGTAAGTTAACATTTGCACTAGTCGACATTCACTATATAATTTTAATAGTTTTTTATTTTTATTTTTAGAAATTAAAGAATTTAAAAATAACTTTGGATCTGCAATCGATAAAATTAAAGCCTTTTCCAATATTTATAAAGTTCAAGAAGACAATGGGTACATTTTATTGTAGAGAAATAAAACGTCTTGGCATCATACTCAGGAATATTTAGCAGTAGTTAATGTTTAGAGTCATTAATTTAATATTTAATTGTATTTTAAAATAAATGTTTAAAAAGAAATTTAGCTTTTCTTTTTAAATTGAAAATTACAATTTTTGAAATTTATTTTAAACACAGAAATTTATTTTAATGAAATATTTTCCACAGTATTTCTCTGCTTTTTCCTTTTTGATTTAAATAAATAATTCAAATTATATTTTCATACCAGAGCAATGCGCAAGGATACTTGAAATGACTTACAAGCACTTTTTATTATAAAATATTACACATTTTTGTGGTGATGTATGACTTTCAAGTATGCTTGTGCAGTGCTCTAGTACATACTCTAACCCCAGTACATGAATGAAGATAGATTTCTTAGACCATGGCCACACACTGCAAGTTTCGTTGGGCAATTCTTGATTTTGTAGGAGAGATAGGAAGGAAGAATGGAAAGGGATACAAATTTTCTCGTACTCGGTAATTCCTTTTTGTTCTCTCTTCGTATCTGTTATAAAGATGTAAAAAGAGAAGACAGGTAGCTTGAGGCTGAATGAATTATTGAATAAGAATGCTAAAATTTCCGTAACAAAATTGCTGTGTGTAGACACAGCGGCAATTTTAAAAGAGAATTGAGAAAGAATTGCCAAACCAAGCTTGCTGGGTGTGTTCCTGGTCTTACTAAAGTAAGAAGCTTGGTTTAAGAAAAAAAAAATTATTTAAGAAATACTTTTTTAACTAAATTTTTTATTTATATTAATAGCAACCTCATATTTTCTAGTACATAATAAACTTTTATACAATGTTAATAGCAGAAGCTGTCATACTTCCTATGTTATTTGTAACAGTCTTCTGTTGCTTTACTTACAACATAATTTCAAACTTAGGAGTAAGTTTCATAGCATACTTTTAGTATTTAGTAGAAAAAGAAAATTAAGCTAAAAAAAGAACAATTTTTTTTGGAAAATTAAATAAATAAATATTTGCATCTACTCGTATAGATGACAGTTTTCTTTTTATAAAAAAAGATTTAAAAAAATCAAAATTTATATAAATATAATTAGAAAATTTAATAGTTCTTTTCTTGTTGATTTCGTTATTACGAAAAAAGTTTAATTTTACTCCGTTTACCAAAAATTTTACTTATTGTTTGTAGTTAAAGACTGTTAGACAGTACTAAAAGGTAAAATAAAATTGATTGTTGTTTGCAATTGAAGAAATTTCTGTTATATTATACAGCTAAAGACTAAATTTAGTAGAGACATGCACCTTGTTACATTTAATTAAGAGCTTTTTCTTTTAAAATTTAATTGAGAGCTTTATCTTCATTTTATGTTTAATTGTGAGGTTTCTTTTATAAAGTGAAATTGAGTCAACAATGCAATAAAAATTACTCATTAGAGCAGGGCCGGAGCTATGGTGAAGAACTCTTTTTGAGAAACTAAAAAAATCCCTAATTTTTACAAAAACCATTTACTTTTTATATTAAAAAATAATTATTAATAATTGAATTTTATTTTAATTAATTAAGTGTAAAAAATCGTTATTTTATAAAGTGGCTCATGCCTTTGCTAGCATTATTAGTATAGGCGCCAACTAAACAATTTACTTGGATTTTTAGTAATTAAAATTTTGTTTTTCACGTTGTCTATTCTTAAGGAAGGTTGCATATACTTTTGAACCAAACACTCAATTTTAAGTACACTTTTTAATAGAAATTATATTTTTTTGTAAATAAAACCATATCTTTCAACAGATTTCTCCTAAATTTGGTAAATACGTTGTCTATACTTCAAGGAAAGTTGTTATATACTTCTGAACCGACCATGCCCCAGTTTAAGGCCTTTTTTAAATAAATTAATTTAAATTAAATTTTTTAATTAATTAAATTATATTTTTTTAAGAATTATTCTAACCAAATGTGTTACATACGAGTACGTTGTATATACTTCAAAGAAGGTTGCTATATACTATAATATTTAAAAAATTTGTCTTTTAATAATTAAAATCCAATATTTCAAAAGAATTTTTCTGAAATTTGGTACGAGTATTTACAGTATCTATACTTCAAAGAAGGTTTCCATATACTTTTCTACAGACCATGCCCACATTTTCAAAAAAACTAATTGAAATTATTTTTGGAATAAATAAAATTTTACAATTTCAAATATAATTTGAGAACTTTTAAAGGCATATAAATAAATCTATTGACACAGTTATGAACAAAGATCAAGCTATTGGTTAAGGACATGTTTTTTTTGAGTAGATCAGCTGTTATCTCAGACTTATTTTTATATATCGTTTGTGAATAAAAATGATAAACCTTCTGTAAAGTAAAAAATTTGGACAGACATGAAGGAAATATATGTATTTTTAAATTAAAAAATTCATACAAGTCACCCGCTGATTGAAATTGGAGCGTAGTGAAATGTTTTTGTACCTGTAATTCTCTTGATTTCAACTGATGTTATCTTTGGCTTTAAAATACTTCAATTCCCACTACGTCTTGCATGATATGACAATTAGTAAAGTCCTAGCTTTGAAATTAATTGATAATACAGAACTGGAGCTTAACCCTGTTTTCCATACAAATTGACATATAAAAATCGCTGCTAAAAGCAGTCGTAAAATATAATGTTCCATAATCATAGTCACCAAAAAGTAGCCTTTTATTAAGAGCTGACTTTTGTTCATAAGAATTTTATAAATTTAAAATCGTTTTTAAAAAGATACTGACTTTAGTGTGACTATGTTCAAACTATGTTTTCAAACTATTTTAATTAATTAAAAAAAATTAATTTAATTTTGTTTAAATGCTTCTTCGTGCTTGCATTTATTATGGATTAAAAAAGAAAACAGCAATATAGCACTCACTAAATTTAAATTTAAAAAAAAAGTATTAGGGTGGATCATAAAAACATACATTTAAATTAAAAAAATTATTAAAATTATATGACAAAAAAAAAAAAGAAAAACAAATAATAACAATTTGAAATTATAAATACAATCCAATTATGAATAAAAATTTCCCGGAAGTTTTTTCACTTTTCGCTTTCCTTTTATTATAAACAAAATTGTTCCCTTTTTTAACATGGCAAGTTATCTGATTTAGACAAATTTCTCCCAAAAACGAAATTTCTCACAGGGAAAAAATTTTTGGAAATATTCATAATTGGTATGATAAAGTAGAAACAAGCTTGCACTATGTAGTGCTATTTGGTACCCATTAATTCAAATAAACATTTTTTTTTAAGAAAGCCAACTTCAGAAATTGGAATCGTATTTTTTTCAAGTAAAAATTTTGTACCCCCAAAAAAAAATTTCTTCATTCACACTGGAACAACGGAACTGAATAATAATAAGGAAAAATGTAATGGAGGCATCATATGACCTTAAGATAACAATACTTATAAGCAGTCTTAGGGCCACTCTTACAACTAAACTATAACTAAAAGTAGGATGTTATCGAACAGATAAATTGTTTTTGTTTATTAGAAACACACTTTAACTTTCACTAACAGGTGTATGACATGTTTGTGTTGCCCATAACTTTTAAAATTGAACTGAAAGCATTTAAAGTTGCCATATTTTCGATTTTAGATATGCCATAGGTATTGAATAATTTTTTTTATTAATACATAAAATTAAAACAATACAATTACACAATAAAATATCAAATATTAAAAAACTAAATTTTAAAAGTAAAGAATTTATTAGTGTTTTGAAAAATAATTGGCAAAAAAAGGAATGCCGTTGCCACTATGTCTTTATAGCAACAAAAAGTATTCACTGTAGTTATCTAATTGGGAACTTTTAATAATGGAAAAAAGTTATTTGTTACTTTGTCATTTACTTTAACTAAAGTGTTACTTTTAAGTAAGTTGTAATAATGGTCCTTTTTCATACACATACTAAGCTCTAAATTGCTGCTAAAGAACTGCTAATGAGTTGCTAGATCAAGGCCGTCCATCTGAGGCCTAAAGAACTCCGTTATCACGAAGCCATTCAGATGCAAAGATGACTTTTTTTGAAAAGTTACCATTGACTTCACTTTGCGCCATTTTTAATAATCGGAATAAGCACATGTGACAGTTGGCAAATTAGAGTTGCCAGTTGCACAAAAAAATTACACCAAACGTAAAAAATTTACCCTTACTGAGACCCCCATTATATGTATACTCGTATATTAGCTATGATTTTAAAAAAACAATAAGACATCATTAATTTTTAGACTCCATTTGGCTCTATGCTAACGAGCTAACAGTTTATATAACGATTACCTAATTAAATAGCAACTTTTTGTCATGAATAAAACTGAAAGTTTGTTCATTACGGAGTAAACTTCTACAAAAAATTCTAGTGTTTTATATATTTTTTTAATTCTACAACGATAATCACACTAAATTTATCACTTTCAAAGCAAAACTGAATAAATTTATATTAATTCGAATTTAAATTAATTTTGAAAAGATGCCGGCCAGCATCAAGCGAAATTATTAACTAAACCACTCGCCACCCTAATAAGCATAAAAAATTTCATTTACCAAAACACATGAATCATAAATAATACAAAGAGTTGCAACCATTAAAATTCAATTAACATTTTCATGTGATGTTGCTGATGTTTATGAGAACAACGATGATGCTTGCCACAGTCACAGTCACAGTCACAGTCAACGTCATAGTCACAGTCACTTGTGTTGCTGTATGTTGTTTTTGATGCATTAAGATACTATAGAATTATAATATTGTCATGCATTTATTCTTCTTTAAAGCAGCATTCTGAATAAATTAATTTTTAAATAAACTGACTTTTGAAAATAAATTTTAAATGTTAATGCAAGTGTTGGGCAAATGTGTGGTGCTAGTTTATGACATCACAATTTTAAATACAGTTTAGAAGGTGAGTGTTTTCGTTGTTTTCTAAATTAGTCTTTTAAGCTACTCCTATTCTGTAAATCATATTAGAAAAAAATTTTTTTTTTTGATTAGAAATAAAATTCACATATAAAAGAAAACGCTTTATTATAGATTTTTAAAAGCCTAGATTGAAACTAGATTTTAAACTCCCCTATCTTATAGAACAGGGCAGTACGAGCTATGTTTACCACAGCAGCAATAACTAAATAATAGTACCAGAACATATCCACACTCAGAACATGCATACATACTCATATTCATCACTCATTTTCGTTTAGTAAGTGCTGCATGCAGTTGCTACTAAATGAGGTTTCAAATTAATTTATTAATTAATGCAATCAATTCATATGTATGACATTTTGCATTTTGAACGTTAATGTTGTCTAAAATTACATCTATTTATAAAGTTATTGTACTGGTATGATATACATAATAAACATTTTGTAAGAGCAGCAATTTTTTTGTGAATGTGTAGAGTTGGTATGACTTTAGCTCTTTAAAAATGTGTAAAGAGTAACAAATGTGCTTAATAAACTTGTTATGAGTTTGAAAGTGAATATTATTGCACATAACAATACAAAAAATTTCATTTTTGTAAACTTTAATTTGTGTTAATTACCGAAAAATAAAAGACCAAAACTGATTTATAAAGTTCATTTCAATTACAAAAAAAAAAAAATTGTAGAATCGTAATGAAGTGCAGATGCTTATGGAAATGTAGTAATTCCATGTTTAGTTTGTATGGAAATAAATAAGACTTTTCAGATTTCATGTTTCGGCATCAACTGGAAATAACTTACAGACACAAGAATATTCATTAAAAAAATATTATTTATTTTTAGGATGAATGTGATGGTACTGAACACCAAAAAAATAATTAATTTAACTTACTTGAAGTTTAACTAATTTTATTTAGCTTAGTTGGCTTTATACTGATTAAC
Source organism: Thelaira solivaga (assembly GCA_947397855.1). Classification (NCBI taxonomy): domain Eukaryota; kingdom Metazoa; phylum Arthropoda; class Insecta; order Diptera; family Tachinidae; genus Thelaira; species Thelaira solivaga. The sequence goes on from OX377610.1 coordinate 20,490,309, forward strand.
AGACCGCCAATTGCCTATGCGGCTTGGGTCTGGTTCAGAAAAGTTAGCAAAGTTACAGTGCAAACAAGTATAAAAAAATCAAAGACTAACCTGTGTCTTATAACAACTCCAACTGCTGCTCTTGAAGTCTTGCTAAATATTTTTCCCATTCATCTGTTTATTAAAAAAGAAGAGTTGCAGTTCAATGCAAAGCTCATCTTGGACGATGCAGAGAGCTCTTTTCAGGCACTCTTTCCAAAAAAATTGGTGAATCAAGTGTGAAGTTTATAACCCTAAGCGATCACTATAACTTCACGTTTAACTTCATGGTTACATTCCCAAATAGAGTTAATGGGGAAGAGAACAGAGTCAAAGGCGGTATCAGGTCAGAACCATAGAAGAAGCTTATTTGTCAGTATAAGTCCAGAGAACTCAGTTTTTCAGGCCGAAATACAGGCTGTAGAACTCTCCTTAAGAGAAGAAAAAATAACAATCGAAACTTGTCTGGGATTGGCTAATACTTTTGAAGAGACTAGCATCTAATAACAGAATTTACCTAACATGGCTGCCAGGCCATAGTGGCTATGTAGGCAATGAGAAGGCAGAAGAACCTGCAAGAAAAGAAGCGGCCCAGAACCATTCTGCGGACTGTCTTTGAGCTCTATTAAGCTCAGATTTAAAGAGTGGCTGGAAAGAGAATCGCAACAATATTGGTTGGAAACAAAGGGTATCAGAGTAGGGAAAGTATTCATGCTATTCCAATCTCGGAGTAGAATAAATGACTTACTAAATCTGACCAGGTCAGAAACTCTCATTGTCTTGAGATTCGTGACTGGACATTGCAGAGTATTTAAACACCTGGCAAATATGAGGATCAGCCTAAACGACCTCTGCGGCTATGTAACAAAGACGAAGAGAGAGCAAAGCACAAATTGTATCACTGTAATGGTCTATTTGTTAGGACATCACTACGCACATATAACCGTCTGATATGGCAGACAAGCTACTCACAAGTATTTGAATTTTTAATGAATACTATACTTAAGGAGGATTTGTAACTTGAGAGAAGTGTCATAATAGGTCTATTGTGGGCGCAGTGAATAGATAACTGGTTCCCGATCATAATTGATACGCTTGGTGTCTTGGTTCCAATGGACCCTGAGAGATATTTTTGGCATTTAGCCCAAAATCTTTGATGATGGCAATTATGTCCATTTTCGCCGGCATTGACCAACGAACGAAGTAGAGTATCGTTATCTGTTTCCTTTGTTTCCATTCATAAAAATATATGTCAAAGGTGCGAGTGGGATGGTTCATGAAAACCCATAGGAAATACACAATTTAACAATTATCTAAGCGTGCAAACAAGTATGAAAACAGATGTCGTTAAATGGTGGCAACTTTTCATGTTCAGATACAACGTGTTGTGTATGATTAAAGTGCTGAAAACAAGCTTATCTACTTGCTAAATGGATAAGTCAGCAATACAGTTATATTAAATTTTAATAGTTTACAGTTATTGGAAAAAAAATTAATCAGGCTTTCTAATTAAAATGTTGCGTAAATATATTAGGCCTAATGCCTGATTATGAGTGTCGCTGTCGTGACGAAAACAGTCGGCCACATGATTTAATTGGGCTTTCGTGTATTCGACTACGACAACAACATTCGTAATGTAAACATTTTTGAAAGCGAGAATTACACTTATATCATTTACTTTAACTTTCATACAATACTAAAAGCTTTGAAAATGTTTTCACTGAAAATTCGGCAAAACAAGGTACTATATTGGGTCAGGCATCCAATAACTTTAGAGCGCTAGAAGGAGACCATATAGAAACTTTTCTGCTTCAGCCCGTCATTAGAATATTAAAGCAAACTCGATCTTGGTAAGCACAAGATGCGGAGTCAGCGAGTTATATGGGTTGTTTACTAACAGCAATTTGTTTAAGTCATCTATGGGATGGAAAAATAATTTTAAAAGAAACACAGAGTTGCATATTTTTTGTTGTTAAAAAAAAAAAGAAATCTAATTTTAGCGTATTTTGCTCATATGAAAACTCTAAGGAAAAACTAGCAAAATCATCAAACCACGTGCGTTAAGCAAAACAAATGTTTTCATCCAAAACATTTTGATATCAAAAACACGTTTTGTTAATTTAAGTTTTTTTTTTAATTGTAATAAATCATTTTCTGTTATTAAATTTTTCAAGGTGAATTAATATATTTTTCACTCAGCTACTTTTATAAACTCGCAAAGGGTTTTTAACAGTTGATGCTTTTTCGAAGGTAACTTGGCACAGCTTACTTAACCGCAGATGTTTTTGTTAGTTTATGCTTATGCTTAGCACTTAAGTGCAAAATTTTTATAATTTTAAATAGACTGCCTAAATGATAATCAGTTAATAAGATGTAATATTTCATGGCGAAGCATGAAAATGTGGAATGGAGTTTCTATGTTTCTTTTAGTTGTTATTTAACATCAACTGGCTTAATTTTATTTTATAATTTTAAAAACATTTAACTTTATGACACTTTATGAATGGAATATACTTCTGCAAAAGTGTCCAGCTCTAAATTTATTATAAAATTAAGTGTTTTTCTTGGTATTTGTAATTAAAAATATTCTGTGTGTGAGCGTGGGCCTTATAAGAAGAACTCACGAGCATATCTCTGGTATTTGCTAACTGTAGTTTTCTCTCATTAGTTTTTCAATAAAAACATTCATTTATTAAAAATTCCTTAAACAAATTTTTTTTGTTGTTATTGTCGACGCATCAATAAATCGCTTAAATGCAGCGAACGAAGATTTTGTTTATTGGCCTTAAGTTATTTTATTTTTTGGTTGCAGCTGGTAACAAAAAATTTTTGCTAAATTATAAGCTTGTTTTCTGTTTGTTTGTTTTTTTGTTAGTGCAGTTTGTCTTTGCATCGCATTTAAAACTGGAAGCTTTAAAATAACACAATTCATAATGGATTTTCGTTGTTATGTTACATTTTTGGTCATTGTTCATTAGGACTCGATGGTACATAAAAAGGGTCAAACATTTAAGTGATACAAATATTGTAATAAAACATGTCCACTGTTGTTTGGTGTTTCCATTTAAAATCATTTAAGGTAAATGAAAAAAGAGTGTGTTAAAAAGTTATGTTAGCTGCAGATGATTTATATACAGTATTACGGCCCTTTTTTTAATAAAAACATACTGCAGTTCTCTTACTGATTTATAATTGCAATTATTAAAATACATTCTTTCATAAAATAATTTTAAAATCATTGTTTACTAAAGCCTAACAGTCATACTAAAATAAAAGCGTTAATCTATTGCGATTTCTGCCGCCCAACGTTAACTGTCACTTATCACACCTAACGTTGTGTATGGAAAATTATCTTGTCTAATAAATCACCCTTAAAGGATATACAAATTAAGTACAAAACCTAGATTCACCTAGATTCAAATGGAATTACTTCTCAACCAAAACAAAACAAAAATAAAAATTACAAAAAAAAAATTGGTCAAAATTGGATAGCTTCATACAAATTATATGGAAAAAATTAGGATATACGCAAAAACACTACAAATTTAATTATGTCACTTCTGCTACCGATTTTGGAATATTGCTCATTCTACAAAACGCATACGAGTATATGCCAAAATCAAATTAAATTTTTAAAGTCCTATTTTTTATTAAGACAATAAATTTTATTTAATAATTAGTTCAATTATGAAACAATCATTAGTTGGCATCAGTGCACACTTGCGATTTTAAACCGATCAATTCTAGCCTTAATGTTTGGCAAAACTTCTGTTTTATAATTTTCAATCCTAAAACGAAAAATTTCTATCATTTTGTGGTATAGAAAATTTATTTTGCGATTGCAAAATATAATCACAAAAGTTAAGCGTTTTGTGTTTATCAGAACATGGCCGTTGATTTCTACCATAATACTTAATCTAAGTTTGTAATAAAGAGCTACGGAAAACATTTTGAAAGTCACATGTGTACTATTTTATAACACGAAAAGGCTTTAGAATGTAAGCGTTTTTTAGTTAAAGGTAAATTTTGAATTAAAAAAAAAATTTCTCAAAAAATTTTTAAGTTTTCTGAAAATTATTATTCAGAAAAAAAATTTTTAAATTTTTCTCAGAAAAATAAAATAAAAATAAAACAAAATTTTTCTGTACAATAAAACAATTTTTTTTTAATATTTTTTTTTTTGAGAAAAATTTTTTAATTTTAAAGACTAAAAAAATTAATTTTAAAAACAACAATATATATTAATTTTTTAAAAAATAAAATAAAATTATTTTTTAAAAAATAAAATAAAATTATTTTTCAGAAAAAAAATTAAAATTTTTTTTTTCAGAAAAAATAAAAAAAAAAATTTCTGTAAAATAAAAAAAAATAAAAAAAAAATTTCTGTAAAATAAAAAAAAAATTTTTTAATTTTTTCTGAAAAAAATTAATTTTTTATTTTTTTTTATTTAACAGAAAAATTTTTTTTATTATTTCTGAAAAAAAAATTTTAATTTTTTTTCTGAAAAATAATTTTATTTAATTTTTTTAAACATTAATATTTTGTTGTTTTTAAAATTTATTTTTTTAGTTTTCAAAATTTGATTGTGACGCACACTCACATTAAAATTATCATTTTACTTTGATTTTTAACGCATTTATAAATAGAAATTATATAAAATTGACAAAAAAGATCCCCTTATAAAATATTGTTTTCTAGTAATAAACACATTTTTGAAAATTTCACTTGATTTTTACAATTAAATTCTTTGCCGGTTCATAATTTTCTTTTTGTATTTTTATAAACACGAAAATTAATTTTTATAGGGTTTTTAAATAACAAAAACAAATTTATTTGTCTGCATGTTTGTATCTACATATTAAATTAGACACAATTTATACTAGATACAAATGCCTGCCTACTGTATAAATCAACAAAAATAAAATTGCTTTCCACTTTATCAAATAGTTGTATGCGTTTGTTGCATTAAAACTTGTTGGAAGAAACAAAAACATTTTTTTAGTTATTTTTATTTTATTGCGAGATACTTTAAAAAAATTAATTAAAATTTATGAACATTAAATTTTCATTTAACCTAAAAACAAAAGCACATGCTGAGTGTTTCTTCTATGAAAATTAGGTGTAGATGGGTGTCAAATGATAAAAAGAAAAATATTTTGCACCCTCAAACACATTTCAAGCAGAATTAACTATTTAATAAATTTTTAAATAATATAATAGACATCATCAAATAAAAGAGAAAAAATTCAAATGTCAAATTAAATGAATGCTTGATCATTTTTAATGGAATAAAAGAAAACTGTAAGAAAAACTAACTACACCCCATCCCAACTTTAAAGAAAAGAAAAAAAATTAAATAAATGCCAATAACTCTTTAGGATTATCATGAGGTGATTTCTTATGAACCCTATAAAAAGGAATTTGATTTTCTAAAGTTAGATTAAGCAATTTGCGTAATACTTTCAATACTATTTCACATTAAAAATTTTGGCAAAATAAAGGCTTCAATTAATACCACATTTCAAGCCATTTCAAAAGTCAAGAGTCTTTGAAATACTCTCTGAAAAAATCTTGTTAAATTTTTTATTTGCTGTAACAAATAAATGAATGAAAATAATATTATAATAACAATACACAGTGTAGGGTATCATGAAAAATAATCAAATGAAATCAAATAAATCAATTTTCTGCTAAAGTGCACATTAACTATATAAAAATCAAATACTCTGCGTTTTTATCTTTTAAATAATAAAAATCATAGAAGAAACATGAGCGGTGCATCCCATCAATTCTTTAAAATGTGTTGTAAGGAATGTAAGCGATTTGTTGTGTTAGACACAAGAGCGTGACACCAACCAACCCACAACAAAAATAAAAACAAGAACTACAAAAACAACATCATGCATTAAATTGCATGTTTTGCTATTTCAATAAAATCAAAGGACCCCTCCTTAGCGACAGTGACAGTAAAATGAGACAGAGAATACTTAACAAAAATTGATTGTGCAGCCACAGCAAGCAGTAGCTAAGTAAGTACACAGTACACTCACATGTAAAAGCATAACAATGTGCATCACTTTAAGAAGCAACAAATGCTTATTGTCATAACATTTTTTTTTTTCGTTTCTACTTGACAGCACAACGAAACTATGCAGTGGCATAAACTTATTTTTTTTTTTTTCTCCTTGTTGTTATTTTTTTATCGTTAAATCTATAAATATACAATTAATTTTACTAAAACTTTAAATGTAATTGCATTAACTTGAATACAATATTATGTTAAGCTAGAAATAATTTTTTTTCTTTTAATGTCTTAATTGCATAACTTGCTTGACTGTGGGCAATGGTGCAATTTAAGCTAAACAGGCCAAGAAACAAAATGAAAATTTATTTCCAACTCTTGCTCAGTTTACAACAAACAGCTCAAATTTCTTTAGCCTTAAAATAAGTTTCGTTTAAATCACACTGCATTAAGAGGATTTCGCTGACAGACACTGTAATTAAATTAAAATTGGTTTTTAATAGAGCAAAATAAAAGAACCGAAAGAAGAAAATAAATAAATGAAAATATAAATTTATGTTTCAATGCAGTAGAAACGGATAATAGTTAATTAAAGAATTGCACAAGTGTGTACTTTCAAATCGTTTACACCCGGCAAGAATGACTTAAAAGTAAGCTACGCATACAAAAAAAAATTTTAATAAGTAGCAGTTAAGCCGCTACTTCTTTAATAGAATATTATTATTATTTACAAATTGATATTAGAAATTAATTCTAAAATTAACGAGCATCGGTGGAGAACGCAACGAATATTTTTGTCGCAAAAGTTACTGAATACCAAATTCGATCAAATATTGTTACACTTGTTTATCGATAGGAATTTTCGTAATTTTTTTTACCTATTTCTAAGGCCTCAATATTATAATTTCCAAAAATGGCTTTTTGAGAGAGGAAAAAAACGTATCGAAAATTACACTTTTTACCCCCAGAAATGTAGATGAAAAATTCAAGTTCAATGCCTAATTTTATATTCCACACCCACGTAGTGTAGGGTATTTCTTTTAACCAAATTATAATTTCTAAAAATGGGGTTGTTCTATGTATTTACGCTTTTTATCCCCAGAAATGCAGATGAAAAATTCAAGTGACAACTCAAATGATCTTCGATGCCTAATTTTATAATCAACACCCACGTAGTGTAGGGTATTTCTTTTAACCAAATTTACTAACTTAAAAGTGTTTAATGGATGACATACAACAGACGTTGCTAATTCGAATACAAAATGTATTTATTTGGTTGCTTGCTACTGCGATTGCTTACTCTCGCATTTGGCGAAATCACTTTAATTAGCTGCGGCAACATGCTTTATTATAAACGGGTAAATTGTTTTTAAATAATTATTTTTCTACTTTGAATTTTTTTCTTTCGGTTACGTTTTCTTATTTCAATTGTTTCTTTTTTATATTTTTGTTTTCTGAAACATATTAAAATCTGTAGGGAACTTTCATGTATCTTTTTTGTTGACATTCTTAAGTTTGGTATTTGGCGCTTTGACAAATTATATTTAAGTTGTTGTTGTTCATTTGTTTGTTCTTTTTGTTGTTTAATGTCTGGTAGTGGAAAATTTAAATGCTGCTGCGGATGTTAATGTTTTTAACTTTAATGTGAATTCTTTAAAAAAAAGCCCTAAAAATATTACTTTTTTAAATAAAAAAATGTAATGCTCACAATGTTTATTTAATTATAAATTTAATTACACACATTTTAATTAAATTAACGCTAAATTATTTTGTTGGTGTTTTTTTTTTCTTTCTCAAATTTAATTTTTAAAAAGAATTCATTGAATTTTTAGTAATTGCAGTATTATGCATTTACATTCGTTTATTATTGAAACTGTTGAGCAAAGCAATTTTGGCTTAAATTTGTTTGTTAAAAATGTTTTATTTTTATTTTTGGTATTTTCTTTTTCGTTCTCTTTTTGTCATTCATTTAAATATGTTTTTATGAACATTAATTTGTTTATTTATTAATTTCTTAAATTTGTTGTAAGTAATTCATGAGAATTGGTTTTAATATTGAATGCCTTTCAAATAAATATGATGAATGAATGTGTGTCTTGTAATCTAAAACCATTCAGTAACTTGAAACACGTTTAGCATGATAATAGTCACGGTGACCGTGGAATATACGAAAAGTTTTTAAGAAAACTTATACTGCAAATATCATTTTAAATAGAAAAAAAAAATGAAATTTAACCTCACAACAAGAAATAAAAGTTGAGATAAGCAGAATTGTATATACCCTGCAAAAATAATTTTATTTTTAATTTAAAAGTTCAACCTGTTTCACAAATATTATTTTTGTAAAATATTTTACCCTTTAACTCTTTAACTTGCTCGTCTTTTGGTCCGTTTTTAATTTGGTGTCCCATTAATTGAATAGTTAAAGGGTTAAAAGGTTCCATTCCATAAATATATTCCCCGTACTGTTTGCTCAACATATAATGTACCTAAAATGGAAGTTCGCAATGGTTATTTAATTCCATTCACAGTTAAAATTAAAAAAAAGAGCAACTTTAAGCCCGAATTTACCATAGATGTAGAAGGAAGCTTTTAAATAGCCGATACACAAGCACGTGTTCTTTTTTTGTCTCATCTACCATGATGCGGTTTTTCTAACTATATATTTTTCTGATTATATTAGCGAATGTGTGATTGAGTAATTTTTGGTTAACTTTAGGAGTTAAAAATGTACAGCAACCAAAAATGGCTTATTTTAATATATAAACTTCGACTGTACATGTGTTTGAGTTTGTACTCCTTTTAAACGGCAGGACCGTTTTAATTGAATTTCGGTGTATGGCTTTGGGTTACGCCTTGGAAGGTTTTGTATCACAAATCCGCCCGGCAGCTGGCAAGGCAGTCGGTATCTGGCTTATTTATATACCGCCTGTTTTTACCCGGTCTTGCACAGTCCTTTACCCTATGAGTATGATTTCTTAAAAAGTTATATACCTGTTTAAAAAAAAAAAAAAAATTTTTTAATTTAATTTTTATGAAAATTAAAAATACCACGTCCATTTTTTAAATTATTCTCAAATTCTCTTCTAGATTGATTTCCCAAAAATTTTTTTATTATATGTTTAGCATCACTCAAGTTATTTTTTTATGGAAATAAAAATTTACCACACCCATTAGTACACCCACTTTTAAAATTTACAAAAAAAAAAAATTAAAAACGGCTACATCAATTTGGCTAATTTGTTCCTTTAATGTTTAGAGCAACCCAGCATAAGTTTGTTTTGAAAATAAAAATAGACCACGCCCACTTTAAAAATTTTTTTTTAAATCGGAGAACGATATAACCCTCTCTTTTTCAATATAAATAAAATTTGAAAGCAAAACAATTTGCCGGGTCAGTTAATTTATTATATGTGTTTTATTTAAGAGTCATTCCCATTTTTATTTTTCGGTTAAGTAAGCACCACACTGAATTTGGGATTTTATTGAATCAACAATTTCTTATTTTTAAAGTTAACTATTTTTAAGCAAATATATTTTTTTTAAATGGATAGTGAATCACACTACAGAACTTTGTTATTTTGGAAAAACAACTTGATTTTGTTATTTAGTAACGATTTTGGCTTATAAATGAAAAGTTAAATTTTTTTTGCTCAAGGGGTATAAATTTTTATTTATCTGTAGGGCTCTTAAAACATACTCTGTTCAACTGAAAAAAATATTTTTATTTTTAATAAATTACAACTGAAATGATAAACTTAATCCCTTGAGAAATTTAAAAATAATAAGAATAATTTGGCTTGCGTTAAATCATTACAAAACAATTAAAAAGAAATAAAAAATTTTAATTTTAATTTGTGCGCAATAATTTTGTTTACCTTTTTTTTAATTTGAAATTATTAAAACGAAATTTTTTTCACTGTTTTTGGCTAGAGTATTCAGAAATATAATAAAAATTTACCTTTTTTTTTTAAAGGGTGTCCCAACAAGAACGCAAGATTTAAATTTTAAATAAAACACAGACATTTAAAAAAAAATCGTGAAACTTTATTATATCGTAAACTAGACAGAATGAGGTTATGTATGGAATAACATATCGGCCAGATGGCCGCCGCGGCTTTGCAGGCACACACGCGATCTTTTAATGAAATTTTCAATGACCGTTTTGCATAAATGCTGCGATATTTCATTAATGCAGCGTCCAATTTGTTCTTTTAAGGCTTGAGTCGTCGTCGGCTTATTCGCGTAAACCATCGCACGATCTAGGCGGCCAATTCTGGTCTCCAAAACGCGAAATAACACGACCGGGAAATGACTGAATCAGCATGTGGCACAGTCTTGTTGAACCCGCAAGCCCTCCACATTCATTTCTTCAATTCTAGGCAAGAAAAAACTGGTTATCATTTCACGATACCGAACGCCAAATTTAAATCTTGCGTTCTTGTTAGGACACCGTTTATTTCATTAAAAAGAAATTTTGCAATACACGTTTTCGTTTTAATTGTTACAATTCACAGAATTAATGGCTAAAATATGTTAATGTAATCACAATGAAAAGTATTTTAATATTTTTTTCAAGTTTATAATTTTTTCTTAAGAAAAATAAATTTTTTTATATAAATAAATTTTTTAAATAACATTCGAAAAAAAAATTACCCTTAAAATTGTTAATATAACTTTGCTGGATTTTCATAAAAATAGTTTAGTGACCGTAGTTTACATATCTATTTAGAGGGATGGGCTGACATAAACAAAAACAAACAGCACATCAAACCGTTAAAACTCCTATCATACGTGAAATAGTTTTTTTTTATGACAACAGCTGTCAGAAGCAACTAAAAATCATTTAAAAAAAAGACAAGTAAAAATAAAATCATAAATGAATGAACAAATAGAAAGAAAAATAATTTACGACTATAGTTTGTATTTTAATTTCTAATATCAATGTTAATTTTATGATCTATTTAACAGTATTTTTATGGTCGAAGAGATTAAAATTAAAACAATTTAATAAAAGCAAAATTTACAACTACTGGCCCAACAAACCTGTTAAATAAGCAGCATAAAAATTCTTAAAAACAAAAAAATCAAAATTGTTTTTCCTTCCTTCTATAAAATCAGGTATGCAGATATTTTTCCTTATTTGTCTCTTTGAAATGAGGTTGTTTCAATTTAAACCAAGAAGCACGAACAGTTTTATAGGCATATTAAGACTATGGCAGGAAAAAAACTAAAAAAAAAGAAATATTTAAAAATAAAAATATGACTGAAAGAGTGGATGGTTGAGTAGTTGGTGGTACTTAATGCTACGAACAACAACAAAAAGCAATATAACCAAATTGAATAAAAATTTAAAAAGTAAAATAACAAATCTCTGACTAAACGCACTTTTAAAAATGACATGCTGCCAGCCAGGACGATTCAAACATGTCGATTTAATTGCATTTTTACAACTTTAAAGATTCGTGCTTAAAACAACATCATTTTGTTTTACTTTATAACGTGTTCAACCTCATTCGTATTTTATTATTAAAGTAGATTGGCCATCAGAAGCAATAAAGAATGAAATCGTTCCTTTTTTTTTTTTTTTGCTACACCAAAATTAATTTTACACTTCACTGTAAGTAAGAAAAGTGGTATGAAAAATAATAAGGACATGATGTCCAAGTTAGTTTAAGATTCAATAACAATTAAATTAACAGATATAACAGAATAACGCTTATGTTTCGTTTCTTTTCGAATTCTGCTGATGATTTTCGTAGTTATCCAGCATAGCGCCTCAGAAAAGAATATTTTTTGTCTAAAGTCAGAATTTCTTTTTTTTTTTTTAGACTTGTTGCACAATGTCAGATAGTTTAATCAAAATTTTTTTTTGCCTTTTCTATGTATATTTTAAAAGAAGAATTTAAATTTTTTTTTACATTTGGCTACTACAGCGAAGAGTATATTAAAATTTTGCAATGCTGAATTTAACTAGTATTTTTTTTGTTCTCAACATCAGTTTGCTAATTCATCAGTTTAAAGAACTGACTGATTTTATTTGAAAAATGCAGTTGACGTTGCTGCTCCCATGTTGCATGTTAAATGCTAATGTTGATATGCTGATGATGAAAACAAGATGAAGATGACGATGACGATGACGATGTAGATGTCGATGACTATGGAAACGATGAAGAAGATGATGACTACGATGATGCAAATAATGAAGTGTAAAGACATTGCTGAAAGCATTTAAATAAAGCGCAACGAGTATCATCATCAATTTCGAATAAAACAAAATAAAACAACAGCAAACATACGAAAAATAAAACTTTAAAAATAAATTCATAAAACTATATTAATTGCATTTAAAACTGTAAAGTGCAGGAATGAGATGATTAAAAAAAAGTCATTTGCCTGGCTGTCAATCCCTCTTTCATGATTACAAGAGTTACAACGTCAACGATCTTATGTTAGATGGCTGCGGCTGGCTTATTCATTTATAGTTTTTTCATATTTTTTTCTCTTTTATTTTATTTTTTTTTTTTGAGAAGAAAATTAAATGCAATTGAAATGTCAACAGCCATCGAAACTGATAAATAGTCCCACTGAATACTCTAATAGATCAATATTAAATCTATCAAAAGTGAAACGCAAGTCACTTACATGAGGATGTGCCATTTCATAAATTTTCTTTTTCTTTCTAATAATTGAATACACAAGTTGACATTAAAACAAGTTAGTTGAGTGGTTAAGATGATACTTTTATTATTCAAAAGATCTTCAAATTGAAATGATGAATAGTAAAGTTATGAGCATTAAGCTACGGTCACATTAAACAAATATTTGTTGAAATAAGCACATCCACTATGTCATCCACACATACGTTTCTATACATATTTTGAAGAAATATTCGCTTTAGACACTTTAATTTTTTTATTATTACAAGTCATTGTAGGCTATAGAAATATTTGATAAAAAGTAGTGGTTACGCTCATTTCGACAAATATTTGTGTAATGTGACCGTAGCTTTAGACTTAAAACCATTAACTCTGTGAGTGCCCAGCGGTGGTAAAACGCAAAAGAAGTTGCTTAGGTATTGGTCCAAAAAGATTTAGGCAAGATTAGTCTTACAACAATTACGAGATTCGTAAGAAGTTTTGGATTGTAGTTGGGAACTGGGCTGCACAATAGATCTTAAAGATCCAAGCCAATCAAATATTTTCATGTATTATAGTTTTAATTGTTAAATTGTAGTTATTAATTAACTAAATGCTGGGGCTAAATTACGAACGAAATTTCAATTTAAATTTCAGTCATTATCGAGTGCTGTAATTTGTCTCCTGATCTAATGGATTTGTAGGCACTTTAAAAAAAAAATTGCAAAGCTTTTGACTTATCTGCAGTGAAAGGATGTGAAGGAAAATCAAAACACACATTTGTTAAAGCACATTTTGTGGAAAAAGCTTACGAATTTTCTTAGATAAAATTCTTAAAGAGACAAGGTGAGTTAAGATCTGTATACTATCTTTACAAAGTTTAAAGCCCAATGCTTAGGCTATTACTGATGATCGTTCGCCGCCACATAAGCCAGCTAACCAGCGAGAACACAATTGAATATAAAATCCTTAAGCTGATACACCCGCATGATTCTCAGTGATTAGCAAACAAAAACTTAAAAGCTTCAGCAGGAAAAAGTAAGCAGCATGAACAAAATATTCGATTGAAAAATGTGTTTAATGAGTGTAATGTTTCTAACACTAAGTCGACCAAATGGTGTAGAAAATGCGTATAAAAATACTCAATTATTTTAAATAATTTGTATTTATATAAAATTTAGGACATAAAACCTAGAGAATAGTTTACTTTAAACATTAGTCAGCTTGGGCGTTGTTATTAATAATATGAGACACTATAAAGCATGGCCAAATCATGAGTTGACTGCTGCAAATAATATTTAATCTCAGATGAAACCAATCGCCTTATTCAGTGAGAGTTGAGCTTTGAGGAAAAGTTTCATTTAAGGTGATTTGTGGCTCAATTAAAATTTTTATTTCTTATAAATCTACGTTATGTAAAAATTAGTGGGTCTAGAAACTATTTTAATTTAACATTTCTAATTTGTTATAAAACAGACTTTGAACCAAAATCGAATTCAATTCATGGAACTGGTCACTTTTTCTCTTTTAAAGAAAACGAATTTCAAGCAAAATTTAAAACAATTCGTTTATTCTAAGTAGAAATGGTAAAAGTTTTAGGAAACTGAAAAAAAACGGAAAGCTGAAAAATTTAGTCTACAACATTGCATGACAATTACGAGATTCGTGAGGATTAGTGCGGAACTGAACAGTACAATATATCTTGCAGGTCACTCTGATATATCATAATAATAAAAGAATAATTTTGGGTATAAAACTAGCCAAAATTACATCAGTTCAGTTGTGGTGCTTAATCTTTTTCTTTTAAAGATGAATGTCTAAAATGAATGAAAAATATCTTTAAGAAGAAAATTTCATTTGAAATCAATATGAACATTTAATAAAATTTTACATTTTGCTTTAATCAAACTGTTAATTGAAGAAGATCAAAGTCATCAAAGCATATCAAAAATTGTTAGCACTTTGTACAGTGGGTAAAATAACATTTCATTTGTTTACAAGAGAATAAAACGCAGCATGTCAGAACGATATGATGAAATGCCATCAAGCTCGTATTTCGTAATAGCGAAATATTGCTTTCAAATTATTTCGAAATTTTCTCATGACATGCCTGGCATGAACGTCTAATAGGCAGTTAAAAATTTTTGATAACAAAAATTTTAAGAAATTTACAACCACCAGTCTAGTAGTTTTAGTTGTTTAATGTACAATACTATTTAGATGAAAGGTATTTCTGTGAGTGTAGAAATTCATTTTCGTTTCTCCTATTAACTATAATTTTTTTTATAATATTTACGTCATTTAGCCCCACTGTGCAACATAAAAATGTCTATTGCAGTATTCTTTAAATTTCCATCTGTCTTGTTTTGTATTTAAGAGTAAAAAAAAAATAAAAATATGCAAAACCATCTCACTAACACTTTATCAGGGGTATGCACTTTAGACGGGTTACAGACACGGCAATTTTAGTTGCGCAACTCTTGAGCTTGTAAGATGTTTTTACCCCTTTTTAATTTTCTTTTTTATCTCTCTGAATTACCGTGTCTGTTCGCCGTCTTAACAAACACACAATAAGAGAAGATTTTTAAATTTAATAAAAAACAAAA
The DNA here is from genome assembly GCA_947397855.1 of Thelaira solivaga. Taxonomy (NCBI): domain Eukaryota; kingdom Metazoa; phylum Arthropoda; class Insecta; order Diptera; family Tachinidae; genus Thelaira; species Thelaira solivaga. The sequence goes on from OX377610.1 coordinate 20,505,594, forward strand.
TTCAATGATGATACTGTATAGCTTTGTACTATTTAGAACTCTGTGAATCCCATTATTTAAATAAATTGGCAACATCTTTCGGTTGTCTGTTCTTCATTCCAACCGTTTGTGTGTTTGGTTGGCATTTTTGTTTGGCATTAAATTCATTTTTATGACTTTAGCAGCCAGGCATTGCATGTCGCAAACTCACTTTTACCGGCAAAACAGCTTTATGACTGGCTGGTTGGTTGCTTATTTACACAAGAAGAAAAATGAAAAAACAAAACAACGATTGTCATTTGTAATTAAGCTTAGCAATATTTTAACTTAATTATTATCATTTAATTGCAATTAAATAATAAAAAAGGAAAATTTTAAATGTTCTTCTTTCAACTCATCTTAATCTTAAATATTTTAGTTATTAAAGAAGAATTTAATTAAAATCTTAAACAAGTATCGAACATTTGCTACAAGATCGTCATAACTCAAAAAAACTAGATTTTACCTTTGAGTTAAAAATTAAAATTATTTTTCGGAATAAAAGAATTGGATAAAATATCGTTATATTTGTTTTTTCGTTACGAATGTTCGTAAAAAAAGTTACTAAATCGCACTACTTAGTCGGATCTAAAACTTAAAATTTTTCCAACTGGATCGCTGAACAAATCAAAACCACCTTAGAATTAGAGTCACAAGTGGGAACAAATCATCTGGAGATTACGGCCAGAATAGAACTATTGTGACACTACTCTCGTGTTGCAAATACTCCCTGGGTTAAGGGAAGTTACACAGGGCGCCCCCATAAGAAAACAGAAGTGGAGTCCATTGGGTTCTCTCATGTTGCCTCTTTGTCATACCTTTATAAGAGGAAAGTAAAGAAGGATAACAATAGAGATAGAAGAGTGCAAGGAAGTAGGGTGATAGTAAGAAAAGAAGAAAAACATGAATCGGTGACCTAAGCCAATGGCTACTTCTAATGAAGCCTTATAGTCCACAGCGCAGTGCGACCCTGCAATTTGCGCTTGCCGAAGTAAAGCTTGCACTTCTCCTCTAGGGTAGGGCAAAGGCATAGAAAGTGTTCCATAGTTCCTCCTCTTCCTCGTCTTGACAGAAAAATAATCTTATATCTGTTTGTATATTTTGAAAATATGAAATAAATTTTAAACTCAGCAATGTTGCTGCTTAAGCCATTTAAAAATGTTTAACAACATTTTTAATATTTGAGCTGTTAGCAACATGTTGAAAAAACTATAAAACTGCAATAAACTTGTTAGATTTACTACTTACTTTAAATGGCTGTTTGTTGTTGTTGTGAGTAAGAGTTAGTTAATCCGTTTCAATTATCAAAATGAAGTTTTATAACCTCGGAAAACGACTGCAGGGGGATGTAGAGAATGCACTACTATTATAAGTAACAACTTAATTGTAGTAGATAATATAATTGTTATTGTTGTTGTTATAATGAGGCATGCGTATTACAAATATTTCTAAGCATCATTGAAGCTCTCACATATATATTGGGAAGAGAGTGTGTAATAGTGATACGAATATGATAACATTGAAATCTTAGAAATTGATTCAAATGGCAATTTATAAAGCTGTTGGAATTACTTAACGTCTTTGATTCAAGTAATACAATATGTAGCTTGTGTACACACATACAGGAAATTTTTTTTTTATATTTGGAAAGTCTTTAAATTTGCTTTTAATTATGTTATTATAGAAGACATTTCAATAATAATGAAATACAGTGGTATAGTGCTATGAAAAAGTTCTTAAACAATTTTTTTTTATTCTTTAAAATACATCGCATATGAACAAAAAGCTTAAAGAAAACTGGACTTTAGAAAACGTCAATTTTTTTTTTGGTCAAATTTTTGTAAGATTTTTCTGATTGTACGCACGTTTGGACGATTAAATTGACCGAAAAAATCACGAAGTGCACGATATGCATTTTGATTTGAACGCCCATTATCATAATAAGCCTGAATAACTTTAAGGCGTTGCTCGATTGTATATCTTTCCATGGTTCAAATTGAGTTAGTCTGAAATTGAGAAATGTCAAATGAAATACAGAAGAAAACTTGACGTTTAGGTGTGGTTCACATTCAATCAACATCGGCCCTTAAAACTTAACCACCCTTTATATAGAGGTTTACTTGATTTTTATTGTTAATTGAGGCATATTCTCTGACCTGAGACTAAATTACAGCATTTTAATCGATAATTTTCATTTTTAAAACATCTTTTTTATATACTTAGTCTTAGTAGTCAACTGATCAAATAGTAAAGAAATTGTAAAGAGAGGGTAAATTTTTTTAGTGCGTCCACAATTAAGGGTTAACATATTAATGGCCGTTGTATTCAAATTTTAGTATTCTTTCAACTTGAACAAGTCGTAAAGGTTTGCTTGTGAAATTTATCTAAAAGTAGGGTTTTTTGTTAATTCCACTAGATTATATGCTAAGAAATGCGTTGGCCTTGATAAGCACCCTTTTTACTTATTAATTTACTTCTTTTTTATGGCAAATGCGAAAGATTACAAGTACTAAGAAATATTTCAATCATGTATGAGAAGCTCTAAGAGCTTAACACTGTTTAAAAAAATAACCTCGAATCAATTTTTAAATTTATTATTACTATTTAGTAGCAGCATGTATGCAAGTAACAACAATTATATTTAATTATATAGGAAAAGAACGGTTAACACAATTTGGAGTTAATTTAATTATTTTCAAATCACTGGTTAGAATTAAAACTTTAACTAAAGACAAGTTAGACACGCACATGTACTTAAAAAGAACATACAATTGAAATAAGAATGCATGTAGTTGCTTCTTTCTATAATGCTTTACACACATTCCAATAGCGGTGTTCATACTTCAGTGTAAAGTCGTTTGTATGGAGTGTACAAATATAAAAATAAAATAACTGAAGAAATTTTTTACACACAACAACAAAATTTACTCTCCTACTTCAGATATACAATAAGAAAAGCGAATGTAAATACTTTCTACAATTGCATAGAACAGCTGTCGCTAAATGATGTCAACTTATAGTTTGCGATAAAACGTGTTGTTGAAAAATGTGTATGCTAGCATTACAGTTGTTTACATTTTAGTAGTTTAAAATTATTAGAAAAAAATCGCTCATGCTTTGTAGTTAAAATTTATTTTATTTTTTTTTTTAATTTTTTTTATTTATAATTTATTTAATCATTAGAATAAATTCTAAGACTAAATATAAATGAGGAGCTCTAGCTGCATAGGCTATCGGCTGTAAAATTTTAAAAATACTTCAAAGCGTGAATACCTTATTATTATTATTATTATTATTAAGCTAACAAAACTTTTAAAAAGGTTCAGAAACCAAAATTAAGTTAGCAGTTTTCAAAAACCCCCGACAAAATTAAATTATGTTCTTGAGTTACTTTTAAAAAAAAGAAACATGATGACCACAAACAATTTTTCATATACAAGTGAAGCCTATGGCAGACACTCATTATATCACTGTACGATTCATTTACAAAAAAAAATCTGTTGAACTTTAACAAAAAATGTGTAGCTTATAACCCTCTTAGGCCCCCTCCGGTATTTGTGGGGCAAGTATGCTGTTTTTAGCAGATCCAACAATTGAGTCTGATAGTGATTAGATTTATGTTATTATTCATCAAGGGCTATAATCGCACCGCAACTTTTGAGATTTATTGTGCAATAGATTTATGTTAGTATGTGGATGGTGGAGGTACATTAAAAAGAAATTCTATAGAATATTTTTCTTACAACAAATCGATTTAACTGTGTATGTTTTTGGCAGGGAAAAAATTTCCCTTTTAATTTCCGTAATTGACAGATTAGTGATCTTTAATTTTAATTTTGTTTTCGAAAAAAAGAAAAGTTTAATTAAAATCGCCTAAGTACTGAATTTAATTTCAAGCAGTGTGGTTTCAAATTCATAGATTTTTATTCGGAATTGAACAAGTCAGCAGCTCAGAACTAGTCTATGGACCATTTGGCACATTTTCAAAATAATTTTTTGCTTTACTTTAGTTCCACATTAAGTTCAAAATTGAGAACAGACACGATTAGCCACTAAAATTTTACCAGTAAGATCAGGACCACACACAGCAATTTTAGTTGGACAATTCTTGATTTTGTTGGAGAGAGAGGAAAGAAGAATGGAAAGGGGTACAAACTTGCTCGTACTCCCCAATTTTCTTTTGTTCTCTTTTCGTATCTTTTATAAAGATTTAAATAAAGAAGACAGGTAGCTTGAGCTGATTTAATGACTGAATAAGAATGCTAAAATTGCCGGAACAAAATTTCTGTATGTGGTCCTGATCTAACGAAAATGAAAATTTATTTTTGATTACATTATAAGAATGCTGCCTCTTTACAATTACTCACAATCTTACGATCCTCATTATCTATACACAAAAAGATATCCATCATCTCATGACTTAAAGCTTTTAATTTTTATTTAAATCCTTATTAAATTTATTTTATTTGTCGGAGGTTTAAAACACAAAACAATCACTCCATTTTTTCAGTGCTCACCACCAATTCATGTCCCCACCACATTAATAAGCAATAAAAATTCACGTTTTTTTCTTCATGCAATTTTAGCATAATAAAAAAAGGCGTAATGTAGTCATTTACAGTTCGTTTTATGAAAATTTGCGCACAGACATTTCATATACAGTAGGACAACACAATATAAAAAGTACTTAAATATTTATTAAATCATTTAAATTGCCAAGAAAATTTATTTAAGAAAAAAATTAAAAATGTTTATTTTAATAAAAGTTTTTTTTTAGAGAAATTTTTTTAATATTTCTTAATAATTTATACTTTAATATACTGTAGGAAATTTTCCCATTTAAAAAAAAAAAAAAAAAAAACTATGCACAGTTTTGAATAATTTGTTCGATTTATTATAGGGAAGTCGCCTTGAGAAAATTCTTATTTTTAGAATGTATTTTTACGTAAGACCTTCAGTCTTAGTATTATTTTCCAATGTGGCAGTCAAGGATGTTGTTCTGCACCATAGCAGAAATGACATAAAACTCTTCGTTGAACTAACACATGAGAATGACTGCTGTCGTTTCTGTCAATAGAAACGGAAAACCTTTAAAGCAGATTTCTCGGCTTAGTTTATCTAAAATTATTTTCTACACTTTTGCCGAAGACAAAAAACAACAAAATTCCAATTCTTTTGCTAGACATTGATGTAAGCAAAATTGCATGTTCTTCGACTAAATCAAGTTTTAGAGAAAAGTTTCATAAGGCCATCAAATCTAAACAGTAACTAAACTTGTAAAGCCCAATATGGCGCTTTATTAGTTTAAAAATTTCTAGAATTTGCATTCTATGATTTCCAAAATGTTGATTTGTGTAATTAATAAGCCAATCAAATATTTAATTTTTTTTTTTAATATTTTTATTTAATTCATTTTATTTTAATTTTAATTCATACATCATTCGTCCCACTGTCTTTTAATTATTGCAACCATAAAAACTGAGTTTACTCATTTGAGTTATTTGTAATTTTGTGTAAATTTGTCGGAATATTTTCAACATCTTTCTCATCATTAAATTTCACATTGTTGTTGCCGTCTGATGATTTTCTGCTGATACCAACAGCCATAATGTACGTCATGTTACTTTGTATGCATGTGTATGGGTAATATTGATGGCAAAAGATCAAAAAGAGTTTACACCAACATCAGACAACAAGGCTTAATTGATTGCAATGACAAAGTGTAAGAAGAATGTGACTAAAAAAACCAAATTAAAAAACTTTTTGTGTTTAAATTTTTGAAAATAGAAAAGTACGAGTAATTAAGTGCCTGCTGCTATTAAATTTTTAACAAGAAATAATTAAAAACTTTTTAGATAAACATATCCAGCACATAAAAAAATTGATAATGATAACAAATTCATTTATGTATTTTTAACAATATAATTTGTGTTTAAAATGTTGTTTTAAAGTATTTTAGTGATGCTGCCTAGTGCAAAAAATAAAAAGTTTTTTTTTAGAAGGTTCAGATATCTATAAGCCTTTTTCCTCTCGCATTTAGTTTCGAAATTTATAATTTAGCTTTTAGCCTTTTTTCCATTATAAAATAGCCTTCATAAAGTTAAAATTATCTATTTATTTATTTTATGATTTTCTTTTGGTTTTTAATGAAACCAAATTATACATAAACTAAGGCTGAAGAAAATTTATCTCCGAACACAATTATATATTTTAGGCTTCACGTCTCTCTAAACTGTAAACTGCCAGCTTAAGTTGGATTAAATTTATATTTTTTTGCATAATTTTGAATTGAGTTTTTAATTTTGAGAAAAAATCACATGGTTTGTAGAAAAATATTTTTGCATTTGCTTTAGATGACAAAATATTATCGAAATTGACTAAAATAATATTTTGAATAAAATTTTGAAATGTAGTCTGTCAGATGATGAGTCTGTCAGAGAAAAGTTTATTTCAGGAATGAAAAAAGTATTCGGCTGCTTCTTATAAAATAAATGTGTTTTATTTTCTGCATGTACTGAAAGACTTAGGACAGAAACTCAAATTTTATTTATTATTAAAAAATTTAAGACACGAGTTTTAGTGAATAAAGAACTACAGATACCAACTCCTGTATTGCTCACAGCGTTGCCATTTCGGCCTTTTTAAAGCTAGATTTAGCCTTCAAATTCATGATTTGGCCTCTACCTTTTTTCTTAGACTTTTCTGTTTTCAAAATAGCTTTTTTTTGAAAAATTAATATAAACAAACTAAAACTGAAGAAAATTTTTGAACACAAATAAGTTTGTTCTGTAAACTGCGAACTTGCATTGAATTAAATTTATATTTTGTCTGCACAATGTTGAATTTTAATTTTTTCATTGTTTGTATACAAATTTTTTTACATTTGCTTTGGGGAGCAAATATGCTCTACAAAACTTTGATATGTAAGTTAATAAATTAATCGAACAAAAGGTAAAGTAGTGAAGAAAAATATTTGGCTTCTACCCTGTAAAATAAATGCACTTTATTCTTTGTATTTGTATTCTTGTATCGTAGCTTTATTTTTCAAGTCAAAATTATTAGAAATGGCTTAAATTCTCATTTAAAAAATCTCTGGCAACAAAAGTTCTGTTCTAAAGAATTCCATTTAAATAAAAAAATAAAACAAACGTTCATGAATTTCATGAATTTAGTATTAAGTAATTCTGTTGCTCCGCAATTTTTATTAGGAAAAAGCGAGTTAAAGATCCTCTGATTCAGAAAATCGCATTGAAATCGAAGTATAAAATTATTTGCTGTGCATTAGCTAATCTTTAAAATGATCAGGTAAAATATGTTGTTTATAGCCATTTGTCAAAATGACTATTTTTTCTTTTTTGTTATTTTGTGTTTGTAATAAAAAAAAATCAAGAAAATTTTGAATTCAAGCTTAAATAATTTTTTTAATATTTTTCTAGCTTTTTTAATGATTTTGATTTGTGATTTGCCTTGTAATTTAGCTTTTTTTTGATAAATCTAGCTTATTAATTTTCTAGCTCCCGGCAACGCTTTTAAAAACAAATGTATTCAATGATATGATTTTTATGTTTACTTTTGTATTTAGTCGTTTAAGCTGTCAAAAATAGAATGTGTGTTCTGAAAGTTGGAAAGTGAGATTTTTGTACGATTTTCTAATTTTATAAAAAATATCAAATGGTTTATGAGAAAAAGGCAACTAAATACATGTAGGTTTGCATATTTTTTTTTTTTTGTATAATATTGTGCTTTATGCGTAGCCAATTTCAAGTGATTTTTTAAGTCAATAATATAAAATTCTGTCTGATTTTCTTGATATAAAATCGTGCTACTTTGCAGAATACTGAATCACGGCCTTACTTTACTTCTGATTCACTGATTAAGTGAGGGATTTTGGCTCATCTAAATGTACATTAAGAATTTTTTTTTCAATTAATTAAAAAATACATAAGACTCTCATGAGAAAATAAAATTAAAAACTTTAATGGGAAAACAATTTAGCTTGTAAGAACTGAATTTTTCACCAATCAAAAATGCAGTTATGATAGTTAAATATTTTAGTTGTGTTAACAAATATTCGGTAACAGAGCTCAGAATATTATTGAGAAAACTATCAAATGTCGATCATTGTAACTAATTTTTGACCGGTATCACAAACATTTTGTTGTTTTCTATGTGTAAGATTTTTACATTCACCCCTAAAATTCATAAAAAATATTATGTGCTTAATAAGGGTTTATTTGACAAATACTGCATAGAAGTCTGTCAAATAAGCCCTAAATAAGCACATAATATATTTTATGAATTTAGGGGTCAGTGTTTAAGTCAAAATACAGAACTTTTTTTTTTAACAATACAAATCCGCGAAGCTTCTTGGCTTGTCTGCAGAAAACACCCAAGGTCTATTCAGGGATCGAACCTGCGACACCAGATTGATAGGTTAGTCGTTGGAAAGCCAAGCAATTTAAAATTTCTCCCACTTTGACTAAATACTGACTACCTCAGGCCTTTTTTTGTTTACCAACAAAAATGAAAGTCAAGTTTTCAGATTAAATACCTGCATAAGGACTTAATTAATAGATAATTGCTCCTCAGTAAGTTTGCCAAATTAACTTTAATATATTTTTCAATTACGCATACTTTTTTAATACAACAATATGACTACATTATGTCTGCTTTAATTTTTTTTGCTTTTTGCTTTTGCAAAATTAAACATTATCAGATTCATTTTTGATTTAACATCATTTATAAACACACATTCGCATATATAAAGTGAATCTCATAATTAAAAAAAATGACAAATCATTTGGTGATTACTATTGGGAAACGTTGGTCGTGTGTTCATACTATATAAACACACAACTGAATGAATACTTTTACTTGTGCCTTAATACATGAATGCATGCATATACTTGTGTATCCATATATGACATGTGCCACATATACAATAAGTGAATGAACAAACTACAGACGAGTCAGCCAACCAACAAGCAAGCAATTCAATTCAATTTCATTGAATTCAAATCGATTCCACACCCACTCAAACACACTCACACAAGCCCTACTCCACCATAGAAAACAGAAACGTTTTGCTTGCTTTGTAAATGGCCCAGACTATAAAAGAGATATAAACGCATTTTCCTATTAATCACTTGTGGTAAACAATGCTAAATGAATCGATCTTTTCCCATACATACAAACACATCCAAACTTGCAAATGCTACAAGTATGAGTATGAAATAAAATGTCTATCATTTTCCTACTCCCCCTTTTTTTATTTCTTATATTTTTAAGTTTATTTATGCAGTGCTACTGTTACCTGCCTGCCAGTTGAAACGATTCATACAAAAATTTCAATTTGTAACAATTTAGAGTTGAAAAAAAACAACAACAAGTTGCAAAAAAGAAACTTTGGGTATGCAAATTGTATAGACAAAATATGAAATACAACGTGGAAGTTAATTGCCCGCAAGCGTATGCAGCAAGCTGCATATACCAGCAGTAGCAGTAGCTGTTTCTATGCTGTTGCAAATGTAATTGGGAAGTCAGACTAAAAGCATAAAGGTCATATGAATAAAAATGTTATAAAACAAACAAGAAAAATAAAAGACAGCAGAAGCGTATGTTCGCATGCTGTTATTGCAAGAAGCATTTAAGCCCAAGAAATTACAAATCAATTTCAAAAGTCACTTCGAAAAGTTCTGTAACGTATTAACATTGCTGAAATATTTATCAATAATTTCGTAAAGAATAATAAAAGAAAGGAAATAATTTCATAAAAATGAATTAAATCAAAAGTTACTGAAATGTAGATTTCAGAACTTATATAGTCTATGTTCTGAAAGTGCACAGATTATGAGAAATTTCTTTCAGAATATTTTGTCGTGGAAAAAATAGTCAAAAATCATGAACTCGTATCTAGTTTTTTTGTTTGATAAATTAATTAACATCATTTTGGTATTTACTTAAAATTTTCACGTTGCCAGACTTTAGCATTTAACTTGTATTGCTGTAGCTAAGCTAGAAATCTTTACCTGCAAACACTAATTAAATTTATTATATTTTTGCATTAATAGATATTTTTGTGAATAATAAAAAACTATTCATTCCAATAACTTATTTTCTTTATTTAGTTTCAAAACTCGCTTACTTGCAAAGAAATATTTTTAACTTATCACTTTCAGTAATTTAAAAGACTTACAGTTATACCGAAATTGGCAAGTTAAAAGTTTTTTATCTGTCAAAAGTTCTCATGCCTATACAAATGAATGAGTTGGAAAATGAAATTTTGATATGGTGTTTTGTAGTGAAGTTGGCTGCAAGCAAAAAAAAATTTTTTTTTTGACCAGTAATGTTATTTTATCCAGTTTTTTTTAACTCAGCGTGTTTAACTCTATTTCTGTTTGCCTTTAGTCGGCTTTATTACACCGCCAACACTTTTATTTAGGGATTATGTTTTAATATGAATAGAAGGCGCTAAAAAATACTCCTCTTGCCAGTCTAATAATATAAGAAAAATTCTATTTAAGCGAAATATATTTCATTCTCTAATGACATAAACAACACTGCTTAATACCAAACCTTTGCTTAGTAACAGTAAACTTAAAATTAAGAAGTGAGAAGTGTCTGGTATGGTTTTAGTTTAGCATTGCGCTATACAATAGATTTGCCTTATTGAGTCTTAGAGCTGGTACTCCTAATAATAAAAGGAGAATAAAGCCAGTTATTACAACTTTTGATAGCTAAAGTTAGGATTTTGTGGGGCAAATAAGCACTTTTTGGCTAAAATGTTGGTACCAATTTTGAAGGGATATTTAAGGACACACAATCCGATATGTAACTTATCGATATTTTTAATTTAATGTCCAACCAAGAGCGTGATATTTGACTTATAAAATATTAACTTTAACTATATTTAACTTGTATTAATGGTTTTGGGGCTTACAAATTAAATAAATTAAATTCAATATTCTTTTTAGAACAGTTTAAATTTTTCTCAGATTAAGAGCTAATTAAGGAAATTTTATAGCCTTTATTAAACGAAAATATTTTTTTATCAAATCGACCATAAGTATTTTCTGGAAGTAGGATAACAACTTTACAGATCTGTTCTCTATAAGTGCATTGGCATTGAGAGCGTTTTATCCTTATCTCCATTTACATCTTAAACTTTTTTTTATCAATTTAATTGTTAATTTTTATTTATACAAAATTCCTTAAAAGTAAAATTATTTGATTTTTTGTTCTTTTAATAAAACGGGTTATAATTATTTATTTCTATATCGATATTTCGCTTTCAACTTTCCAACCTCAAGCTTGAAAAAACTACCTGTTTATTAAGTAAATTTTTAATAAGTCAACAATAATTACACTTTCCATAAGAATATCATAGAAAATAACACATTTTGGAGTCCATAAAAAGTTTAATATTTTGTTCAAATGTTTTATTCTGAATAACTTATATAGTTTTCGCTTATCTGAATTTTAATAATAAAAAAAAAGTTTAAAACAATAAGCACCATGTAACTAACATGAAGCAATTAGCAGGAAATACACAACTGTAAATTAGCACCTCGTCAGCTGCCAACTAAACTACTGAGACACCTGCTAGAGAACTTTTAACAAATTAAAAAATAGTTCATTCATACGTCTCTGTTTTTCTTTTTTGTCTATTTAATGCCGACAACAATGAAATTAATCTGTTACATTTTTGCATTTCATACGACAGATAAACACGTAATAGTCATCACATCACGTGTGTGATACTTGTAGCTAACATTAGGTGGCTTACCTTTTCATAGAGAAAACAATCTTTGAATTTTTCATATGAAAATTCTGATTATAAAAAATTTATTATGTTTACAAAACGGGAGATTTTTAAAATTTTTTTAAAATAAAGTAAAATTAAAAGCATTTATTATTGTTTTTATTTAACTGTCTCAAAAATTTTTTGACTTCTCGTCATTAAATATGGACATTTTAATTCCTATCTAAAAGACCTTCAAACCCTTAGATTTCTAAGTTAGTACAAGCAATTTACTAAAAAAGCAATATTTTGAAATGAATATTCAGAGAAAGAGAAAAACTTCTCTCAAAATTGGCACAATCAAACGAGCTGCTAATGAGTTGGCAACCTATGCTAACAATGATAAAAATAAAGATAAAGAATTCTTAAAAATTTTATCAGAAAGTGATTACATTAAAATCATTTTGCCATTATATTAAAAATAAAGTCCAAAAATACTTATACGAGTACATAAATACATATTTATGTACTGAATTGTAAGGATGATATAATTAGAGACAATTTATCGAAAATGCAATGTGATGCCATTAATTTATAGAGTTGATTTTCTAGAAGCTGCTATATAATATATAATTTATTATTATTAGTAACTTGTTAGCAACGCGTTAGAAAAAATGCCAGTTAAAAAGTATTTCTGAAAAACATTAATTTCAACTTTCGAGTCAGTGCTTTTCTAGTTGCAGTGTTCTATGGTGTTCTTTTTTCGTCAGAGGCAATAAGTTTGTGTAAAAATTGTATAAAAAAGTATGATAATAAGCAAAATATGCGTAAGACTTTTTTAATTAGTTCGCCAAAATAATTTATGGTGAAATTGATATGTTGTGAATAATACACGTAAAGGCACTTAATTTACTTAATTTATGTGGATTTGAAATTTTTTAACTGAATATTTTAATTCTAGTTAAAAGAAAATAATAAAATAAAAACTTGGGAAAAAAATTGTTTTGGATTTGTGCTTATTTAAATTCAAGTTGGTTTTCGAGCTCTTTGAAATTTAAAAGTTGACTACTACACGAAAAGAAAAATACCGTTTACTGAGGCTTATCTACATCACGGACTGGATGCTTAGGGGTCAGGAATTCCATTAAGCGATGCCATTTTGCATATCGATATAAAATTTCTGGATGGCCTAGGTAATTTGAAGAATATAAAAAATCTTATGCTGCATCCTTGTTAAAAAAAAAACCACATCAATAAGAATCAGTTTGAGGTAAAGTCCAAGGTTATATTTTTAAGAGGCTTTTTTAAGAGCATTAATTTAATTTTAGATTACAGCTGATCTAAAGCTAGCGCATTTATTTACAAATCTTTTGTTAAAAATTCTTCTTTAAATCAATCTTGTTTAAAATTTTGTACTCTCAATTGAGAGCACCCTAAAAATCATTAATTTTGAACTGCTCTAATGGAGCATCAAACGTCTATATGTTTGCATCAGTATGTACAATTGAGTACATACGTTTATGTAGCACATTGATAGATATATTTATTTGTTATGCAAGTTGGGGAATATAAAACAGACTGTTATTGTTGAAAAGGTTATTTTGCAACTGGGAACAAAGAAAAATCTTTGAGTACGAGACCTGCAAATATTTAGTGGAGTATTAAAGGGAAATGGAGTAAGTGAATAAATTGTGATTTGTCTGCATTTATGAAGAGTTTGTCATGTTCATATATGAGCGCATATATCAATAGAATTCACCGTTTTTCACCTACAGTCGGTCTATATATCAGTCAGGCGTGGAAAGGTTTTTTTTAAACATTTTAATTACTTTTTTAAAATTATTTTCAATTATTTTTAATTTTATTTTCTTTAAAGTGGATGTTTCGATAACTTTAATCGTTGATTAAGAAATTTTCAAAATATTTTAACAAAATTTTATTATGTTTTAATTAATACTGCTGATGAGAAAAGTGACCACTAGACCAAACCTGTGCTTGGGATTATTTTTTTTTTTTTTCATTTTAAAACTATCATAAATGTAATAATGTATTTAATTAAAAAGTTATTATGGGCTTATTAAAGGTCGCAAAAGCGAACGGAAGTGCCTTTGCCTAGAATTTATGGGAATAATCCACTGAAGATCGCTGTAGCTGCCGCTAAATTATTACATATGGATATGCTATCTCTTCAGTAATTGTTGCACATATTCCAAGAGAATGATCATTTTAGAAACTAGCATAAATGAAATGAAAACCAAAAATTATTAATTTTCTATTAAGCTTCAGTCAAATTTCACAAATATTTTTCGAAATAAGCGTAACCACTACTTTTTGCCAAATATTTTTATTTCTTCAAAATAAAATATATAAATGTATGTGTGGATGATATACTTATTTGACAAATAAAAGTGTTCACTGAGAAAACAATTTCAGCTGTCAGGACTAATCAAAAATTCTGTTGTGACAATAGAAAATCAGTTCTACAACATGAAATATATTCAATAGAACTAAACTGTGGAAAGTATTACTGAATTCTGGTTGCTAAAACTGAAAATAATTACCACAATTGAATTTTTTTAATGGTAGCAAATTTAGTTCTCTTAACCGAAGTTGTTTTCTGTGTTTTTGTAATACTCTTTGGGACCTAGAATCTTTGAAATCAAAAGATTTCTCTACCACAAACTGCAGAGAAAAATTTTAACTCACCAAATTATTGAATTTTCCATCACTGGATTACGTATTAAGGCAATATTCAGGTTAAATTTATGTTATTTTAGGGTAACAAACGATACATAAACTCTACTTTTATATTTCCAGCTGCCAGAGAAGTAACTACTCATATAACAAGAGCTGCTGCAATTGGTCATGTGCTCGTATGCTACAGGCCTTAAATGTTTTGTCTGCAACATTTAAAATCTCTGCTGCATGTTCTTACCAATTTTCTCCCTTTTCCAATTTTTTTACAGAATGACTAAATGTCATACATTTTGTATTCATAAATACTTTATTAAAATACAAAATGATATGAAGGAAAATGTCCTATTGTGCCGTGAGAAGGGAGCATTTGCAGTCAGCGAGTGCACTTAGCAAGCAACCAACAACACAACTCTCTATACAACATAATTTATTTATTATTAACGCAATTAAAAACTTTATCAAAGAGTTAGTGTGTGTTTGTGTGAAAATTTACTTAAATGGCAAAGTTGCATAATTGTTTAAACCAAATGATTTTTCATGTTTTTTTTTTTTTCTTTTTCAACTTGTGGTAACATAATCATAATACAATTGCGATACGTTTGGCTGATTTCATTTAAATTTTAGTAACTTGTTTGATGAACTTACGCCTGCAGCACAATCATTTATTTAATTTAATAGTTTAAATATTTCATATTAATGTTGTTTATCCTAACAAATGACATTTTGTGCACTTTTCAGCCGGAAACTGTGAAACTTTGCTTTTAAGAATCTTAAACAGCAATACAAATTAATTTCTATATTAAATTAAAAGTTTTTGTTCTTTTTTTTGTTTTAATACTTCAACTGGAGTTAGTTCTCTCACCTTAGTAGTCTGTCTGTGAATGTCCATATCGATTTGAGGTTTTTAACAGCAATTATCGTATTTATTTCAAATTTGTATGGACTATTTTTGTTATTGTGGCAGTTAGACGATTTCTGAGAGGGTAAATTGAAAATTTACTATTTTTTAAAAAGAAAATTTAACAAAATAAACATTTAAAAAACAAAAATATTTAATATAAAAAAGTATTTACCTTTTTGTAACCAGAAACAACCCGTAAAAATTTATAAAAATTTATTATTCTCTTTAAAAAAAGAAAAATAAATTAAAATTAGCAAAACAAAGTCAGTTAGGAAGGGCATCCCCGAGTTTTGTTTTTTAGCTGCAAATAACAAAAATAATAAGTTTTTTATCTGTCCTGTAAAATTTTCTACAAGTGACTAGCACGTTTACACTCTAAGCCGACGACATGAAAGTTTTAGTTTTTAATAAACTTACAAATTGACCACACTTGATTAAATTGCATAAATTCTTATGTTTATTTTAGTGTTATTGTTGTTGGTGTTGTTTAAAATTTCAATTTAATAATGTGTCTCCTTCTACTACATGCATGCGTCTATATAAACTACGAGTTCTATTCAATTGTAATTGTTTGTTTCAATTTTGTGATTTATTGTCATTCTATGCTGTTACTGATGTTCATCCATACATACATACATACATTATGTACATTTGTGTGTATGAATGTACGTGTCTGCATTCAAATGTTCTATATCTGTATCTAATAAAAGCATATTGTAATTATTCATCAAAATTCTTATAGAAATCACACACATACAATTAAATTTTTTTGTTGTTATTCTTGCGTCTATCAATATTCGAATATCAGTTGCGGACCAGTGAAGAGACTTAAATTGAGTGTTGAAATTGAAACTTTGAAAATGAAATAAATTTAAAATTTTACTTACAGATAGAAACAAGTTATGTTCTCGTCCAAGAGCTTATCAATCTTGATGTTTTGGAAGAGAAAACATTCGATTATTCTAAATTAGATACCGGGACATGAAGAGAATTTTGCAGTGAAATGGTGGAGTATCTAGATAAAAAAAAAGTTCTCACACCTTCTCTATAAAACTAGAATCTTTCTGTGGAACTTAATTTATGCTATACTAAGCGAAGATCTACAAGTTTACTTAAGAGCATAAATGGGCATGCGGCAGTTAAGAAGATTTTTAACTCGACTTGGTCAGAGAGGCAGAAATGACATTACGCTCTCCACTAAATTGCTAACAGGATATTATAAAGTTATTTAACACATGAGTCAGGCAGAATGGGTTTACCATGGAATGATTACTGTAGAAGTTGTCAAGGCGAGGAAGAAAAGGAAGGTTTCTGCCTCTATTCTGGCCTTTCGACGATCGCTACCTTCTGGATCTCACTGCACTGTCGACTTTAGGGGTCGGCAACTGGTTTGGTTGACCAACTCTTCTTTTTCGTTTTCTTTTTATTCTTTGCCTACTTTATCTATTGCCATCCGTGTTTCCTTCTATACAAGTATCACAAATTGATCACGTCAGAGCACCCGAGTGACGGTGCGTCCTGTGCGACCTAACCTAATCTGCTTTATGAGTCAAATTGAGAATAAGATCTGCTAATTGTGTCAAAAGTAATAGAAAAACGAGCTTGCTTAACGATGCAAAGACATTGAATGAGCCACTTGGGCTTAAATTTACTTTAGTTAAATCGCCAGATTATTTTTTAAAGGTTGATTTAATGCCAAGCAAAAATTTCAGATATGAAAACAGGACAATCACGGCCTAATTCAATATGCTCGGCATAGTTGCAAAATGTAAATTTGCTGTAATAAAATATTGAATTATAAATTTTTTTCTGGCTATCTTTAAATTATTGTAAGTTTTTGACAACTTTAAAGTGTGTGATATATCTCAATCACTTGTCCATCTCTTATAGTAAAATTTAAGCCATTGATTGTCTGGCAAATGTGTAAGTTTTTACGTTTATGCTTAGTTGGCAGACTATTAATTGTCAATTCTATTTGAAATTGGACTTGCAACATTTTCTGAATACACACACATTTTTATTATGTATCTGTCTGTTGATGATAACAATTTAAATTGATAAATATTTTATGGTCATTTGATTATTGTCAGTTATACATATTTATCATGTTACATAAAGATATTTTTCCTCATAATAATAACTTTATCGTTTTATATTTATTTAATTTTTAAATACAATTTAAAGTGTTAAGAAATGAAATTTTAAAATGTTTTTTAGTAATAAATCTTTCGACATAAAAGTCTTATTTTTGAAAAATTCCAACAATAAACACTATTTAGTTATAACAATCTAGAAATTTAATAAAACTCACTTAAAATTGATTGACGGCTTAAATCGAAAACAATAAGCTAAACAAAAGAGTAGAAAACGGCAAACAGATCGAAGTTATAAGAAATTGAAGGAGTGTTCACAAATATTAAAAACCAAACCCGCAAAATAAGAAGAAAATAAAGAAACAAAAAATACAAAAACAGAAACAGACAAGTACGAGTATGAGTACTAAGTAAAACACAATTTTATAGCTAAATTACTTTACACAAATAAAAAAGTGTGCAAATGTGTTGGCGAATTTAAACAATTTACTAAACAATCGCTGTGTTCGTTCATATGCTGCATACAAAAAATAAATAAACTACAAAATAAACTCAGTAGGGAAAAGAAACAAAAGTAACAAAATATAAGTGATTCCAAAGAAATTGCTTAGCTTGACAAGAATTAATTTCAGACAACATTGACGAAAAACAAATAAAAACGATGAACAGACATAAAAACATATGTATGTTTGTATGCCTATAAAGTAAGCACAAAAAGACTACAAAGAAAATACAAAAAAAAAATAGCATTTACTTCCTATAAAAAATATTTTTCTACAAAAAAGGAAACTCTAGTAATTGTAAGGAATTAGATAGAAAAGACACTCAAAGAAATTTTAGATTTAAAAAAAGGGTCGAAAGCAAAACAAATCGATCGAAAATACTAAAAGCTTTGCTGTACTTTAAATTTCAACTCATCTAGCACAAAATATTCTTATTACTGTCGCAACTTTAAAGATCTTTTGTGCAGGAGTTAAGATTTTACTGTGGTATTCATAAAACATTTTACTAAAGACATTTCCATAAGGCTACTCTGTATTGCGATGCGAAAGCTAAATGTTTTGCGTGTGTTTTTTGCTTATCGCAAGATATTTGTGCGTATAAAACGACGTTGACATGCACTTACGCATTACAGAGCGAGGTACTACCAGACAAATCGAAAAACTAAACTATCAAACGCATTAAAGATTCGCATCGCAGTACAAAGTAAACTCTTTTAATTTAGAAAAAAAAATTTACGGCAGTTATTGATAGCCTTCATTTTATTTTTAATTAATTTAATAAAATATTTTATTGGTATAATTCGTTTTTAAATGACTTAAATTCATACAATTTTCTAATTAATATTACAAACATTGACATCCAAGAAATTTGATATCCAGAAGTGCGATTCAGTAACTTTTATTACGATCAGTCGTATCGACAAATTAAGTATAACGATATTTTAGCAAATTCGGTACTCAATAATTTTTCGACAAAAATATTCGGTACGATAGAATTCTTTATTTGCAATGATTATTTATGAGCTGTTAGCTTCGTCGCATACTTCAAATATTTTTGTCGGAAAGTTATGGAATACCGAATTCGTTAAAATATCGTTATACTTGTGTTGTCGATACGAATGTTTGTAATAAAAGTTACTGAATCGCCATTTTACTTAAAAAGCAAGAAATTGTTAAATCTATATGCAGCTTAATTTATAAAAATTTCTTGAAAAAATTAATAAATTTAATAGTAGCAGGATGCTGCTGATATTGATTAAATTTTTAATTGAGGTACATAATTAAATTATTAATCAATATTTTTTATAAGTTAATTAAATTAAAATTAATTAATTTTCTAATTCAGTTAATTAAACTTTTAATCAAAATGATTTTTTCTTTGGTTCAATGAAAATATGGTCATATTGATTAAATAATTTAATACTTCAATTACAAATTTAATCAATTTGACAAATTCTTTAATTGAAATTTTTAATTCGCTTAAAAGTTTTTTCTGTGCACAGCTTTAATCCAAAATAAAATTCTATAAATAATATGGTTATTTTGTTAAGCTTGAAAAATAAGACCTCAAGCTTAACAAAATAGCCATATTATTTAAAAGAAAAAGGTCAAATAAAACTAAATAAATTCTATAAATTATACTCGTGACATGATCTCTCTGGTTGGTATATAAAAAATATTAAAGATGACGTTGGTAAAAACGAAAAATAAAAGACATCCAGCAAACTATTCAGGGCACTTAAAAGTGCATCCAAATAACTCAGCCAGCGACATCTTCTACGATACGATGGCTGGACCAAAAAGCGAGAAGCTCCACCATCTTTTAAAATTATAATGCTTTACCTAGCATTGTTTGCAGTTGATTAGAATAGATTTAAGATTTCAGGATTGAAGGAAGATGCAATAAATGAAATGCCAAAATAAATTTATACAGTAGCAAAGGTTAACAACAGGTGTTCATGCTAATAAATTTGCGAAACTAATCACACTTTACTTATATAAATCTATAAACTAATATAATCTCATTGGGCCATAATCAAAGTCACAAAAAAGTAGGCTTTTATTAGGAGCTGGCTTTTGTTCATAAGAATTTTATGAATTTAAAGTTGTTTTTAAAAAGATACCGATTTTAGTGTGACTATGACTATGGGCTATTGCATTTATTTAGCCCTTAAACAAGAAAAAGTAAAAAACTAAAGCCTAATCACTACTGAGATCAAATAGCCTTTCATAAACATTCTTGCTTTTCAGAATTTTTCCCAAAATTCTTTCAGTGTAGCTTAAACAATAAGCATTAAATACAATGAAATAAATTATACTTTTGAATGACAAAAAATTTACTTACACACATATGCACGACCAAATACACACATATTTATAAGTATGAATGCAAAACAATTGCATTTTTATTATATTTACAATAATAAAAGGTGGGTGGGCATTTATTTAAACAACTTTGTTAAAGCAATAACAACAACAACAACTTATAAAAATACCTGATGCCTACTACGTCTACATACTGACAATTCAATATGAATGAGTACAAGAATGTAATAACTTCATAAATACATCCAACTCAAATAGACTGTCATAAAAGTAGACAGACAAACAGAGGAATAGAGGAACAACATAATCCTTGACAAGTGTATGACTATGAGCATGAGCATGAGGTGCTTATAAAATGTGGGCATCCACAGAAAACCACATCAACACACAAAGCCATATAGATAAAAGTACAAAAGTACTCTCGTTATACATAAAAATATTCCTTGTCTACATACGTAATTCAAGTAATACCAGAAGTAGTTGTTGGAGTTATTAATGTTTCCTAATATTTTAAACTAAATTATTAGTCGCTGTTTAGTTTTAGATTTGCATTATTCTTTTAAGGAATAGGTACATTGCAAAACTAAAAGAGACTCAATCATATGAGCATGGATTTCGTTTGCATATCAAAGAATGACATTAAGGTCGCTCAAAGTTTTATATGTTTTATCTACAACAACTTCTTGGTTTTGACTGAGATTTGCAATACTGTACAATGTCCAGTTAAGAATCCCGTGACAATGCGAATTCCTGATTGGGGCAGGCCCGGCAAGACAGTTGTTCTCTTTCAAGAACAGAATGTTATGAATGTTATTGCTCCCTAATACCCCATGATTTAACGTCTATAGCAAAGGGTTTAACAGCTTATTGCTGGGCCAGAAATATTTCTAAAAAAATATTATTAATTGTGTTAGTTAGTATCTTAACTAACCATTTTTATATTTTTAAGATAAATTAATGAACCACCACTGCAGGCTTTTAGTTTTAACAAAACATTTGCATATGACATGACACATATTTAAATTAAGGCAATCGCCTTTAATAAAACTTTTAACTTAAACATTTCGTTTAGATTTTTTGCTCAAGTTTCGTTTTTGTACTTTTCTACTCTGCTAAAGGGTCCGCCATCGAACGTTTTTTTTTTCAACTAGTGCTTATTTCGTAAATGGTAACACTTAGCTCATGTCTGATTTGACAGATAATTAGTTTTATCCTTCCGCTGAAAGAATATGGTTGTGTTTTCGCTTCACTAAGTGGGCCTGCGATCGACTTACAGCAGATGCCGATTTTGCCAAAAAAAATCATCTTTTCAGATGAAGCTCATTTTGATCTTGGCGGGTATGTAAACAAGCAAAATTGTCGCATTTAAGGCACAGAAAACCCGCGCGCATACATTGAAAAGCCGACGCACCAAAAACGAGTCGCTGCTTGGTGCGGATTTTGGTCCAGAGGCATAATTGGGCCATTTTTCTTCGAAAATGAGCAAGGAGTGGCCGTTAGTCAATGGCGATCGTTATCGGGCCATGTTGAACGAATTTTTGTTCACAAAAATTGAAGAGGAGGATATTGGCAACTTTTGGTTTCAACAGGACGGCGCTACGTGTCACACAGCCGAAGCTACACTCGATGTTTTTATAGAATTTTCAAAAATTTTGGCGGACCCTACATTATTTGCCTTGTAACTTTACCTTTCTGAACCTTCTTTCTTGTTGTCGCTGGTAGTGGAGTGTCTCTTCTTTTAGAAGAGCAAAACAAAAAAAAAACCAACGTTATACTCCTTCGTCTATATCATAATAATCTCTAGAATTATGTTTTCATTTTAAAACATTTATGAGTCGTTGTTCCTATAAGTTTAACATTAAATATGTTTTACGTGTGTTTGCTTCTCCTCTACGTCTACGTTATAAAATGTGTTGTAAATTTCTTGGTAAAAGTAAAAAGCAATTTGTAAAGGTAGTATGGATTTAAAATTGTTAAATTGGTGTGTGTTTGTTGGCTGATTTTAAGATTGATTTACATATGCGAGTATGTGTGCGCGTTGTTCGTGTATGCCAGTATGTGTGTGGTATGAGTATAAAATTAAGTCAATTTACATTAACATGACAAAATATGACAACATTCTCTTGAAATTCATAAAGTTAAGTGATTTTTTTTTTATCATTCTCTACCATAAACATTTTTTCAAACATGTAGGTATGAATGGTTGTTACTCTCACTCGTATTACAAAAGATGGATGGATACTTGTAAATTTACGCTAGAGTAGCACTACAAGTGGATGTGTATTTTTTAAAGGCACGAATATAATAATTTTGTTTTGAGTTAAGTTTGGAATTTTAATAGACATTTTAAGCTACATATTTTATTCTTAACAATGATTTGAGAATTCCTATTATTATAGTTAAGTAAGTAAATGTATTCTAATAATTGTGAATTATAATTTGGAAGAATTAAATAAATTATAAAAAGAAATGCGAGCATGTAAATAATGTTTTTTTTTTTTAAATAAAGGTTAAAGATATTTAAATTTTTAACTCATTAAAAAAATTATGTTAAACGGAAGGTCTTCAGTTGAATGACAATTTAAAGCTTCCATGAGCTGCCCCTTTAGACTAGTGGGTAAAGCTGCCCATACACATATGAATTGTGTGTGTTAACGAACATGTCAGAATATTATTATCATCAAGGGCTATAATCGCAATGCGACCTTTAAAGATCTATTGTGCAACATAATTTAAAAAATTTTCAATTACAATGGATTTGTTGGATGTTAATGGGCTAGTAAATTTTTTTTTATTTTAGTGTGCTACGAGACGTGAGTGTCTGTACTGCTGAGATGGCTAGCAAACAATTTGTTGGTTACTACTTCTATTATCTTTTCTTTGTTTTTCGCATTGACTACACAAAAAAAATAGCTTCGTTTTTGTAACTCAGATTTGTTTGATGTTAGTGGTTCTTATATTTTTAACAAATTCATGCAAAAAAAATAACATATGTGTGGCTAGCTTATGTACTAACCAGAGTTGCCATGAGCTAGAAAATAGAAATACTAAATTGTTTAAAAAGAAATTCTAGAAAAATCTAAATCAAAATCACAAAAAGAGCTAGAAAAAAGTTTATTAAATAGAGCTTAAAATTCAAAATTTTCTTGATTTTTTTTTTAAACATAATTATAAAATTATTTCAATGCAATTTTTTTTTGCTCAGAGAATCTTTAACTCGCTTTTTCCTAATACTAAATTCATCAAATTCATGAACGTTTGTTTTATTTTTTTATTTAAATTGAATTCGTTAGACTAGAATATTTTTGCAAGAGATTTTTTGAATAAGAATTTAAGTCATTTCTAATAATTTTGACTTGAAAAATAAAGTTATGATACAAGAATACAAATACAAAGAATAAAGTGCGTCCTGTGTAACCTAGCCTTACACATGAATAGATAATTTTAGCTTTTTTAAGGTTATTTTTAAAACGAAAAAGCCTGGGAGAGAAAATAGGTGAAATCATAAATTTCGAGGCTAAATGCGAGAAATAAAAACTAAATCCGGCCTAAAAAAGGCTAAAATGGCAACGCTGGTACTAACCTAACAATCTGCGACTCACAGCTTTGATTCCTGCCTAAAACCTGGACCTACTATAAAAAAGAATTTAAGGTCAAACAATCTAAAGGGTGTTTGTTATAGACGTATAGATCGATTTATTGAAAGACACGTTTGGTGACCGCCTAATTTCACGTTTTGGACCTGTGAATTGGCCTCCAAGATCTTGTGATTTAACACCGCTAGACTACTTTCTGTGGGGCTATGTAAAGTCATTGGTCTATGCGGATAAGCCACAAACGCTTGACCATTTGGAAGACAACATTCGCCGTGTTATTGCAGATATATGGCCACAAATTTTGGAAAAAGTCATCGAAGATTGGACTACATCCAAGCCAGCCGTGGCGGTCATATGCCAGAAATCATATTTAAAATGTAATGCCACAAGATTATCTTTCGGATAAATAAAATTCATGTCAATCGAATAATCCATCGTTGTTTTATTGCAATTTAAAGTTCTATACGTCTATAAAAAACACCCTTTAGAACGTTAAACTTAAAAACATTATCTTTCAATATTTTGTTTCTTTTTTAAATTTTATTAGAAATGTTTTATTCTTAAAGAAATTGGCATAAATCAAATTGTTTTTTTATACAAGGTGGGCCAAAAGAAGTCATCCGATGTTGTTTGGCTCTCATTTCTTTTCTAAATGAAAATTAAATGTGTGCCGTTGCTCCATCCAGTCCTAATTCGTTCAATTGCGGCAGAAAAAACTCGGTTAACATAACCCTACAGCGCGCACCGTCCACTGTTGTCGTTTGACCAGCCAGTCACTTTGAGCATGTGTAATGGCTCGTCGTGCATCACTCGTTAATTTTTGGTGCCCCAGAAGCGATAGTTTTGCTTGTTAACGTACCCGCTGAGGTAGAAATGAGCCTTGTCGCGATTATTCCGCGTTCTTGGAAAGAGTATCACTCCATGGCTTGTTCACTTGTATTATACTTCTGTCTAGCTCACAAATGTCAAAAAAAGATTTGATATTGGCAGCCATTTCCAAAAATAAAAGCATCTTTCAATAGGCTGATTTCTTTTAGCCCACCTTGTATAAAGATAAAGGCATTGTAGTAATAGTGAATACGAAATTTGATGGCTGTAAATTTTATTACAAATTTAGGAACCAAAAATTATTTAAATATCTTTTATAAATAAAATAAGATTTGTTTAGTTTTCATTCTTGAATAATAAAATTGTTTTCTTTTAATAATTTTTCAGTTATTGAAATTTTATTACACTAATAAAACATTGACACAGTTTTCGAGACAATAATATACCTGTGGTTATATCAAATAATAGTCCAAATTTATGTTAAATTATTTTTGAAAACTATGAAAAGAAATTTAAAGTGATTTTTATTTATTTCAATAAATTATAATAGATTTTTCATACAGACAAACACTTGTTGTTGAAGAAGTTTATATTTTAGGGATGAACCTGTTTAAGGCATACAGTTAAACACTGCAGTATGTATCCATTATTTTAAAATAGAAACCGTACTAATTCGGACACAACATGGTATGACATGAATAAAATTGTGGCACAGAGACAGAAAACCTTTTATGCCTGAGTTGCCTAGGCAGTGGAATATTGGCCTAAAAAATCTTGCTAAAATTATTATTATTATTATTTTAATTGAGCATTTGTCTGCACAATAGATCCTATTAAGTATGATGACTCATAGTCACTGGTTTGATCCATCCCTTCCTAAAAATTATTTCTCTATTGAATATTTCAGCAGCAACATTTACTTGTTTTAATGCTGAACATTCAATTTTATGAGTGACTGTGCTGTTTATGTAAGCACTTCATGAAACATGTTTAAGTAATTGCTTTATAAAATCTTTTTCTTTGAATTATTCTTTAAACTTTTATTTTCATTTTACTTGTCAGTCTAGTACTACTTTTTTATTTCTTCTATATGAAAATCTTTTTATTCTACACAAAAATTTTTTTTATCTATTTAAAGCAATTGCTTTGTTATTGTTGCTTAACAAAAGTTATGTTTTTTTGTTCTTACACTACAACGTGCCAATTATCCACCTTGGAGTTGAGTGCCAGAGTATGTTCGTATGTAAATTATGAAATTCTCTCCATTTATACAAATTTCATAGTTTGTCTGCAGTTATTCTATTTACACTCATATATAAGGCTGAAGCAATGAAGGTATCCTTTTTGTTTGCTTATTCTACCTGCTATACTAGGGTGACGTTACGTATTCTCTGAGTCAATTTTGTAATGTATTTTAATTGAAGGCATTAAATGTAAATTTATTATTACACTGCGGTACATGGAAAATAGTTAGAAAGCTTTAAAATTGTATTTTTTTTTTGTTCCAAAATTTTATTTGGAAGTGAAAATTCCTGCAGCTCAAAACTACTTTATTTTACTTGAGGATTTTTAAATCTGTTTTTTTTTTGGTCGGAAAAGATTATTAAAACTAAAAAATAAAATCTAGTCACAGCTATTAAATTTACTATAACATATCAGTATCACCTCTCTATCTTCTTTATAAAGGGTGTTATTTTTAGAGTGTCACAACTTTGAGTTCGTATCACTGCTTTATTTAAGCACCCATTTTTTGTTAAGTTTGCTTTGAAATTTCATTATGAATCGACTTACACCAGAGCAACGCATGCAAATTGTTGAAATTTTTAATCAAAATAATTATTTTATTCGTCAAAATTTTATTTTCCGATGAAGCCCATTTCTGGTTACATGGTTACGTAAATAAGCAGAATTGTACATAAACAGAAAATTAATATTTGGCCCATATGACTTTAAAAACGATGATGGTCAGAATGTTACTGTCAATGGTGAACGGTATAGGAACATGATTCGAAATGTTTTCGTACCTCAATTACGTGGCATTAATCTTGCTGATATGGGGTTCTAACAGGACGGAGCCACATGCCGCACAGCGCACGCTACAATTGATATACTCAAAGAAACTTTTGAAGAAAAAATAATTTCACGTAATGGCCCAATTAATTGGATTATTTTCTTTGGGGTTATGTTAAGTCACTTGTCTACGTCGATAAACCACAAACAATTGAACACCTGAAAATCAACATTCAAAGAGTTATCGGCGAAATACGGCCTTAAATGCCGCTAAAAGGTGTTCCAGATTGCACCTCCCACGCGCCAGCCGTGGCGGCCACATGGCAGAAATCATATTTAAACATTAATTTCATAAAATTTTCTTTCCAATAAAGCCCGTTTTATTGATATTAAAAATATATTTCCTTGTTTTATTATGACTTAAATTTGTGTCACTCTATTAAAAAACACCCATTATAAATATATAATTCTACTGTACATGTGTATGTCACTGAACTACTGCCATACGGCCGGACCTATTTAAATGGATGATTTTTTTTTGTATGTGTTTGAGTGGCGCTCTAGATAGTTTAGATTCACAAATCAGCCCGACAAGTGGGTTGGTAGTGGATAAACTCTAAAACTACCGAACCGATCTTAAAAATTCTTTAACAAAATAACTTCACATTATCAGCGACAAACATAAGATATTTAACATTAAGCTGCACCCACTTTTATGTTTATTATTCAATGATTTAACAATTAAAATTCTATTTTTCAACTTATGTTCTTTAGAATTTGGTATATAAAATCAAGATATTCTAAGAATGAGACTTTGGGAATTTAGGGATCGTCTTCGCTTGTATTAGGCACAGGGAACCTGGTAAAACCAGCTAATATAAAATCAAATTTTAAACAATTTGTTCTGAATTTTTATGTATACAATCTCCTTAGTCTAAAAACTCCTACACACCGATAAAAGGAGCAGCCAATACTGGGAGAAACTGGATAAAAACAGCTGGTTTATACAAAACAATAACTTTTGTAATAGTTTTTAAACAATACAAATGAAGAAGCTTCTTGTCTTGTCTGCAGAAAACACCCAGGGTCTAACCAAGAATCGAACCTCGATTGATAGGTTAGTATGCTAACTACTAATCTAATACATTAACAAAGTTATGTAGAGCTGATTGTT
This sequence comes from Thelaira solivaga, assembly GCA_947397855.1. Taxonomy (NCBI): domain Eukaryota; kingdom Metazoa; phylum Arthropoda; class Insecta; order Diptera; family Tachinidae; genus Thelaira; species Thelaira solivaga. The sequence continues at coordinate 20,533,479 of OX377610.1, forward strand.
AGTTTATTTGACTTTTTCTTTTTAATTAAAATGGCTAGTTTATTAAGCTTGAGATCGTATTATATAAATTTTATATCGATATTGGGCTCTAACTTGTGTAGCATCCTCAGAATATAATTATATAAATATTTATTTTTATAATTACATCCTGACGAAGCTACTCAAGTTGGAGTGAAACATCGACATTAAATTTAAATTTATATAATACGATCTCAAGCTTAATAAACTAGCCATTTTAATTGAACTGTAACACCAGTATTCCTAATTTTACTGCTAGACAACAGATTTGCAACAAGAATTTTAAGTAGATCTTTTTCAATTTCTGAAAGAAAAATAATTGACTTGAATTTATATCTAACCTTTTGTAACAAAAAAATTCTTTTGCGTATGACAGTTAAACATTAACCCCCTTATCTTTAAAAAATTAACGCAGACTTTAAAGTAAAATTTTTGAAAAAATTATATGAAAAATTTCGATAACGTCTACTTTAATTTTTTTGGATAAGGGGGTAAGTGTTTCTTTGAAAAACCCAAGAACTAAAGGGTAGTGTTTATACTAATATTTCCTTTTTCTATGTATTATGTAGTATGTGAAGGCATACACATTCCCTTTTGGCATATTTAAGTCACAAAATGTGCGCTAATTGAAAACATTTACAAAATTTATGGCAACATTTATCAAACAAACAGAAGTATGCCAATAATTGTAAAAGAGAAAATGTGAAAGTGTTAGTGCTAAAAATACATTTTTTAAACCAAATCAAAATGGTATGCAAATCAGTGTTGTCAACTTTTAAATTTTAGGAAAAAAGTCGTGAATCAAAGAAAAAAAGAAATTGAATTGAAATTTAATTATTAATTTGCCTTCATGAAATTTCATTATTGAGTGTGTTTCGGTATTCTGAATAGCTTTGCAATGCCCTCATAGAAATTTAAAGCATGTAAATGGTGTCTTAGTAAAAGTGCACTTTTTCATTTAATGCGCAATAAATCGATTGTTTCAGTGACACCATCTTGCTTAAACTACATGCCAACCAGTTGAGGCCACAAGAACTCCATTATCATCTTCATTTAGACCTCATTTTTAAAAAATTAAGGACTGACCAAAATCCGTACTAGACAGTTGCTCGTCGTGAATGTAAATTGACTGAAAAAAATAACGAAGTGCACGATATGCATTTTGATTTAAACGCCCATTTTCATAATAAGCCTGAATAATCTTTCCATGGTTTAAATTGAATAAGTCTGAAATTGAGAAATGTCAAATGAAATCCAGAAAAAAACTTGACGTTTAGGTGTGGTTCACATTCAACATCGGCCCTTAAAATTTAATCACCCTTCATTTGTATTTGTTTCTTGAATTGCATGAGGAGTTTCTGAGTGCGAGATGGAAGTAGACTTCATCGGAGAAGGCGAATTTTTCCCGAAAATTTCCATTTACTTTATTACAACGCCTGGTTCTTTCATAAAGCGCTCCTTTTTTAAATATCACATTAAGTGGCAGTAGCCAAATTTTAGAGTTGTCACTTGCACAAAAAAATTACATTAAATTTAAAAAAGTCAATCTTACTGAGACACCCATTACAAGTGAGAAAATAAGTATGAAAAAAGATAAAAATGTTTTAAGTAACTAAAATTTAGCTTAACTTATTACAAAATGGATAAGGCTTTGAAATAAGTTGGCTGTTTTGCTGGTTATTTTACTATGATTTTCCATTCCATCTAGCCTTTGGTTTTTTGTAAAACAAGGGCCAGAACCTTTTGCAACAAACACTGAATACCGCTAATATTTTTGTTTAGTATTAAAATTTAGCTAATTTTTAGCGAATTTTAAGTTTAATTTTTTTGCCAAAGGTAGGCAACAATGAAAGCTGCTGCTTCTCTTGCTGAGTATTAATAAAATTGAAAAAGAATGAGAGATGAGAGAGAGAGAGATTACATTTTGTAGTTTATATGAGTATGTTGATAAACCACTTGACCTTTTGCAACATGTTGCATAACTAATAAAATAATTGTTGTTGCAATGAAAAGTATTAAGTTAGATTTGTCTGTTGGCTGATTTTCTTTTATGCGTCATAAAACTTAGATGGGAAATGAGGGTGGGTGGTGATTTCAGGAAAATAATATTATAAAATATAAATAATAGATTGAAAGTACTTTTACATGTTTTGTTTGCTTTTCACACACTTTCCAATGGGGAAATTGTAGTATGAGAGCATAAATTAAGTAAACGTTGCTGTCATCATTATAATAGTGATTGTTACACTTAATGCATTATACTACAGCGTTATTGAAATCATGTATATACAATTTATGATTAAATAAGTACTGATTTCTTTGAATAAAGTGGCCAAATGTTGTAAATTAAATAAAAGGGAAGATTATTAATTAATTAATAAAATGAAGACTCTCATATAATAAAATATATGACATGTTTTTCTGGTTAGTTTGTGCTACACTTTGTTTTCTTTTAGCCTACAGCTCTAATTGTGCGAAGACAGGACAATAAAATAAAAATTCTTTTACGAGAGAAATTTAATATTCTTTGAAAAATTTAAGTCTTAACCAAAATGTTCATAAGGCCATAAAATTCCAATAACAGCTATACTAGTAAAATAAAATTTTTGGTTTTGTTGCTTTTAAAAAAGTATTTCTAGAAATTTTGGACAATAGGAAGTTTGCTCTCGATGAGTTCAAAAATGTTGCAGACTGCAACTTAATTCAAAAGTTTTTAATACAATTTGTGTATAAAAAATTTTTAAAAATTATTTGGGAGTTAAGCCGCGACATCTGTGGGTGAGAGGCATTTTTAATATTTTTCTTTGCGTGTGGTCACCTTAAAACTAAACGTAATAATACTTCAAGTACTTCTGACTTAATTAATTAAGTTGTTATCAATGATACAACTTAAAGGTTAGATTTTCTCTATAAATAGAATGGATTAATAAAATTTGCTTAATGCTTTATATTTTATGGAAAATGAAAATTGAAAATTAAAAAAAAAGCAGAATAATCCATAATCATAGTCACACTAAAGTCGGTTTTAAATTCATGAAATTTTTATTATTGCTAACAAAGCCTTGAAGGACATTTGACAATTTAAAAAAATTATTAATTCATAACCAGAAGAAAAGCATTTAATTTTATTTAAATCAAATGTATTCTTCATCAGATAGGTATGACTTTAAAAAACACCTACTAAAATATTTTTTTTTCATATTAAACGTCTTGAACACAGTCCTTTAAAAATACATATTAGACATTACAATTAAAAGACCTTCAATTTCATTTTGCTTTAAATCAATAAATTTGTTGACAATTTAAGACCAGTTACAGCTAAACGTTGGCAAATAACACCAGCAGCATTTATCAAAAGCAGCAGTGTGGCGCACAGGCAACAGCAACAGTATTTAGTGAAAGTTTTTGTTAACAAAATACACAAACAAAGGACTTTTTGCACAATTGTAGGTGTCTGTAAAGCAAAAGGTGAAAAAATACCGAGTATTAACACAATATGTCTGGCATACTAAGCCTTCTACTACTATTTGCCTACAACAATTTTGCTAACTCGTTTTTTTTTTTTTTTTTTTTTGAAGCAGCTTTTATTTACTTTGGAAAATATAAAACAATAAAGTAACATTAACGTGTTTTTTGCCCAATTATGGGGATTTGCAAGTTGTGATTATTTATTGTGTGAGAGTTTATAATGGGATTGCATCTTCCATCAGCCGTAAGTGATTGCAAAATTTGGGGAGATTTTTGGTTATTTTTTCCCAACGTAAATTAGACTTTTTACAGACTGTTAGGCTTAATATAAAAAATTTTAAAAGTGATGGAAATTAAATAAAAAAATTTGAGTTTTAAAGTGACATTAAACATAAATGCTCTTATCCAAAAAAAAGTTGACGTAGACCTTAAAGTAAATTTTTTTTTAAAAATTATATGAAAAATTTTGATAACGTTGACTTTAAAGTATACGTTAATTTTTTTGGATAAGGGGGAAAATCTTCTTAAAAATTTATTTATAATTTTAAACAGAGAAATTCAATATTTACTTTAAATGTATTTTACAATTATTTAATAGCAATTGTTTACAATTGTGTTAACAATTAAAAATAAAAGAGTGTTTCTTGGAGTATTTTTAAATAGTTTTACAATTTAAAATATTTCTGTGTAAAAACTAATAAAATATTCTTTCATTTAAGGAAGCAATTTCCTTATAGCATTAATAGTATTTCACAAACTTTTTGAAATATTTCTTTGAATAAATGAAATATTTCTTTAAATCGATTAAATAATTTTAATGAAATCTCTTCATTGGACTTATGAAATATTTTACTTTCAGTGTTCGTAAAATTTTAGAAAAAATTTAATATATTTATTTGAAAAAATTTTCATTTTTAATATAGATTAGGTTAGGTTGAGCAAAGTGCCCTGAGGAGAAAGATGGAAGATTTTAAATTTGATTTATTTGTGATATGTGTAGAAATGGAAAAAAGAAAATCAAGAACGAGCTTTTGTAGCCACAGCTGCAGTGCTGTAAGCCATTTAAAGTATGTTTGTGCAGCCCTTTATACCAGTCTGATTTGGAAATAAAATTATTGTGAATGTAGCAAAATTTCTTCTTTGCAAATAACTAATTTACGAAAATAAGTTGTGATTGGTATTATTGACGCCACACGGAAAGGAAAATTTAAGGGAAAGAAATATCGATCGTTATGCAAACTAATATTATTCATTTATTTTGAATTGTTTCACTTAATTGTTATTTAAAAAGTTGAGTATTGTGAATGAATTCTGTTATTGTGCAGATAAAATAAATTTTTAATTAAAAAAAATTATTTTTCATTGAATAAAAATAAAATATTTTCGAAATATAAAACAAATGAAGCTAAATCACATTTTATTTTTGCAAAATTTTGTATTTTTTCTAACATTTTTGATCTTTCGGTTTACTTTCCATGAGAAAATTTAATAGCAAGCGAAATGTAGAAATTTTTCTATTGTACATGTTCCGCATTCCACACGGATTTGAAAAAATGTGGAATTACATTTTTTTCTTCTTATTAAATGAAATTTTTTATGTTTTTTTTTTTAATTCTACCAATAAGTTCGCACCCGAAATAAAGCAAAAACAAAATTTTTAAAATCTTAAAATCAACCACAGAATAGTTATGAGGTGCTGAATTTGGTAATTACGAATAAAATATTCGGATTTGGAATAAAGAACAGCACTGTATATTGAAATCAATAATATAACACTACCGTCACGATAGAATGAATAATTTAAAATGTTGCTTTCTTATAAAAACTGCTTTCGGCAATCGGGGAACGGAATAAATAATTAGACACCATTTACACAGGGAAAGTTTACTTTGACAAATTTTGTTGAATTCTCTTTTAAACTTTCTTTGGTGTTTATACAGGGAAAGTTTTGTTTCTCAAATTTTGTTTTGTTTTCAAATAAAAAGTTGCAGCTAACTTCAGTTATATAAACTACGAACAAAGAACAAAACGAATTTGCGAGTACAAGAAAGTCTGTACTGCCTCCCGTTCTCTTCACCCCTATCTCCTATAAACTCAAGACTTTGCAAAGTAAACTTTCCCTGTGTAAATGGTGTCTTAGCCTCACTATTGGCACATGACATGTTAGACGTTGCCACTTTTTTTTAATTTTTTCATGTTTCTGGCGATAAGACAACCCTGCAATTGTAAATGGTATTTAATAAGAAATTTATTAATTGACTGCTTAAGTTTTTGCATTAATTGCAATGATAAATATGCTGCTGCTCTAGAATATTTTTTTAATTGTCTGCCAATTTGTTATCACATTAAACATTTTCTAAAGGGAAGTCTCTTTTCGCACTCTGCATAACTATAAAATTCTATTGAATTCATTGAAGTAGAAAAAAATTTAAGTTTTTAATTACCTCAAACAAAGTTAAAAGAATCTTATGAAATCATACCTACATACATTTGTTTCTTGCTATAACAATCAACTAATTTACTTTATAACTATTTTTAGAATTTCGTTAAAAAAAACGAAACGTTCACTCAAAATTTAATTAAAAAATATAGTATTCTAACAAATTAAAAAGCAAAAATTAAAGCTAAAGAAAACCCGATAACAAATAAAGTGTTTGAAAGTGGTACAAGTCCATTTTTTTAAGTTTAAAATAATTTTCAAAAAATCTATTTGGGTTAGTATTAAAGAACTGCACAAGTATACCTCAAATGACTTACATTATAAAATATTACAGCATGCTTGTGCAGCCTTTTAGGTATTCAATTAGTTAAAATTTCTCTGTCACCAAGGAGACACAAGTTAACATTTTTTTTTGACAAATAATTTTACAATTTTTTCTTACTCTATAACAAAAAGCACTTAAACCATTTTCAAGTACGAAAGCTAGTAATTAATTACAAAAAAAAAGCGTTCACAAGTATATAAAAGTATTCTCTTCATCTATTATTAAAGTGAAATAAACTTAACAAAAAAAAAAAAAAAAAAACTTTCAAAATAATAGGAGCAACAACAACAAAAATCAAATCAAATTCAATATTATTAACAGTTCCCATACTAAATAAGAACTGCAAAAAAAAAAACAACTACAATGTTTGCTAAATAAACGTGCTTGTGCCGTTTTAAACAAAAAATAAATAATAAAAAGGCAGCAACAACCCAACAATCAGTATTTTTCGAGGTATAAATTGTATGAATGTACGAGTGCACATCATAAAAAAATTCTAAAATCAACTTTGTTTCTTTATCATCATTTAATTCGTACTCTTTGTCATCATCAATTAGCAGCATCACTACATAGTAAATAAAACAAAGTCGCTTTCTCTGTCCCTATATCCCTATGTATGCTTAAATCTTTAAAACTTGATGCGGTTTTTTTTTTAATACTAGAGTGATTGAAGAGGAAGGTTTATATTTATAATCTTGGAAGATTTAACGTCACAAATCCGCCCGGCAGGCAGCGCTATAGTCGTTATCTGGCTTATTTGCCTGTTTTTACCCGGTCTCGCACGGTTCTTTACTCTATGAGTTCGATTTCGTAGTGTAAGAAGATCGAATATATAAAAATATTAAGGCCGGGTCAACTAGTTTATTATACGTAGTACTAGATTTTCTTCTCTTTTCTGGAAGTTCATGATTTTAAATTTAAATAAAAAAATAAAAAAAAACAGTTAAAAGTATCAAGACAAGGTTTTTTTTAACTCTTGATATGTCCAGAACTTAACTGGGATGCAAGACGAACTTTACGCCCTGAATATTCGTCGCCAAATACAAAACTCATTTATGTAAATGAAAATACACACAATCATGGTGTCGGTCGCAAATCGCCATAGGCTGCGTGCTCTCAAATAGATTTATTTCTATTTCTTACGCTGGCGTACGACTAACAAATCAAGGTGACCATGTTTGATTTTAGCTTTTAAACATTTTAATAAAATAAAATTTGGCTTAATAATTTTATTTTTATTTTATAGCAATATTATAATAAGCCTACGGTATAAAAACATTTATAAAAATTATTTTTTGTAGTGTTTTTTATTATGGTTTCATTTTTGATGAATTGTTGTTGCATATATTATGATCACACTGTTAAAAGTTATACCCAAACAAATGTTTCGCTTGTATTATGCTTTATACCAATTTTTATTAACGTATTCGTCGTTCGTTTCAGTTATGTCGTTAGCAATACCTTCTAACATTAAGAATCGATGGAGTTAGTCCGCCTAACCTATTAATTTTGAGATCGCAGTTGCGATTCCGGCCTACATGCTGAGTGTTTTTTGCAAACAAGAAAATAGCAGCACTCTTAAATATTTTGGAAACAGTTTTTAGTTGTTCTAATCCAAAACCATTTGTACTTGTGTTATCAGTCATACTAAACTCCTTTTATGAATTACATCAGTCAATAATACATAAGTATTAAAAAAATTCAAGTAACAATAAATAGTTATATACGAATACAATAATCTATGTAATAACATAAAAGTAGCTTATAAATTTTAAAATATTTAAATGACTCACCCATTTTGATAAAAGTTAGTTAGTGTCACCTGAAATGAAAGAAATATGTTTTATTTTATTTTTAGTAACGCAAATATTAACAAGTTAAATTTACTGTGGCAAATATTCACATTTTTAAACGGCTAGTTAATTAAGTTCTAGGACAAATATCGCTATTAAAATAATATGTTTTAGTACGACTATAAGCTTAATAAACTAGCTGTTCCAATAAAAAAAAGGTCAAATAAAAATTAAAAATTATATAAAAATAAAAAATAGAAATGAAAAATATAGATAAAAATAATTTTCTTAGAATACCTAACTTTTATGAATCCTAAATAAAAAATTAATTTCAGTTCAAGAAAATAAAATTAAAGTGTTTTAAGAAAATATACTTTCTGAAAACCTTATTTTTAAAAGCAATAAAATGTCTGCAGGCACTCAATTTTTAAAATAATAAAAAAAATTCTAAAAATTAAATCCAAGAAATATACAAAATAAATTTAATTTAATTTTGCAAAAATATGAAATCAAACTTATTTAATATCAATAAAGAACTTCAAATAAGCAGCAAAAGATGACTGTATTCGTAATTTCAAGGCATTTAAAAAACAAAATAGCATTAGCACGTTTGTATAGGGCCGATTGCCTGGTTTCGTGTTTATGTGCACAAACATTACACACGTGTAAAGCTTAAAAATGTCCATAAAAAATAAGAGAGGTATAAATGAAAACCAAAATTTCGGTTATATTTTTTATATTTCTCGGGCATGTGCGAACCGCTTGTTTTCAGTTTTTACACAGATATTATGATTGTCATTTTTAGTAAAACTGTATACCAGGTTTTTTTGTTCGTTTCGTAATTTAGCACGCATTTTGCCTAAACTACAGGGTGGGCCAAAAGAAACCAAGGGGTGTAAAAGTTTAATAACTTTTTTGTTTATTAATTTTTTTTTATTTTTTCTTTCAGATTATATAGACAACACTTGGAGAATTTATAATGGAGAGGTTCACAACTGAACAGAGAACCAGAACAATAGAATTTTATTATTTAAACCAGAGATCAATTATTTTAACGCAAAGAGCATATCGTCGACATTTTAACGTCAGAATTTCGCCCTCTGAAGCGATGATTCGTTGCTTAGTTAATCGTCATCACCAACATGGCAGCGTAAGAGATTTGCCTCGAACCGGTAGACCACGTTTAAGTCGCACTGCGGAAAATATTGAACGAGTACAGCAAAGTGTTAACGAAGCACCAGAAACATCTGGCAGAAGGCGCTCTGCTCAGCTAGAAATGTCTCGTACGTCACTACGGCGCATTTTAAAAAAAGATTTACAGTTATACCCATATAAGGTGCAATTGGTCCAAGAATTAAAACCCGCAGATCATCGGCAACGTCTAAATTTTGCAGTTAAATTTCAAGAGTTGGCCAGAAATGAAATCAACTTTATTGAAAATTTGATTATGAGTGATGAAGCTCATTTTCATTTGAATGGCTTTGTTAACAAGCAGAACTGTAGGTTCTGGGGTTCTCAAAATCCAAGAGCCATTCATCAACGCCAATTGCACCTCATCAGGTGTACAGTATGGTGTGGGATCACATCTGAAAATGTCATTGGGCCCTACTTCTTCGAGAATGAAGATGGAAGTGCTGTAACCGTACTGCCCGAGACACAATGGCACTTTTAAGTCAAATTTTTGGAGAGCGAATAATTTCTCGAAATTCGAAAATTATTTGGCCAGCGCGATCGCCAGATTTGACAGCACCCGACTATTTTCTTTGGGGTTTTTTGAAGGAGCGAGTGTATGTGAACAAGCCAGAGACAATCCTTGAACTCAAGGCAAACATTGTTGCAGAAATTCGAACGCTACAGCCACAAGTTTTGAAAGATGTTATGGAAAATGCTCTAAAAAGAGCCCATCAGTGCGAAGCTGAAAACGGTGGTCATTTAAGAGACATCATTTTTCATACTTAGTGTAAAAAAATTTCCATTTTGTATATTATATAATCTGAAAGAAAAAATAAAAAAAGTTAATAAACAAAAAAGTTATTAAACTTTTACACCCCTTGGTTTCTTTTGGCCCACCCTGTACTAAACTAAAAATGGTCAAATATAGAAGTAGTCGCAGCTTTTGACTCATAGCTCTACCATTTATCAACCGATCTAAATGAATATCAATAGCAGTTGAAAGACAAAAGCAACTGACTGATTCGTATGCTAAAGTTTTCTGTAGGTCTTCTATGGACTTCAGCAAATTGATTTCAACGACTACACGAACAGACGGATATCGGTTATTCGATTCCGCTATTTATAAAGATAAATAATATGTATACTTTATAGGGTGTCCCATGTACGGTGTATAAATTACAAACGGAATTACAATCTTAAACTTTTTCACTTTTTGTGAAGATTATAAAAAATTAGTAAAAAAGGAGATTGTAGCTTGGACGAGCCAAAATAGGAGGAAAGAAAAATTCTCATTTTGAAATGACTATTATTTTATTATTCTTAAATTTGTACACTAAACATCTTTAGCCAAGAACTTAATCTCGACTTGTGTCTGAGAGAAATTTAATGAAATATATTTTAAAATAACTTACAACTTCATATTTACAGCAGATTCACTGGTTGTTGTATATAGAAGTCAAAATTCCGCAAAAACTATTAAATATTTTGTAACCAAAATGAAGCAAAAGTTTCATAAAACTCATACTTAATCTGTTAAAAAAAAAAAGAAAACAAAAATTGCCATTGAAAAATGTGCCTTCTCATGAATCACCCTTCACACACTCACACTCATTATAAAACAAAAAATAAATCAAAATCATTAACAAAATACATCATCAACAAACAAAAACACTTTCTGCTAACAAATTAAATTTAAAAAAAAAAATTGAAAACGGGAGAAACGAAAACAAAGCAAAGAAATCGTTCCAAGTAACAAATGCAATTCATTATTAGAACAACGTCATCATTAAATAACACAACAACTACAATCAAATAAACAGCAGCAGACGAAAAACAAAATGAAAAAAGAAAACAGAAAAACCTTTAACATAACAATCATATTAAAAACGAAACTACACTTGGCTGTGTGGATCCTCTCTGCTCCCCATGCAATTATAATGAACAGAAAAAAAACACACACACAGAAAACAGCAACAACAACGAAGCTACGAACAACAGTCACTCACAGAAAAAGGCATACTTAAGGAAAGACGAAACTAAATAAAAACCATTTACAACAATAATAACAATAAAAACAACATGCAAGCTACAACGTACAAACGACCTCCAGCGCCACAATAACTCACAAAGTACTTAAGTTCATTACGAGTCTGTTTGTTATGTTCGTTGCTGGCTTGTTCAGGGCACTGCGTGAAATTAACTCATTTTCTTAAAAATAAAAAAAAGAGTTCATTTAATGATGGCTGTGTGTGTTTAAGTATGAGATACAAACATACATCTAACAAGATCTAAGTGGTTGAATAACTTTCCTTCTAGTTTTTTTTTTTTTTATTTTGTTCTTTTATAATTTTTTTTTAGTAATAAAATTTTTTTTTTTACTTTCTTATGCTACTTTAAAATAAATTAATAAAATTAATTTGTTTGAAATGCCTTCTTGTTACTTTATCTTTTTCTCTTCATTCAAATTGCAAAGTCAGCAACATTTACAAGTAAACGTATTAAAAAAAAAAATCATTCATTTTTTCCCTTGTTTCCATTCCTTTCCTTTTCTGTTTTATATTTCTTTATTTATTTCTAAATGCTTGACTCGTAAAATAACAATTAACGTACAATGACAAAGTGAATAATAAAATAATGTGAGGAGAGTTGAATCAGTAACTACTGAAAAAAAAAACTACATAAACATACGGAGCACACACATACGAATATGTTTATACCCAGTTAAAAAAATGAGTACAAACTAATAGAAATTCATTTGTACAGCAATAAAAACCATAAATAAAATCACTGTGATTGTATGTGGATACATGTTTGCTTTGAATGGGTTATAAAGAGCATAACAAGAATGTTTAGCAACATTGTGTATAAAAAAAGTACATTTTGTGTAAACAATAAGCAAATGTAAAACGATTGGAGAAGAAATTGTGCCGGAATTAGGTTATGTTAACTGAGCTCTAAAAAATCTTCTGGGTTAAGAACGAACGTTTCACATCACTCAACTCTATTATCGATTATTCATTTAGTAATCTCGATTCACACCACTACACTGAAAGAAAAATATACTAATAAACCGGTTTTACTAAAACTGTTAAATGTTTTAATAGTCAATGGGTAAATATAAAGACTTTTTTTTTAAGATTAACAACAAAATTCGGAAAATTTGTATATAAAATTATCTCACTACAAAAAAAAATTCTCTTCACATAATCCTTTGAAATTACTAACATTTCTCACATAATTAAGTCCTTTTTAGCATTATTACCCATGGTGTGATTGGATGTGATCTTAAGTGTATCACCAACCAGTGCTAGTAGAGACGGTGGGCGGTAGTCTTAACCTCCTTCAGCAATTTTCATATACAACCCCCAGATGATATCCTAAGTTGCCATGTCTCATTAATAATGCTAGTTGCATATCTAAGTACTTTAAAGGCTACCAAGAGGCTTACAGAGTACCATCCAAGTCTGCCTTCATGTGATCAAGTTCCCATTGTAAACCCGTGACTTCACATTTCACACAGTAACTCTACAACACAAAAAAAAACAATGCAGACAGGAGTGCCCAAGCTACCTTTAACCAAATCAAGGTTACCTCGTTCATGGAAGCACAGATTACTGGGAATTTTTTACAATTACCTAGACAGCCTTAATTTGCATTAAAAACCACAGTTTTTGCATTTAGTAAAAAGCTGTTTGTTTGTAAACAACTGTTTGTAAAGTAATAGCGGAGTTCACACTCAAGTAAAAATCCTAGTATCGAGTGTACAAATGTAGAATTTAAATAAATAAAAAAATTTGTTACACACAACAACAAAATCCTACTATTTTCCACAACACTGCAGAAATATAATATGAAAACCGAATGTAAATATGATTTACAATTGTGGAGAACAGTTGTCGGTAAATGGTTTATATAGTTTATCTTTTTACCATATACAGCGAAATCAAATGAATAAAAAGCAGAAAGCACGATTAGCAGCTAATCACTATTTACTTTAAGGAAATCTGAAAATACTTTTGCTGCAAATGCTTCATAATGTAAAAGTTGTACATGCACTAGCAACCATAAATCTGAACGTGTTGCTTGCTACAAGCAGAGATGGCAGTAGAACACTCTGAAATAAGGAAATCTAAAGGTTTAATAAATATAAACACTTCATGGAAGAAATATTTATTTCATTTATTGATTTTTTTTCTAAACCGCAGTAACCTTTTTTGGGAGTGTGACCTGCTAAGCATAGACTAAATAGATTTAAAGAAAAAGTTCAAAATACTGAGAGGTTGGACACCAATATGAGACTTTTTATTTTACTGGATAAAAAATGGGAATCGGTGGCGCTATATATAAGACTGTTAGTAGCTGCCAATTGTTCGGTGCTTAACATTATAAAATGTCGATTTCGATGGGCTACCTCCAGAAGGTCCCATTATTTTTTTTTTTGTCTACAAATTTCAATAAGTATTTAATGTAAAAAAAGTGTATGTTTGAGTAAAATACCTTTTCGTACTTTTTGCAGGCTAAATTTTTTCTTCATTTGCTGAGAAATCTCTTCTTTGCACATCTATTCTTTCCCATGGAAATCTTAAATTGAAAAAAGTGCGTTTTGATTTTAATATTTTTTTTAAGAAAACAATTAAATTAGCTTAACTTTTGCTGACTTTGAATCCATTGTAATTTAACAAATACAAAACAATTTGACAAAAGCTGGTTGACTGTCAGCTGTGTTGCCATATTGGAAAAGCTAAATTCAGTATAAATTCACTCTAATTTCATGCATTTGTTTCAAGCAAATTCATATTAAAATGGAGATAATTCAAAGTTAATTTGATTTAAGACGACTAATGCAAATTAACGCTATCGTCTATTAGGATTTTATTTTTAATTGAAAAATTTTGTGTTCAATATTTTGTAGATATTACACTTTTTAATTTAATAACAATACAATAAGTAAAGAAAAATTAAAATGTTGAGAAATTAAATAATTAAAATAATAAGATTTATATTGTAATAAAACTAGTTGACCTGGCAAACGTTTCTTTGCCTTAAAATTTTTGTATATTCGATCTTCTTACTCTAAGAAATCATACTCATAGAGTAAAGGACCATAAATAAATAAGTTAGATACCGACTATAGCGCCACCTGTCAGGCGGATTTCTAGCTCTGAACCTTCCAAGACGTAACCCAAAGGCATACACAGAATTTCAATTAAATCGATTTAGCCGTTTAGAAGGAGTACAATGTCAAACAGGCGTACAGTCGAATTTTATATATTAAGAAGATTATGAATAATAAAACAAAATTTTATTCATTTTAATTTCCTAGAGAAACAAAAAAAAATTCACAAATACCTACTTGCTAAATTAAATATTTTTATTGAAAACACAATTACTGTGTGAATCACTGTTTTGCTTTTATTTTCCATAGAAATCAATTTAAAACAATTTACAATTTAATTTGCTTAAGCTTTCAAGAAACATTTGCATAGTGTCTCTCAACATGAGGCCGAAACATAGCTTAATAGCCTCTAAAAGTGTATAAACAATAAAACCATTTAACAAGGATGATTGCTTGAACGTTTTACTCACTCACAAACAATAAAACAATTGAAGCTGCAACAGAAATAAACGAAAAGTTTAAAGAAAAAAAATAATAATAAATAAAAACAAACAAGAAAAAGAAAAACAATTTTCAATTACAATTTAATGGATGATAATGATGATGATGACTACAAGCAATAACGAATAGTCAATGATAAAAATGAACGGACGAATAAACAAGAATATGTGCGGGTGAATTTCAGTTTCTGTGTGAGTGTGTTAAAACAAATAAAACGACATGAAATGAATTGTTGTTACTGGAAATACACCGATACAAAAATAATTCAACCATTTAAATAATTTCACAAGCATGTAACTATTTAATACGAGTATTTTAATAACTGTAGCAGGCAGTAATGTTAATGTTAAGGATGAAGATGAGGATATAACAATTCAGTAAATTTTTAACAAACAAGAAATTGAGAGTAAAATGTTTTATTTTAGTTGCCTCTACTCGCATATAGATAATAGAGTCAGAGGATGAGAATTAAATAGTAACACAGCTTCAACAACAGCAACAATTCATATATAATTGTTACATTTCATTTATAAGTATGTTTAGTTGCATGGGTTCGTGTGTGTCTGTATGTAAGTGAGAGTAAGAGAGCAAAAAAAAAAAGTATTATAATTGTAATTATAATAAATATATCATTTCACGTTTTAAATGTTTCAGAGTTATTTATGGGGGCGCGCGCAACACAATACAATTGCATTAAAAATAACTTTATTCATACACACAAGCAAGCAAGCATTCCTTCATTAATGCTAAAACACACTCAAACAACAACTGCCGGGATGATGAACTACTGGGGAGGGCTTTTTTCTGTGTGATATATTCTATTTTAACAAAACAGAAAGTAAGTAGTGTGAAATAAGAAGCGAACAGTGGGATAGTGAAGTGAAGAAATTAATAGAAATTTTTTTTTTTTTAATGAGCTAAAAACCTGTTGAGTGTGTTGTTATTTTTATATAAAAAATTAATTTGTATAAAGATGGCTGGGCTGAGTTCAAATGCTTTGATTTTCTTTTTTGGGCAAAATTTTTTAACTTTTATTTTCACGTCATAAAATAAAGGCAAAAACTAACGTGTAAAAGTTATGAATGGAATTCATAACTATTCAAAAATTCCAGTGTGATAATAGAATTTTATTAGTTGCGTCGTTAGGCTTTCGGTGATATACAATTGGTAGCACTGATAAACAAAATTACAAAAAATTTAATGAAATGCGAAGAAATTGAATTAACACGAGTTAAAAAGAAAAATAAATTCTCTTTGTACATGAATTGTTTTGCTTTAAAACGATTTTTACGAGATTTGGATGTGATAATTCAGAAATAATTTTACAAGATGATGAAAAAATGATATTCTAAATTTAATTTATTTTTTATATTACAATTAATGAATTAAAATAAGAAGTTTTTTCGAGGGACTCAGCAAAAAGTGCATTATATTCGTTCTATGGAAGTTTCACGGTTTTATTAATCAAACAGTCGTGGATTAAATGCCAACCCAGGCACACAGTAAAGAAGTTTTGCATACAAGTACAAAATAAAAACAGTTCGTCTTGTGTAGTAAAAAAGCGATACAGCGTAGATAATAAACAACAAAATTGTTCTGAAATTACGGTGATTTTAAAACACGAACGATTTTAAAATCACATAAGTGATTTTTTAGTGTTCTAGAAGTCACGAGATTTTTAGCTTTATTGTTCTCATTCACGAGATTAAAGCTCTTTTGCTTTGTTTACAATAAAATTTGCTCAGAAAAAAAAAGAAAATATAAACAAAAGAAAAAAAATTTTTCACATACACAAAATAAAGGATATTTTTAAATTAAAAAATTTAGGGTGCCGTTGTGAAAAATAATTAATTTTTTTACAAAAACAAATGAACGTAAGTGTATTTAATTTTTTTGTTAAGGGATTCAAAGCAAAATGCTTAAATTAGGATGCACCCGTAGACTAGTAGGTAGCGTATTAACCTATCAATGTGGGGGTCGCAGGTTCGATCCCTGCCTAGACCTGGGCTGTTTTCTGCAGACAAGCCAAGAAGCTTCGCGGATTTGTGTTGTTAAAAAAAATGCTCCAAGTGATTTAATAAAGTAAGACAGTTAGGTGGCCGGTTATAAATCGTGAGTTGTAAAATGATTTTGTGCACAGAATACCTTTTTCGTGATTTGAAATCTTTTTGAGAAAAGGTGATTTTCAGAACATGATTAATAAAAATTTTATGGGATATAGTATTTCGTTTAAAGTTAGAGGGCCTGTAATGACTATGGGCTATAATCGCATCACGACCTTTGAGATCTATTGTGCAGCTCGAGGGCCTGTTAAAAGAAGAAGAAATTTCCCTTTTTTCTATCACTTATTACTATTTCTACAAAGTGTACTTTCCTAAATGATTTTGTTAAGCGCCCATAGACTTCTGCACTAAGTTTATTAATTTGGTCGTGGATTCAATGCCAATCTTAGCAGAGAGGCCAAGAAGCTGTACGGATTTGTATTATAAAAGTATTTACAAAATTTAAAAGAAGTTTTTAAATACAAAAGTAAGCAGGAGCAGATTGGGAATGATTTTTTTGAGTAAGAAAATTGAATAGAAAATAGTGTTTCGTTTAAAGTTAAAACGTCTGCTGAAAAGGTAATTTTCGCTGCTTACAAAAAAAGAAATTTCTTTTTTTTATAGACTAATCCTTTTTTAACCTTTTTTTAATGTTAAACCTATTTTTTTGTTACTTCAAAAACCACTCGATTTATATGAAAATATAACTCCCAATAAATATTTAAAAATTTAATTTTTTTCTAAATATCACAGTATGTAACAAATAGTGCATCTGAATTAAAGTAAAATGAACTGCGCCCACTGTGCAATGGCAATAAACAACAAATGATTTTAAAACGATTATCATGATTATAAACATGTTAATAATGACGTTTGTCATTCATAATAATGAACAAGAAAACAACATTGACGTTAGCGCACACAGGCACGTTACAAATTTTTGTGTATGGCTGTTTGGGGAGACAAAAATACTCGTAAGGAACACCAGCACCAGCACCAACAACAGCAGCAGCAGCAGCAACAGCAGTACAAGTGGTAGTGAGTGGTGGCACAAGTATGAGTAATAAAGCAGAATAAAGTATTCTTTGCGTGCATGGTGTTGTTGTTGCCATTTGTATATCTGTGTGTGCTTGTGTATGCTGTGTGAGTTAAGTTGGGCAAAATGTATCTAGATACATAATTGCCACATTCAGTCGTCGTTAAATAGTTGTACGGCGCAGTTCAAGCAGCTCTTTTAAGTTCACAAATCATAAAAATTAATAATAAAATTTTATTTATTCCACCAACAACAACAACAACAGTAGCAGACATCGTTGGTGTTCGTGTTTATGTGTTTGATTGTGTGAGTGTATATGTATGCATTTAATGGACTCTTACCACACTGTGCTCTTGTTCTTGTTTGACAAATAACAAAAGAAAAAACAAAACAATAACATCATCATAATCACCATCTCAATTCGTTACATGTGATAGATGTGTGTATGTGTGTGTGTGTGTGATATTGTATATTGAATGAATTGTTTGTTTGTTTTATGTGGAGTGGAGTTCAGTTTTAGTTAAACGTTCGGTCGTTCATTATCGTGCCATTTAGTTCAATTAAAAACAATCTAGTGGATACACGTTTTTTTCATTACTCTCGTCTGCCATACAATTTTAGCGGTCGGTCATACGTTTGTTTGTTTATCACGTTTTTATTTTGCGTTGATTGTTTTTGGCGATTTATTTTTACTTCTTCAGTTTTTCTGTTTTTTTTTTTATTTTTTATTTTTTCAAATAAATAATTGGAGTGTGTATTGTTTCTTTTATTTCGTTGATTTTGTTTGCAATCAATGTAGTGTAGTTTGTGACTTGTGGTAAACGTAGCAGCAACAGCAGTAAAGCCAACAGCAATATGATTGCGGCCATCTCTTTATAAAATGATAATAATGAAGAAGATAGTTTGTACACACATGCAACATGCAAGTGTATCTGTGTGTGCGTGTGTATGTGTGTGTTAACAATTGTTGGCGTTTTTCGTTTAATTTTTTTTTATTGTTTGCAGTTTAGAAAGAAAAGAGCTTAAACAATTATGCCGATGTTTGTTATTGTTTTTGTGAATTTAAACGAAAGTGTAACGTGTTTTAAAACGTTTAAATACGCATAATTTAAATTGAAATACGTTTAACGATTTGAGAGAGTGTATGTGGCTACCGACGGCAATTAATGTATTAAACCAATTAAGTAAAACGAAACAAATTTAAAGAATCTTAAATAAATTATGGATGACAAGTGCAAGAAAATATTTATGAAAAACCATTAGTTTTATTAAAAAAAAAAAGAAAAAACAAAAAAAGTTCTAAAAATTAATTTTGTATTAAATCATCAATTATTTATAACAAAAATAAAAATACAAAAAATTTCGGCAATAAAAAAAATTTTTTTTTTCATAAAAATTCAAGTTAAATAAGAAAATAAATTGAAACTAAAAGAAAAAAATGTGCTTTTGTTTAAAATAAAAACATAAAAAAAAGATGAATAGAAAATAATCACGGAATTGAATTGAAGAAATAAAATTTGTATTCATAATTTTTAACAGAATAACGCAATTAAATTAAAAAAATATTATGGAAATAAAAAAACTTGTCATGTTTTATTAAAAAAAGCACACACATACACTTATAAAAACTAAGCAAAAAAAAAATTTCATTTAAGATTTTTTGTCTTTAAAATTTAGTTCATAAAACCAGGTGGCGTTTTTATGACATTATTTGTGTGGATAGTTTTTATAGCCAAATGATTAAAAAAAATTTCTCCAAAAAGCAAAAAAGTCGAGACGGGAATCTAAC
Organism: Thelaira solivaga; assembly: GCA_947397855.1. Taxonomy (NCBI): domain Eukaryota; kingdom Metazoa; phylum Arthropoda; class Insecta; order Diptera; family Tachinidae; genus Thelaira; species Thelaira solivaga. The sequence continues at coordinate 20,553,180 of OX377610.1, forward strand.
AAAAGTACATCAAACAAAACCAGCAAAATAATCAATAGAAAACGTTATAAAATATTTAAAAATAAAAATCAAATATAAAATATTGATTTTTATTATTTTCGCTTGATATGAATTAATTTGGGTTAATTATCATAATTTACTACTTAAAACCATTTAAAGTGTCTTGCCATTTCAATATTAAATTAAATATTTGCTGTTAAACAAAAGATTTATAATAAAAGGCAAAATCTAATAAAATTGTCAAACCAAAAAAAAGAGAATAAAAAAATATAAAAATTAAAAACTACAAATTAAAGAAATTTATGGAATATTCAAAAACTTAAAAGCAAAAAAGCCTGGGATATTTTTTATGGCCAAAGCTGCTCTTAACCAAGTAAGAATTTTTATTAAAAAAAACATTAAAATAATAAATTTCTATTAGAAAAGTTTTTATTGGAATTAGAATAATCATTTACAGAATTCATCATCGTTATCAAAATTTACACAAAAATTAATAAAACATGATTTAAATTTTGCCTTAAATATATAAATGAGCGATTACTGCAATAGTGTCTTAAATCAATTTCAAAAAAAAAAAAATATTTTTCTTTTCAGATTTAAATTTATGTTCGCCTAAATAGACTTAAGTAAAAATTGTCTTTAATCCAATGAAAAATTGCATTAGCAATGAGAAACATTTCATTAATTGAATTAAATTTTCATTCATTTCATTAGGGGTCGAATTTGTGCAAATATACTGAGCATAAATTTCCCAAATTTTTGCTTGCAAAACCCATAATATATGTTACCAGATTACAAAATTTCCGAAAAATCTGGCAACTTTATCTTTATCTGTCAATTGTATATGTGTTTGTTGTTTTCCGTTTATTGACATTTGAGCAAATATGGACTGCTAAAAAATATTTTTAGTTATTTTTATTGCAAATTTAGGAAAACTAAGCAAAATGTGTTTAGCAAACCAAAATATTTTTGCAGTAATTTGCATCACTGCCCTGTCGTAAATACCGGTATTGAAACATGAATTAATCTGATGAAACACTGTCATTCGCTGAAATGTAACGAATTATTTTTTTAGTGTAGAAATTATTTTTATGATCATGATTAAGGGATGGTAGGCTATTATACTCGTATACTGAGATAATTTTGTTCATATAACTTCTGAAAAAATTTTCAGTCAACCCCTGGAAAACTCAATAATTTTCTATTAATAATACGTTCCATTGAATATATAATCAATTCGATGATATTTTTCATTAATTCAATGCGATATTTAATTGAAAATTATAATTAGCTTAATGAAAATATTTCATTAATTCAATATTACATTTCATTTCATTGTAGTGAAGTGTTTTCATTAGACTTAATGACTCATTTTTCTTTCAGTGCATTCCATAATAAATTAAAAATAATTGTATTTGCTTAAACGAAATAGTTTTATAAAAAAACAAGGCTATTTAAAATTGTAGTGCTCTGTGAAGACATGACGAAACATAAACTGTTTAGCCATAATGCCAAAGAAATATTTAAAATGTTTCTTGTAAGAGTCTCAGTAAATTCCAAACTCTTCTGTAAAATTATGTTTTTTTGGGGACACTATTGAAGTAAATGAGCGATATGTTCTCACACAAATTTAAATTTTATAATGGATCTACTTTTAATAGCTAAATAGCAAATTCAGTTTATTTTTGGAAATTTTCTAATTACCAACACTTCTCTTAGTTGAACTAAAAATACATCTTCTCTGAAATCGCTCGATTGTAAACACTCCACACAGCTGTGTGAGGAGTAATTCAAAAGCTTTAAAATACACTCTGTAAAATTTCGGTTGTGAGAGCTAAATTTATTTCCAATCAAAAATTAAATAGTGATGATTTAGTTGTAGCTACTAGAATTCGATAATATAGTTCAAAATTTAGTTCTATCAAATATATTTAGAGCTGTTACACCGACTTTCTATTGTCACAACAAAAAAATTGCATTATCACAACTGAATTTTTGATTGGAAAGAAATATACTTAGAGCTGTTACACTGATTTTCTATTGTCACCATAAAAAAATTCGATTATCACAGCTGAATTTTTAATTGGAAACAAATTTAGTCGTCCCAACCGAAGTTGCTTTCTCAGTGTAAATTTATAGCTTATTTTAGAACATGTGTCAAAGTGATGGGAGATAGGGGTTAGGGGTTTTCTAAGATATCTCAGTGCTGAAGGGTATGTCTACATCACTTAATTTTTCCGTTAGCTGGGCTACTAAGTGGCTCAAAACGGAACGATTCTAATTGATTTCCATCAGGCCGCAACGTAAACCAACCAACCAACAAAAAGGGTTCATAAATAGCTTGTTGGTTTAAACGTCTGAGCTTAAATTCAAATTTGATACTTTTGTTTTATATAAGTAGCTGGAAAACTTCCATACAAATTGATGGTGTACAGGCCTCTGAATTTTTTATGAATTCTACTGGAGATCAGGTATTTATTTAAAAGCTTTTTGGTCCAGAAAAATTATAACTCATAGTGACTGATATTTGATATAAATTATTTTCTTCATAATCAAAGATATTTTTTCAGCGTGGTTACTAAATTTCTATTCTTTAGTTACAAAAGAAAAAAAAAACACCGCTGGTATGGGGTGTGAGCCTGAGCTTTACGGTTTAAGGCTATTTTTTATTTCCGCCACATATCCCGGCAAGAAAGAGACTAATTAAATAAAAGAAAGCGATCTCTGATGACATTTTGCTTATTATTTTGTCTTCAACATAATTAAAATCTCTTGAATATTTAAAAAAACCTCTTAAGTCACTTTAAATTAAGCACAACATAATTGCTGGCAATTAATTAAAAAATTTATTTAAATAAAAGTCTTTAAATATTGTCAAAACTATTACTTTTTCTTAACAATTGAATAAACATTAAGAAAAAACTCTGAATATAAACAAAAAAATCTTTATTTATTTTTGCTTTAATTAAAGCAACAAATATTTGTATAATTGATTATATTTCTTTTAAAAAAGCAACAAAAAAAATTAAAGCAAAAGAAAAAGTCGAACAACATATTCGTGCGTTCATATGAAATCAGTAATCAAAGTGCGATCACTTAATTAATTAAACAAGAGTAATAAAAATATCAGTTGCTACCGAACCGCTATTTGATACACTTGTTTTATTATTTTTTACGAATATTATTTGTTTTAGACAATTAATGTGTTATCTTTACATTTTTTCTTGTTATCATTGATTTAGTTATTTCAGAGGGTGACACAAAAACAGTTTGAAAATTCAATTTATATTTTTTTTTTTTTAGTTTTTTTTAGAACTAAATTTACAGTCGTAAAAAAACTACCAAGCAAACATTTTTAAGTGAAATGGCCAAAAATTGTATTTTTGGAAAAAAAATTTTTTTAAAAAAAGTTTAATAAAAATTTTAACAGATTTAAAATCAAAGTTTTACTTATTAATAAAGATATTTTAAAATTAACTAAAAAATTTTACGGTTTGTTTATAAAATACTGTGTAAAAACGTCTCCAAAGTTGGAAAAGTTTCCACTAAGTCTACTAGGCTATTGGAAGGCCGAAGTAGACATGTGGCATTTAAAGAGACTCATCAAACCCCAGCAAATTAGGGCGGAAATTGTTTTAAACCTAAGCAGAAATGACATAAAACTCTATGTTGAGCTACATACAGGCTTTTGTTGACTTAACCATCACGTGTGGTACAAGACGAGTGCTATCGTTTTTATGGAGTAGAACGGAAAACGTCAGAGCATGTTATGTGTGAGTGCTCAGCGGTGGTCAGATGCAGAATGAGCTGCTTAGGCAGTGGGATACTGGTCCCAGGAGACCTAAACATGATTAGTCCTACAACATTTACAAGATTCGTAAGGAGTCTCGGATTTTAGTTAGCAACTGGGCTGCACAATATATCTTAAAGGTCTCAATGCGGTTATAGCCCATAGTGGTAATAATAACAAATTTTCAAAAGGAAATAATTTCATAAGAACGAATTAAATCTAAAGCTTTTGAAATGTAAATTTCAGAACTCTATTTAATTTATACACTGAAAAAGAGAAGTTAATCAAATTCTGTTTGATTTTCGAAATATAAACTTCATAGTTGTGAAATCTTACAGTATCTTTCGATCCCAAAATTCCATGGAACCACACCATCTGGATTTTGGCCTATATTTTCTCTGTAAAATATTCTGAGCGTTAAAAATTCCGTCAAATCTGCACACTTAAAAGTAAGCTGAAGAAAAAAATTATACGAATTCTGAAAACAAAATAACAAAATAATAATATTTGAATTTTATTATAAGAAAAAGTTAAAACTTTTCGTTAAATGGAAGTATATAAAATATGTTTTCATATTTCTTTCCAAATAGATGTTTTTTTCATGTCATAACATTATGACAGCACAGGCACGATATATACTTCATATTGAGTTCTTTGTAGAGCTAAAAATATCAAATTATCTCTACTTCGCATAATTTTAATTGTTTTGAAATATTATTTTAATATTTTTACTTATTTACTATATTTACACTCATACATTTTTTTATGTCATTGTTATCACACAATAATTGGTTACATTGTAACTGGCAACTGGAAGTAGAACAAGAAACTAAATGCAAACATGTAATTTGTACGACTAGTGTAGAAAATGAATGATAAAGAGAAGGCGAGAAAAGTTCTTGTTGTACAATAATTTTATTTGTTTTGAACTGTAAATTTAAAAAAAAAATAATATTACGACAACAACATAAAAAAGTAGGGTTCTAAATTAAGTACTAACATGCAATTATCTATACACTCAAAACTATATGTTAGTTAAACAGGAATTTTTATATTAAGCATAATTTAATTTCAAAAAAAAATTTTAATAAAATTAAGTTTAATATTATTTAATTGTTTGTTAAGCTTAATATTATAATAATTAATTAGGTGGTCAGTAAGTGACCTAGTACATTTGAACTATTTCTTTATAGGAACTAAATGAAGTAGCAAGGAGTTTTTTGCTACATACCATGGCACAGAAACTTTAAAGAATTCATTAGGCAGTTCACTGGCTGACGTAAACAATACCACACTGAAAGAAAAATGTGTTATAAATCCAATTTTCTTAAAATTAATTCAATGATTCCACGAATTATATCACGAATTATGTGAATTAATTAAATTTTTTATTAAATGCATAAACATATTGAATTAATGGAACATTTCAATAATCTAATGAAACTTGTCATTTTTTTTCAAAAATATTGATTTTTTTATTAGATTAAAGACAAAATTTAGAAGATATATAAACAAAATTTACACAATGAGTGTTTGTTGGCTCTAGTGACATGTTCATGCTTCTGATTCTTATTCTAATTTTACTCACAGTGTAATCGCTTATTTTTACATCAGCTGAACCAGTTAGAATAGCAGGCTGCATAATTTATTTTAACCTTTCACAAATCGACGACGGCTGGTTGTCAACTTAGAAAAAGCAACGATCCTTCTTTGTATGTAATAGAAACTGTATACAAAGAATGCTTGATGATGAATAGTGAGTGATGAAGGCGACAGTGGGGAGATAGATTATTGGTAGTACTTGACGTAAAATATCTAGTACATCTTGCTATTGCTTTACCAATGTTGTATTTTCTAGTTTTAAATTTTGTTGTGCTATTTGCACAGGCTGTAGTTGATCTTTTTCGTTTTGATAGCGTTAGTTTTCGGTTTTATTACAGTTTCCAGTGGTAGTTCGTGTGTTTGTTTATCTTAACATTGATGCTTCTATATTACTAAGTGTAAACAACTATTGCCAAGCAGATTTTCTAATTTAATTCTGGATAATTCTTCTTTATCAAAAATATTTGGATATGAAAAAGCAACGAACGTTGTCAAATTGACAACGCATAATGTCATTTTTTTAACAAACGTTGTCAAATTAACAACGCGTGTTGTCATTTTGTTAACAAATGGTATCATTTTGACATCAAATGGTGTCGATTCAGCACCGGTATGATGTCATACTTTGTCAAGTTTGCAACGCTATGTTGTCAATAACACGTTGTTAAATTGATACCATGCATTGTTAAAATTGAGCACAAATGTTGTCGACACACTATTGACACTGTTTGTTGTTAATTTGGCAGCGGCTGGAGTCACTTTTTCTCTGGGTGCACTGACTATTAGAATTTTTAAAGGGCTTAAAAGAACTTTTCACCCTCCTGGGTTTAATTACCACCTATACTTTATCTTTAAGGGGTAGATTAAGCAGAAAATGATATAGGCCGGATGCACTGCAACGAACTTAAATTTTAATAAACAAAATATCAAAAGCTACACTAACAAGTTGTTTTACATGCAAGTGAGTGACAAAACTAATTAAAACAATGATTTTCTGGTGGCTGTGTTTGATTTTATTTATACTTTTTTTATTTCTAATTGAAGCGAATGATAACGTTTGACATAATGGACCCGATCGTTAAATTAATAATTTTGCAGTTATTTAATTCTTTTAAACAAGAAAATTACATTATATTCTTAATTAAAATATATATTTCATATACTATTTTCCGTGAGTGTAACAATAAGCATTTAAGCAAACAGTAGTTAGTTGAGTTGTTTGCATTTAGCGGCATAAAATGCATTAAAGACATTCATGCAAAATGAAAAAAAAAGAAAAAAGTTATTGTACCACCACCACTACCCATCATCGTTAGCAATAAAAAACAAAATAAATGAAAAACAAAGGAAAAAAATAACATCAATGTTGTTAATATTATCGTCATATAAACGATTGAGTAGTTTAGTTATAAGCAAACAAACAACAAGAGCATTATTATGTCTGGGTATGACACAGAAAAATCATGAGTGTGTATTTGTGAATGGGTATCTATCTGTAGATTCATATGAAATACAATGACCCAGGGGGACTTATGTTATGGCATACAATATGCGAGTTATAAAACAATAAAAAAATAAGCCCAACAACATTTAGGCGGCAAACTTTATAAACTTATACAAGCACTGGCTTTTTTTCTATATTTACATACATCTTATACATACTACTTTTTACAGACAGACAGCAAAACATATAAGTATACAGACCTACAAATGTATCTATCTTAATTAAGTGTATCATCATTATCATCGTCAATGAATGTAGTACTCGTACGTGGTGTCGTACCACCAGTATTCTTTCTAAACAATTATTTTTGTTTGTTTATATTTTAATTTTTTTATTTTTCGTTTCGTTTGATATTATTATGTGTTTATTGCTTTAAATGACAAACTACAAAAAAAAAAAAAGAAGAATTAAAATAATAATACGACAACCAACATGAATGGTGTTCATTTCATTGGCTACAAATAATTCTGAATACTTGTACCGATTAAATTTTGTGATAAAAACTGCACCTCAATTTTAGATGTGCTTTTAGGTGTTCATTAGTTTGATTGTGTTTTTAATTTTCTGTGAGTTTCATTATGTATGTACTCGTATGTGGGAGAAGATTAGATATGCTGAAATCATTTTTGATATTTTATTTAAATTTATGGAATACAAATTTTATTTCAACTCATTAACATTAGCAAATTTCAGTTAAAAATTTGCAATACAATTTTAATTTTCAAATATTTTGTTTACACAACGTTAAATTTGATGGGTATCAATTACATTTCATAATTTTTTTATAGGAAACTTTGTATACAATCGAATTGAGGTAAGGGAAAATGTAAAATTATAGAAATAGAAAACATTAAAGCAAAATTTCAGATAATTGAAATTTGTTTGCAATTAAGCGAATAGATAAAATTTATTATTACAAAATTAAAAATAAATTTTTCAATCAGTTGAAATATATTAAATGTTAAATTTCGATTGTTGAAAAATTAACATTAAAAAACAAATGAAAAATGTATTTCAATCAAATGGTATTCTAAAAGTCTTCTTTTTAAATAATTTTTCATTAGAATTTGGTACAATAAAGGATTAAAATACTTCATAATAAAAGGTAAAATCGCTTAAACGGACGAAAGTAAAAATTGCAGTAGCACTTAACTCAATAACTTTATCATTATGGTTCAGGAATAGTGAAGCAAAAGTCCCGCTACCACTTTGCTCAAAGAAGAGATAACTAAGTTTGGTTTTCATAAAAAGTTGTTTTGATTTATAATTTTTTTTCTTTATGAATGGAAAATTATATCGGCTAAAAGGTGACCGCGATTCGCTATGCAACTTATGGCTCTTTTTAAAGAATTTTTCATAACATCCTGCAACATCTCACACTGAATTTCTTCAATTTCGTAACGAATATTGTCTTTAAGATGTTGAATCTTTTGAGGCTTATTCACAAAAAACTTTTGATTTTAAAAACCCAAATAAAAAAAGTATGATACTATTAAATCCGGACAGCTGGCTGTCCATGCTAAGTCACCACTTTGTGAAATTAGTTTTTGTGGAAAAACGTCAGTCAATAATTGAATAGTTGAACGAGCTGTGTGTGGCCCCATTTTTTTGAAACCACTCTTCCATTTGAGGCACAAGAAAATTTCGAATCATGTCTTGATATCGTTCAGCACTAACAGTAACTCCAGCACTTTGGTCATTTTCAAAAAAATATAGATCAATGGTGCTTCCAGCATGAATACCATACCGCTGGATGCAATAATATTTCATAAGTTCATTGAAGATTCTGTCTTCCCCAAAACTGACTGTTCTGTTGATTTGTGAGGCATTGGACGATTACACGCAAAGAAAAAATATGGTTGAGACAACCATATTCTGGTGGAAACATAGTATGGTCAGATTTATGATTGCATCTAACCATATATATTTTTAAATCAAAGATATTAAAAATAACTTTCAACTGCATACGTTGCGGTGCAACCCCCGGTCAGGGCTAAAATTTAAAAAAAAAATTTTTTAATTTTTTTTTAAATTTTTTTTTTTAATTTTTTAAAATTTTTTTATTTTTTCAAGTACATAAATTTTTTATATCAATATGAAAAAAAAAATTTTAATATGAATTAAAAAAAAATATAAATTTTTTGTATAAATAAAATTTTTTTTATTCCATTGATTTTTCTTTTCTATTAAATTTTATTTATTTATTACATAATACAGCAGGTTTGAATTTTTTTTTTTTTAATTTTATTTGACTCTACCAGGATTCGAACTTTGGAAAATTTAGTTAAGAAGCATTAACTCACCACTCAACCACTTCAGTTACAAAGCTCAGTTGAGTTAAAACGATTAAGTTTTTGTTTTTATGTTTGCGGAAGCGATCAAAACAAACAAAACAATTTTTCTCATTATTATGTTTGCTTTGAACATATTTACGGTTTCAAGTAAAATTTTATCAAAAATAATATGATAATTATTGGTTGCTCTAAGACGCTAAACATAATATGGTTAAAAATAACTAGAAACATGTTTATCGTGATTATAATAATGTTTAGATGCATCAAATTAAGAATAATATATTTGCGAAGAACAAAATATTTTTTCTTTGCGTGTAGCTTCCGCATACCTCTATTATGTTAATTAGCAATGTTGCGTTAATATATTCATTGAATTTCATTTCTCTAATTTGACTCGTATTGTAACATTAAAAATGCCGCCGGCTAGAAATGTTCTTCCCATCTCTGTGTAGGCTACGTGTTTTTCTTATTTTAGGCAAATTCTTATTAGAATTAAAATTTTTTTTAACAAATTTTGCTGTTTCTAATTTAAGCGTTGAGCTGTTTTTTTTAGCTTTACTTGTTTCTTTTTGTTTTTGCTTCTTTTAATTTTGTATTAATGTTATAGCAGTTGTTATATTTAATCGCTACGAGTGTGTGTTTTTTGTTGCTTATGCCTTGTTAAGCGTGTGTGCTTTCATAGCTTGAAGTCAGTCTCATTAACAATATGAAAAACAATTTACTGACATTTATGAACTTAAAATACTTAATTGCTTTTTAAAGCGATAAAGCGTGAGAAATTTGCTAATTTTATTTTCTGTACAAGAAATAATTTAATTGTTAATTTTATTTATTTTTTAGTCTTTATATTATACTGCTTATAGTTTTCATAAGAGTGGAAATTAAAACATAAATTAAATTTATTAAGAAAAGAAAGAGAGAGCGCGCAAAAGAGAGAAATGTTTAAAAAATATTAATTTTTTTTATATCATTAATTTCGGGTCTTGTGTGAAAATAAATAATAGTCTCTACACCACCAAGCATTGAAAAAAATTAATACAATTTTTATTTAATAATTATATGTTCTGTTTAAATCACTATGCCAACATTAATTTAGTTAACAGCTTAACTAATCGCCTTTACAGGTAATTGCGTAATCGATAAAAATCAAAATACATATCGATCTATTTATTTCTAGTTCCTTATCTAATCATAAAATTCTAAAGTTCAATTTCAGTACAAACAAGTTATACTTATGCAGTACATTGACCACTCATTCATTGATTAGAATTAGATTAAATATGTTGATGAATTAAGTCAAACAATGAGATTTGTTTAAATACAAGTACAAACTTGCGATATAGAAGTGTTGGAAATATTTGTTTTTGTAATATTCTTTATCCCATGCCTCAAGAATGCTACTAAAGCTGGTACAAATAATTCGTAAATTAGGGAAAATAAAAAAAATTTAATACTTGCCTTCACCGAGAGAATTTAATTTTTACATCTTCTGAATTTTGTCATTTATCTAATGAAAAATGCATTATTCAGTAGACTAATGAATTATGCCTTATTTAAATGAAATCATTTCATTCAATGAAATAATTTCTGTAAATATATTCCTTTATTATTTAATTAATTAATTTTTTCATCAATATAGTGAATATTGAATTAATGAAATCAAGGTGGGCTAAAAGAAATCACCCTATAGGAAGATGCTCTTATTTTTGCATATGGCGTTCAATGTCCAATCTGTTTTGACATTAGTGAACTAGACAAATGTAGAATACAAGTGAACAAGCTATGGAGCGATACACTCCCCAAGAACGCGGAATAATCGAAGTGGACGATTTTTCGACCAAAATCATAATGAGCGACGAGGCTCATTTCTACCTCAGCGGGTACGTGAACAAGCAAAACTATCGCTTCTGAGGCACCGAAAATCCAAGAGTGATGCACGAGGAGCCATTACACCCGCTCAAGTGGACGGTGCGCACTATAGAGCCATGTTAACCGAGTTTTTTCTGCCGCAATTGAACGAGCTAGGACTGGAATGTGGTTTCAACAGGAACGGCACACATTTCATTTTCATTTAGAAAAAAAATGAGAGCCAAACAACATCGGATTACTTCTTTTAGCCCACCTTGTATTAATACCTTTAATGAAAAACTTAATTAATTTAACTAATTAATTTAATTTATAAAATGAAATAATTTCATTAATTCACATAAAATATAAAATATTTCATTGAATCCATAATACAATTTAAATGAAAATTGATTTATGGCATATTTAAGTTTCAGTGTCTTTCAACTGCTTATTTATTTCTACAATAATTTCTTAATACGATACCTATTCCTTTTCATATCAGCCTTAAAAATATTTGTATTATTTATAATCATTTGCCAGTAATTTCTAAAAATAAAGTTTCAACAAAACTTTAATTTAATCCTTTCTATGCCAACAAAATGTAAACAAAATGAAAACAATAATTTAATTACCTACTTAAATAAAATATTACAAGTGAATTCTTAATAATAAGAGTGTTTCTAAGAGAATACAGATAACATAGAAATCTCCTCTCTAGCCTCCTGCTGTGACATACTAAACAATTTAATTAACTGAAGTGGATTAATTTGCACCTTGTTAGGCTAATTAAGGATTATAAACAACAGCAACGCTGAGAAAAAGAAATTAAAGCACAAGTAGCACAACATAACATCATTTAAATGTATTTGCGTTTGAGTGTGTGTTTGTGTGTGTGTGTATGCGTTGAACATGCATCACTTAAAAGAGAGAAAAAAGTTGAGGAGGAAGAGAAAAATAATTTTTAGAAAAATTAAATAGTAAAGCAGAAAATTACAACATTGTTATAATTATAATCAACAACAACAATAGCAATAACAATGACAAAAATAACAACAATAACATCATTATTACTCATATCATAAACATCAAACAACCAACATTTAAATTTTTAAATAATGAAATAGTAAGTTTTCATAGAAATTTCCTACTGACTGCTTTTGCGAGTGTGTGTCTGTGTGTGAGTTTTGTAGTCATCGTCATCATTAAATTGCAACAAACTTAACTTTCTCTCTCTCTCTCTCTCTCTTACTATCTTTTATTTACATACACTCACTCACTGGCTTTCTCTCTTGTTGAAAATTGCAAGGATACAAAAAATTGTTGTTTTGCTTACAAGTTCTGCTGCTGTGGTTTGTTCTGCTGCTGAGCTCTTTTGTTTTGTTTTTTTTTTTAGTTTTTAAAACACTAAATGGATGAAAAAAAATTTTTTATAATTTTTTTTTTTATTTAAAACAAAATCTAACACAGCCAACAACACGTGACCTTTTATGTGGCACGAAAAAATAAATTAAAAAAAAAAACAAAAAAGAAACCCAAGTACAAGTTGAAAAATTAGAAGAAAATAAAAACTGTGAATAAAAGTTTACATTTTACAGCAAACAACAACAACATCATCAGCAGAAGAACCATAAAAAATATTTAATGAAATGAAATGAAATAGCACTGCAGTTCTGTTTAAGTGTAATTATAAACTAAATTAAAATAAATATTCGACACAGAAAATAGAAAATTATATGCAAATTGCGAGCAAAATTAAAAAAGCAGGTAAATTTATACATATAAAATTACACTTAGTTTTAATGATTTTAAAATATCAAAAAGCATTTGTAAACCCTTTAAGAGGTAAATTAAATTTTATTTAAATAAAAATCTAAATAAGTTTATTTTAAAATTTCCAAAAAATTTTTTTTAATTGTATTTGGGCGGTAGATTCCAAATTTAGGCGACCTCCCTTTTAAAATGATATGTGTCCCATCCAGTAATCTTGTATGGTTCGTCGACAAGTCACTAAAATCCCTCAGAGCAACAGTCCAAAGTAACTTTTGAGTATTTTGGCAGCAGGTTATTAATCTAGACGACCTCTGCTAAACTACTACTAAAAATATATTTATATAGAAGTATTTAGTGACATAAATATACCATTAATACTGAAACCATATTTACAAGTACTAAAAAACATAAGGGTACGTTAACTCGGCCTATTTATTTTCACTCACTTAATTTTTTTGTATGTGTTTGATATTTTAGAAGGCTGTAGAAAGTGAAAAATATTAATATTTTTCTGACCCAGTGAAAGGTATATAAAACTAGGCACTGCCGAATTTAACTTGTTTTTTGTAGGTTTTTTTATATTTTAGAAGAATGCGGAAAGTGAAAATTATTAAGACAGTGAAGGATATATAAGACTCGGTACAGCCGAATTTAACTTGTATTTTTTTATTTTGATACTCATTTTTTTCCTTTTTCTTGTACAGGGTGGCCCAAATAAGACCAGCTGATGTGAAACACAAATAACTTTTTTTTTTAACATAATTTATTTTTTCTTTTTGCAGATTATAACTGAACTCTTGGAAATTTAAAATGAATACGTACAGTCCACAACAACGCATTAAAATTATCGATTTTTATTATTCTTATCAACGATCAATTGTTCTGACGCAGCGAAATTATCGCCGTTTTTTTTTTAACGTAAGATCAGCGCCCATGATTACAAGTTTAGTTCGCCGTTTTTAGGGAACTGGGTTCAGTTGTCGACCGTCCAGGAAGAGGTGGTCATCGAAATGCAGCAGAGTGTTGCAAATGTCTTAAATCGTCGCCGTTCCGGCCAATTGGGTATACCTAGAAAAACATTACAGAGAATTTTAAAGCTGGATCTTAAGATGTATCCATACAAAGTTCAAATTGTGCAACAGCTTCTACCGCAAGACCCCCAACAACGACTACAATATGCTCACTAGATCTCCTTTGGGCCACCCGTTATAAAATACCTGAAAAAAATTTAAATTTTTTATTTTTCAAATACCAAATTTTGGCTACCTTTTTTTTTAGTTTAAGAACAATATTTTTAATTGTAGAAGAGAAAAATTTTGACAAAAATATGAACATTAAATTAAAGTTAATTTTGAATTTTTGATATCAAATGATTTTATAATTGACAAACAGTGCTGTTCTGTATTCCGAATCTGAATATTTTATTCGGAATTGAAAAATTCAGCACCTCATAACTACTCTGTGGTTCATTAAAAATTTTTTCAAATTTTGTTTTTGCTTTATTTTGACTGCGAAATTATTTGTTGAATTAAAAAAACATAAAAGTTTTAATTTAATAAGAAGAAAAAAATTTATTTCCACATTTTTTTCAATCCGTGTGGAATACAGAACATGCATGACAAACTTGCAAAAAATCCGAAAAAACAATTCCCAAGAAAACATTTCTGTTTCTGCATTTACAATTTAATCGATAATTGCTTCTGTAAATAAAATGTTTATAAAAATTATATTTTTGTAATTTGAGACCAGCAAAAAATTATAAGCCCACAATTTGTTATAAATTATTAATTATTTTAAATGACTAAATGAACGCCTTTTATTTAAATTAAATTTTTTTAAATAATTATTTCTTATAAATTCAGTTTCAAGAGAGCACAAAATAACTTTAACTAAATTAAAATTAATTTGTTTTGTTTGCTTGTTTACATAAAAATTTTCCACATAAATTCTATTAAATCTCAGTGATGTACGAGTAGAAAACTAAAACATTTCAAATGAATAACTAATTATTTAAATATTTAATGAAGAACATTTGCAAGAGGAGTGTGTTAATGTTTAGATATTAAATTCTTAAGAATTTTATTATTAATTGAATTCAAAAAGGGTTCTTGAGAATATTTAATTTACTTATTGAGTAAATAATTTATAACAACTAGTGAGTGTGTATCTGTGTTAATAGCTTGAGGGAGGAATCAATGAAAAGTGGTTTATTAGCTTTGAAAAAAAATAAAAAATCAATAGCAATTAAGTATTTATAGCAACAAAGTAAGTAATTGCAGTTCAACTTTTAATTTATAAAATTATTTAGCATTTTGTGGTACAAAATTTTTCTTTAAATTTTTTAAAGCTTAAAAGCAAAAATTGTGTAATTTTACTAAACAAATTTACTAACTAACTTGCTAAAGAGTTACAAAGAGAAGAGTTGGCTTAAAATATTATTCCATAGCTATGAAAAAAGCGTGTATTACATTACAATCACTATTATTCGTACAAAATTTCTAAACGATTTGATGATTAAAAATATATTTTTAATTAAAAACAGTTTAATTGTTGAATATTTTTTTTTTATAATGTTAATCATAATTAAATATTACACAACACTGTAGACACTTTTCTCTTAGATTAATTATTAATTAATTTTTAATTTCTCTGTACATTACATTTACTTTAACCTAAAAACACACATAATCTTATATTTAATTAACTATTTGGTTCTTTTTAGATGCAAATCTGTATTTTAAAAAATGTATGTACATGTAGATGATTAAAATAAAAATTATTTATCGATATAATAATTCATGCTGTTTTTACAATTAGTTGTTCATTTGTCACTTGTTTTAATTGAATTTAACAGTTTTTGTAGCTGATAATGTTGGTTTGTTTGTTAAAAATAATTGTTTTTTAAAAGCAAGCAGACACAGATATACAATAAGCAGAAAAAAACCTCACAACAGCAGCAACATTAAGACAAAACCAGCAACAACTTAATTAATGTAACAACAATAGAGCACGAGTAGTGAGTGTACGAGTTTGTAATCTGAACCAGTTTGAATTTTTTTCTTTTTTTATTCATTTGGTTTCTAACGTTTTGTAACTCTAAATAGTGTTGTTGCGGTTTTTGATTTGATTAATTTTAACTTGTTACAAGCACTATTTTTTATTACAACATAAAACACTTGAAAATATTTCCGGTTTAAGGAAACGTTTGGTATTAAATTTCCTAAGCAGCCGAACTCGTTTGTTTAATTAAAAAAATCGCCTAATTACAACTGGTCCATTTTGTATTTATTAATTTTAAAACTTCCCTGGAAACTCTTTTTAACAAAAAATTTGATTTGTGTGTAATTGAAATCGAAAGTCCAAATTTATAAACAAACAAAATTAATCATTAATCTAATTCTGGAATTTCATTTCATTTTTTTTAATATAAAATTTACAAATAACACAATCTTAACTACGACAACTATACTTGTGCATCATGTGTAGCTGTTTGCGCAATTAAGGCTTTCTATAATGTATGACATTCATTAAATAACACTAATTAAAGAAAAGTAAAATATTAATTTCTATAACCGCTTTTTAATAAATGAAAAGATTAAACAAAAATCAGCTCATTAAATATCGCTATAGAAACCTGCATTAATTTTACTCTATTTCCTGTGATATGCAATATTTCAAGTGATAACTGCAATGTCAGTTACAAAAAAATAAAGTAAGTAAATAACAAATTGTACTCAAAAGGCTTATGGGGGAAAGTCAGCTAAGCAGCATTAAAGGAGATTTAAATAAAATTAAGTTGAATTAAAAATAAGAAAAAGAAATGCAGAAATATAACAGATTAAAGACCATAATTACAACTTGCCAATAAGGTTTCACATAGTTCAATTTAGTTTTAATTGTGGTAAATTGAAATGAAGTGAATATTATTGCAACTTGCTAATATTTAATTGATTATAAAGGGCGGTTGAATGTGAACCACATCTAAACGTCAAGTTTTTTTCTGCACTTCATTTGACATTTCTCAATTTCAGACTAACTCAATTTGAATAATGGAAAGATACACAATCGAGCAACGCGCTAAAGCTATTCAGGCTTATTATGAAAATGGGCGTTCAAATCAAAATACATATCGTGCATTTCGTGATTTTTTTGCGACAGCCATTTGGCCCATATTTTGTTCCATATACAATTGAACCATACCATTTTATCATAATAAAAAGAAATGACAATAATTTCCTAAATAATTTGTATTTTATTCAAAATCAACAACGGCCCTTCAAATTTAACCACCCTTTAGCAAAAATTTATTTAACTAAAGTCTTAGTAATTTTATTGATTAAATTTTAGTTTATGACTTAATTTACTTAAATCAATTTTATTACTTGTGTCGGAACATAATAGCATTTCCTACTAGGCTCCCTATTTAGATGCGAATCAAAGGCGAAAGAACACCAGTCACTTATTTTCGACTGAAAACGAAGCTCACTAACTTTTGACTTATCGTTCGCCTGGCCTTACCTTTTTTACCGCAAACCTTTTCAATATAAATACTACGAGTTTGTTGTCACAACAACAGTTTCATAAATTAATCGCCAGTTTCAAAGAAAACCCGCTGTACTTTAAAAAACACTACTTAAACTCTCAACGAAAGAGAGCAGAAAGAAAAATGTAAAATAGAGACACATACATTCACAAAAACAAATTGTAAACAAAAAAGCTTAAAAAATTTATTTTTTAATTAAAAAGAAAATTTCATGTTGATTGTTAAAAAATCAATATTAGAAGATCGAAAAAGAAATTTATTTTCAATTTAGGTGGTTTCTGCGCGTTTCGTGTTAATTCTATAAGAAAAATTAGCAAAGCGACAACAAGAAAACAAGTGAGTGATTTTGGCATTTGTATTCGTACAAAGAGAAAGAATATTTTTTAGTGAGCCGCAATTTCATATAGAAATTTACGTTCAAGGTGAAATAATGAAGCATCTCTGTTTTTAAAATTTTCTTGATTTGTCAGAAAAGACACACATGGCTCATATACTTTGACCATATAAATGTAAAACTTTTGACAAGTCAAGAAAGAATTTGAAGCTCACAGCTGCTTTCTTGATATCACCTTGCTTACGTTATTGTGCGATTTTCTTTTCAGAAGAATTTTCTTGTAAAAATGTTTTAGGAAGCCGCAAATCAGCTGTTTCATAGGGAGCCTGGCCGTTCAATTCATTTTGAAGTAAACACAAAATTTATCAACAATGGCTACCTACAGCAAGAGAACTAGGTTGGGCTTACTTCCCAACCAACATGGCAAAATCTGAATACTTTTGTTTTGCACATTTGTATGTTCGTTTAAATTGCAATGGCACAAAGTTTGTAGTTTGATCCGTTTTATTTTACGGCGAACAAAAAAAAAATGCTGTTAAACTACTTTTTCAATTAATCAAATAATAAAAAAAAAACAGAAAAGCTAGAAAACCCATACAAGTAGACACTCGACTTACAATTTCAATTTAAATTAATATTTTTTTTTGTACGAGGATTTTTAGTTGAGCGTTAATTTGTAAGTAGCAATACCACTTAAAAATTGCATCTAATAAAATAAATGATTAATTACATTTTAAGTGCAATTCGGTTTTTTAACCTTCTTTTATTCACATCGCTATTCGTCATTTAAATTCAAAACTAGTATAAGAGGCTCAAATACTTACTAAAAAATTTAATAAAATAAAATGAAATAAAAGAGCTAAATGAATGAAATGCCTAACTTGCCTGGCAGCATGTTAGCAAAATAATGAAAAAAAAAAGGAAAATCAATTTAATGCAACGGTGTGAGAATTGTTAAAGAATCATGTTTTCATAATGATGAGGGGCGCCTGAATGAATAAAAGTTTTATGTAAACAGGTATGCGTATAAAATAAATAGTGTAGGAATTTGAATAGGGAAATTTGAAAGAGTTTAACAAGAGTATGTAAGGAATAGAATTTAACTAAATTGAAACTGGAAGTGCACAAAACAAGCACAAGAATGAACAAAAAGTTTTATCACATAATCCTTTAAAAAGCATTTCTATCTGTAACGTCTTCATCTTTACTCTAGAAGTCTCTTCGGATTACTTAAATATTTCTCTTGCTATATTTTAATATGTGGCTGAATTCGACCACTCGTTCTAAAGAAAATTTTTGTCTATAAATTATTTTTTTTGTTTTTCATACAACGTTTGATTGGCAATTTTTCTGAAACTCACTCATATAAAAAAATTTATGCGGACAAAAATTTTATTTAGAACAAGTGAATGAATTCAGCATGAATTCATAAATATATTGTATATT
The DNA here is from genome assembly GCA_947397855.1 of Thelaira solivaga. Classification (NCBI taxonomy): domain Eukaryota; kingdom Metazoa; phylum Arthropoda; class Insecta; order Diptera; family Tachinidae; genus Thelaira; species Thelaira solivaga. The sequence goes on from OX377610.1 coordinate 20,572,311, forward strand.
GAATATTAGTAATTTTTTCAGTTGCCACCCTTTCATGTGGGATTTTAATAGACAGACAGAATTTTTTTGTGATTCTGCGTTCACTTTCACGTTTTGTACTCATGCCGTTTATTTCATTAAAATGATTTTGAGATCATATGATATAAAACTCCAGGAGGTATACGAAAAGCACGAAAAAAGAAACGAAAATAATATAAATTCGGCTGTGCCGAATTTTGTATACCTTTCACTGTGGCAGTCAAATGTTTATATTCTTAATTTTTCACATTTTGCTAAAATACTTAACAAAAAAATAAACAAAATTTTTAACTAAATGTTAAATATGGATTAAAATAATTCATTTCAGTTTCCAAAAAAAAATTAATTTTTTTGTTGGATCCTTCTTTTTTATATCTGAAGGTACTCAATCTTTAAATAAAAAAACAGAAATTATAAGAAAGATATATAATAGGGAAGCAAAATAAATTTAATTTAATTTAAAATGTTTTAAAGCATTTAACCAAAAAAGACATATATTTAATTAATTATTTAATAGCAAATAAAAAACTTGAAATTAATGGAAAAAATTAAAAAATTCTCTTTCAATAAGATTTAAGCAACACACATACATACACTCGTTTGTATAAGACTGAATGCCTGCTTTCGTTTTTTTTTTTTGTACAAATATTACACACATGTTTAGCCTAGAAATTTCCATAAAAAAACAAAACAGAAATTAATGAAAAACTAGATGCAATCGAAATATTTGAACCGATTGTTTTGATTTTTTGACTGTTATTTCTGACAAAACTATGTACCACGTTTTTTTTTTTTTTTTTTGTTAGTTTTGTATTTAAGACAAAATACGCAATAAAAAAAACCCACTCAGAAAAATTTTCAAAAAACAGAAGCTGTTGCACTTCAAAGCTTATATCTCAATCATTTATGGACCAATTGGGCTGAATTTAAATAGCAAAGTTTGAGTAGGAATTTCCAATAAATTAGATTACTAAGATTTCATGTAGGTCTTTCAGGGATTTCAGAAAGTTGATTTCAACATCCACACGTACAGACGCACACTGCTAAATTAATCCGCTATTTATAAGGATCCAGAATATAGTATATACTTTAAAAGGTGGCAGAAATTACACGTAGAATAACAGAAACATTTATCGCAGATTGCTGTGAGCTTACAAACTTTGTTTGAGATGATACATGACAATCAGAGAAAAAATTCAAAAACAGTGAGAGTGCCAAGTACCATTTCTATTGAGTTTACCTCTAGTAGATTAGTGGGTTAGTGTAGTAATCTATCAATCTGGGGATTTTACAAAAGATCCTTTGAGTCATAGTACACATGGCCTAATTTAAAAACTGAACAATTTTTTTCGGGAAAGTAGACAATTATAAAACACTCAGAAGCTTCTGTTCATCAAAATGGTTTTTTGTTTTTGTGTCTGTGTTTAAAAGTTAAGAAACTGCATTTACTGTCATCATCATCTTATCAAATTTGTCTTTTAATACAAAATGCCATTTGAAATTTGGAAAAATTTAAATTGTGTAAAATTGTTTCCTTGTTTCCTTAGTTAAATTTCACTGGCTATACTCGCTCTTACCTACGAGTATTTTATATCTCAGCTATGTTTACTAGTTCTGTTAAAGGAAAGCAAAAATAGCAAAAAAAAAAAAAAAAAAAAAAAAACCACGTCCACTTACAGTAACGTCGTCTGCTGTTTACTTTTATGAAATGCATTTTATGAGCTTTTTGCGCTCTGTTCCTTCTTTAAAAAAAAATACATTTTCAGATAACAAATGCAAATGGGCGGAGTCATGCTATTTAAAAACAACAACACCAACAACAATTTAAATACTTTGAACGGCTACTGTTGCGGTTCTTTTTTTAAATGCATTTTTTTTTATTTTTTTCCTTAAATACACTTTTCTGTTTATGAGAACTTTGTTGATTTTTATGCCGATCTGCATGTTTAACAGGCGTCTAATAAACAAGTTGATTATTAACTAAGTGCGACTGCTGGACGGACATACAGGCGGTATGTTTAGTAACACATACAGTCTACATACTGTAGACTTACTATGTGTGTAAGTGCAATAATATTATAGTGTGCACTAAATAAATAACGCAACAAGTACAGTTTAATAGTTTTATTCATATCAAAACGATTATTTACACTTTAGATACGGCCGGGACTGGTGGTAGCCAAAACATTAGTGGCAAATAGTATGAGCATATGATTGGAATTTTTTATTTAAGAAATAAATTTGTATATGGGGGAATGCATATAAGGAACAAAAACAAAAAAATATAAACACTTTTTTGCCTTGAAATTAATTGAAAAATTTGCTTAAATATATTTTAAACATGAAGGTGATGGAAAAAAAAGGAGGATAAAATCTGCAAGTCCAGAGGAAAGCCGTGTTGAAATCCTTAAATCCGCCTGAAAGCTACCTTTGCAAAAAACCCTTTTAAACGAAGCCAATGTTTGCTGTTCAAAAGATCACAGAAGGGTTAAAAATTTCAGAGGCCCATAACTAGACAAAAATGGGTTTTCATAAAAAATTCTACTTAATTTTTTTCCTAGAATTTAATTTTCTATCAATTAAAATTTTTTTTAATTTTAAAAAAAAAATAATTTTGTATTGGACATGGGCCCATGACTCAGAAAATATGGTTATCCCCAAAAAAATTAATTTCATATTTTCTAGTTAGAATTCAATCATATATTTATGTCATGAATAATTTTTTACCCAGTAATTTTTTCACATTTCATAACTTTCATGAAAAATAAACTTTTAAGTAATTCAATTGAGATTGACAACCTGAAAAAATGTTTATTTCAAGAAATTCCCCTTTATCGTAATTAATTTTTACCATGAAATTTTTTTACTTTTCCGTAATATTTGTTCACTTCATACTTGCTTAATGTACAATACATCCCACAACAGCAGCTATTCTAAATTTACGATCAGCCGAATCATGAATATTCCCTAGTTATTTTTTTTCAAGGAAAATTTTGGTTTTTGGAAAAAAATATCCTAAATCAGAAAACTTTCTATTTTAAAAACGGGAAAAATGTTATTCGTATTAATGATAAGAGGAAAAGGAAAAGTGATAGCATTTTTCACTTCGAGGGAAATAAAAATCTCATGGGGAAAAATATTTCAAATGTTATTGCCGATAGGGGTGAATATTTTAGCACCTGCGAAATTTTTTTTATTTGGGGTGTGTGGATGGATTTGTTTAAATGTTTAACTGTAAGTAGTAGAAAAAAAATTTTTATTTAATTTTATGGACTAGCCCATAGTGCACACCGTTAATATTTGTTTATTTCATTTAAATGTTAATTGTTTTGAAATTTGTATGGCTTTCAATACGAGACGACCAAACAGCCGACCGATCAAATAACGTTAAATTATTTACCCAATTTTTTTTATTAAGTATATGTGTATGTGTAAAACATTTGTTTACTTGCCATTTTTAATATTTTTTTTTTTTTTCATAAGACCCAACTAACATTAAAATTGCCTCCATTTATAATTAATTTGTTACTATTTTTTGTACATAAATTTATTAAGGCTGTTGTAGGAATTTTCAAATAATTTTTTTTTTCTTTTTACACACAAACAAACACTAAAAGAGTTTAAAATGTCTTCTCATCAACATGCTGATTTCATTATAAATTTGCTTTTCTTTTAAATGAATGACAAGTAATTTCGTGGAATTTCTAAATTGATTAAAGTCGTTTTATTTTATTTATACTTTTTTCTTCTTCTTCTTTTTTGCTGTACATATGTGTTCTGTTTGCTTGTCTGTTAATTGTTGTTGCAAAATAAAATTTAAATAACAACTGACTACAAAGGAAAATAAGACTGAAATTCAACTGGGGTCAGTCACAATTAGTATGAGATTCATTTTATTTCATTAGACTAACACATAGACTAATTCATAAAGAGTACAAGCCTAACTTTTTTCATACTCGTATACTATACAAATAAATTGTATGCAGCTTTTAAAAAGAATGAAAACATTAAAAAGAAAAGAAAATTGAATTTTATTTTTTCATATAAAAAACAAAGAAAATATATTGTATTTGGCTGCAGTGACCGGGTGACTTGTTGCAGCTTCTAGTTTTAATTATAATTCCGAAACAATTCTCATTTAGTCAGTTGATTTACAAATATATGTTTTGTTGGGAATTTATGAAACTTAGGAGTTGTCCGCTGAAGATCGTAGTAGCTTCCATGAAATGGATTATATGAATAATTCTTAATACTTGTTGTACTAAGTAAACACATTTTAAAATTTCAATGCAGTAAACGCCAAGACCATTAATTTTTTTTTTAATTGTTAGACCAAATTTTATTAGGCAATAAAAACGAATTTGGAACCGGTACAGTCAAATTTAAGCCGGTTTTCATTTACTTTTTTCTTTTCTAAGAAGAAATTATTAGCTTCACTAGAAGATCAGTACTCGTGGACAAATTTGTCACAAAATATTATAACATTATTTCCGGCGTTGCCACAATTTTAGTTTTAACAACGACAATCGCAATCTTAATATATAAAATTCGACTGTACGTGTGTTTGACACTATACTCTTCCTAAACGGCTGGAAAATTTAGCGTCACAAATTCGACCGACAGGTGGCGCTGCTTATTTATCTACTACCTTATTTTACCCGGTTTTTCACTATCCTTTACTTTATGAGTACGATTTCTTAGAGTAAGAGAATCGAATATATAATACAATAATTTTAAGACAAAACAACGTTTGCCGGGTCAGCTAGTAGATGTATAAAATTCAATATTTTGAATTGAATATTTTACGTTACTGCCTAGTGAAGCCTTTTTTTTTTAATTTTGTATTTTTATTTTATGTTTGGTTCTCTTGTAATATAAATATGACCCATTTATACTGGCAGCAATCGCTTAATTAATTAAAGATATTTTTCATAATTATTTAAAACAGTTAGAATAACAACAAAAAAGGACAGAAAACATGAAAAACAAATAGTTTTCTCATTTTTAATTTTTAGCTAATAAAATTCACATTTAATTTTGTTGACAGTGTAAACACTTTGTTAGTGTTACATTTTTAATTGACAGTGACTCATGTCTGCAGAAAAAGCATCATTCGTTTTCAGACACATTAAATGTAAAATATTACAAAACAAATTTTTTAATTGTCTACATAGTTTATAGTAAAGAAAAGTATTTTTTTAATTTTTTAATGATTTAAAAAGTTTGTATTCACATAAATTGGTACTTTTTTTAAGAAATTATATTTAAAAATACTAATATTATATTTAAGAAAACTATTTGAAAAAATATTTCTTAAACAAAGGAAAAGGAAAAAATTTTGAAAAGCTGTTTTTAATTATGCTCAATTTCCAATTACCACAAGAAAAGTATTTGTATTGTGTTGGCTACAGCAAAAATTAAATACTAATCTAAGCAGAGGCGGGGAAAGAATTATTCTCTCCTCCTTGCACATAATGTTTAAATTTATACATTTTTCTTTTCATTAATTAATTTACAATATTTGCTAAAGCCTTTAGAAAACCTTTAGTTTGAACCGCTGCTGATTGTCAATTTTGTTTTCTGATTTTTAAATGGAAACTGAAGAATTTAAGATTTATTTTTAAATTAAGAAATTGTGGCTTTTTTTAAAACAAATAAGATTTTTTTTTTTTTTTTTTTAACTGAGAAATTCCATAAGCAAACAAAATCCCACAGTTTTAATAAGAAAAAAAAAAATACAGAAAAAAATAACTTGTTCAGCAATAATACACAAACACACATCCATATAATTATTCCAAGATTTGTGTTTATAAATTCAGAGCCTTAAATAAATTTACTATTAAATTTTTACATTTAATAAATCAATATGAATATTTGGATTTTCTTAAAAAAATGTAGTGGATATAGCTAAAAAAAACAGACGTAAACACGCTGCATTGGACATGAACGAATTCCAATAATTTATGAAGCTTAAGGCTGAATTATAAAAATTTATTTTTAAATCGATATTTCGCTTCTTCAGGATATAATTATAAATTTAGCTTAAAACATTAATTTTTATAATCCGATCTCAAGCTTAATAAACTAGCTGAGTCACATGTACGGAATATAAATTAAAAACTAAATCCCTTACCTTACCTTACAGTAAAGGCTATAACAAGTTTATGCCTACAGCAAGTTATTTCTCTGTTTAAGCTTATGTACATGCTTATGTACATGCGATTAAATTGAGGGCAAAACTTCTGTTTATTGTTTTTGGTGTGACGTTTATCTAGACAGCTGAATTTTGTAAACAGAGAAATAACTTGATAAAAGACTTGATCTACTTTTCTATTGTTCTTGGGTTTGAAATATCAGCAATGAAGTTATAAGATCGTGTTCTCCTATAAACAAAGCCAGACAGGGAAAGTGCTGCATAATTTCAATATACTGTCCTTTAAGACAAAAATTTGTGCTTTAGCCAAATCTTTACTTACAAATTGACTTGAATCTTTTAATTCTCCAAGTACAAAAAAATGGCTAAAATAAACACATAAAAAGCGCACAAAAATAAAGTCTTATTAATCATATTTAGCGACATTTAAGGCATATTGTAATTGAAGCAAACTGGCAAAAAAAAAAAACACTTAAGGCAACAGGCAGCAAAAAAATAATAAGAATAACAAAAAAGAAAAAGATACAAAAATAAACGTAGACAACATTAACCGATCGTGTTGTAACGTTTCAATTTAATAAACTAAATTCGGTCAGTTGAGTTTGTCAAGTGTTTCTTTAAAAAAAAAACGATACAAATGAGTTGTTATAAAGATTTCAAGACAATCGACAATATTTGCTTAAAAAATAAATAAAAATGTTTGCACTTTGTAGGTAACAACGCTGTAAATACAATAATAAAAAGTAGTTTCAACATGTTGGAAATTGTTTAAAGTATAAAAAACCACAAAATTTAATGCTCACAGTAGCAGCACAAACAACAGCAGCAGCAGCAATAAATAAATAATAATAATAATCACTGCAAGTGGCAATAACATGAATTTTTCATTAGTCAAATTAAACGGTTGTTATATCGTTATGGGACTGTTGAGAAGAAAAAAGAAAGAAAAAAGAGTAAATGATGTAGAAAACAAACTTATAACAAAATTCATAAGAAACAGTGGAGCCAATTGGACAAATGACTGACTCATTTGTATGCAATCACGTGATGTGACATAAATATGAGTAAAAGCCCGTAAGTAACTTACATTTTTGGGTAAATGTTTTGCAATAAAAAAAATTTTTTGTTATTCAAAATAGAAACACAAACTGAATGGAATCTGTAAAAAGTATAAGCATTCTATTCTGAACTGTGTTTACGAAATCAAAGTTTTTCCGATCATAATATATGAAAAGCTAATTACCATCAAAACTAACTTTTTACTGAATAACCGGTGTAAATTCGATTCGGAACAAAATATATTTTAATGATATTGGAAAAGGCAACAATATGGAATATAACCAGAGAGATTATAAGTTGTAATATTTTAATTTTACGTCATTTTTTGAATCATTTACGTTTCAATTCTATTTTGTTCATACCAAAAAAATTAAATAGAATGAAATGAGTAACTTGTAAAAAACTGAAATGAAATGGAATGTAATGTTTGAGGCAAGAGTCCATAACATTCAGTAAACTCATCTTTTTTTTAAATGGACTTATACTATTTTTTAAAATAACAGTTCGTATAGTTTTTTTTTTTTCTATGAAATGCTTATGCACCGATTTTAATAAAATTTCATTTCATTATTGCTTTTATTTTAGCTCACAATCTATTGTAGACCTCTATATACAAATAAAACAATCCAAGACTCCTAACGAATTTTACGTAGGTTATATAGGGTCAATATCCCACGGTTTCATGCTGAGTCTTCCCAGTGCTGGGCATATGCACAGCATATGTTTCGATGTTTTTTATCTTTCTTGACTGAAGCGACAGGAGGCGTCATGTATCTAACCAATATTATTCATGTGATAATTGAGTCTACAATGTCCTGTCAACAGTACAGTGTTTTGATGTAACATCTGACTGAATATATTCGGAGTTAATGAGACTCTTTGACTGCCGTATGCCTGTTTCGGTTGGTTTCTTTTGTGTGATTGAGTATTTTAGATTCTGGGATTTAAAAACTTGTGTTATCGGCAGCCCCCAATATCATACAGCCTTTTTTTATCGCTGGCATCTGCACCCAGTGTTTACTGCCTGTGTTTTTCATATTAATTTCAACCAAAGCTTGGTATTCATCAACAAGATGTGTGGCAGTCTCATCTTCTCAAAAAAACATCTCCAACTCTCGTTCTGATATGACATACGAGTACAGTCACCTTGTCTCATTAATAATGCAGTTATGCAGCTTAAGATACTTCGATTTTATTCAAGCAACTTAAAAGCCATGTGGCTCTGTCTATATGTTGGCATCTCCTGATCTTCATAAAACTTTTAATAGCTTTCAATAAATTGTTAAATCTTTGAAAAAAATTCCATTAGTTCTAAAGTTCTTTATTAGTCATTACTAAAGCAAAAAATAAAATTAATGACTATAATTAGTACACAACTCAACACTAATTTTGATATTACTGATTACAACTCTGTGTACAAACATAAAAAATGACAACTCACATCAATAGTAGTTGTTTCAATTACAACTCAACTGAGTTGAGTTGTGAACCATAATAGGGGCATAAGAAACTTGCATGGAAATTTTTAAATTATCTTACACAAACAAGTGATATTTCGATTAAGTTCACTTATATAACTTAAGGCAAAGCATATTTATTTTATCAATTTCTTGAATTTTTTTATCAGTCTGAGAGTTAATTTCTTGTTGCACTGTGACTTTCCCAGGTCCTCGTCCCTTAAAACAAGTATTGTTTAAAATTGAAATGTAAAAAATTCTAGCAAAATGTGTTACAATTGCATTGATCTCTCTCCCTACAAAAACTAAAGGACAGCAAAACCAAACCAGAACAATAAACAATAAAAAACTAGTTAAGACATTAAGAAAACGACAGTAAATCAATCAAATAAAGTTGTTTTTTTTTTTACAAAATAAAGTAATCAAAAACAACATGTCAATGAAAGAGCACTTTTTGTGTTACAATGGCTGGTGGCCACTCAATACGACGCAGAAATACAAAGATAAAAATTAAATAAATAAAAAAAATTTTTTTTTTCTGGTTTTATTATTGAAATTAAAATAATGAATTATTTATAATTCGTTATGACAGCATCTGAAGTAATTCAAGCAATTTTTAATTTATAGCAATAAAATTGTTTAATATTTATTTGAAGCCCTTTAGGCTAAATAAAAATGTTTTTTAAAAAGTAATAAAATTATAAAATAATTTTTTTCGTTACAGGTCAGTATTTTGCTTTTTTCGACCTTAAAAAAAACAAAGAAATTAAGTCTAAAAAATATTCAAGTGGCGGTAAGTTAATATGAAAATAATTTTAAATATGAAATTAAATGAAATAATTTTTCTTGTTTAATTGTTATAAATTAAAATTAAAGAATTATAGTTTTACTTGTAATATTTTTTTAAATCTCGTAAACTTGTCTTAAACTATTTAATATTTTATGTTGAGTAACTATTCATTTATATGTTTGAGGCATGAAAACGAGAACTGAGATTAAAGCCCTTATGGCGCTTGTCATAAATCTTTTATAAGCTATTCTTTTCATTTATAAAAATGCTAACTACTTCCAAAAAAAAAAAAAAAGCTCCAAATTAATTGCCACAAAAGTTACTTGACAAATGTGAGCTAAAACTTCTCTAAGAATAAGTTTTAACTCTTACTTCAGTTAGCCCTCCCGTGGCCTTTTCTATTATATTAAAAACTTCCACAAGCCCGGTGGAAACCTTTTCAACTAAGAATTTTTTACATAGTCTGTGCACCAACAAAATTAAATTCAAATTATATTCGTTAGAGAGACTTTTAAAGAAAGCAGAGAAAGAGAAATATTGTCGAAGGAAATAGTTTTCAAGTCGAATGAAATTGATAGAAATTCCAGCCTTTTTGTTTGAAACAATTTAAAAATTTATATAGATCTAGCTCAATATCGAGCGATTTGGTCTCAGGTAGCTGATTTGATGAGTACAAATGACAGCATTTAATTTGCCACATTGAATTAAACTGATTTATAATTTTTTATTTTTTTTTTAAGAAAAAAATTTCAAAATTACTATGCAATTTTCCCGATATCGGTTAACACGAAGAAACATAAAATTAATTTAATAGAATATTTTCTTAAGTTTTTAACACTGGAGTATATGAAAATTTTAAAAAAAAATTTAAAAATAGTCCAAAGTAGATTAAAAATCTAGACGATCCCCCCTTTAAAATGATATACGTCCCATCTCGCAATCTTCTATGGTTCGTTCGGGAGTTACCCTGGATTATTTGGAAATTTCCATATACCCCAGTGCTGTTGCTCTAAGTGATTTTAGCAACTTCTCAATGAACCATTAAAGACTGTGGGATGGCACACATATCATTTTAAAGGGGAGACTGTCTAGATTTGTAATCTACCGCCTGAATACTCAGAAATTACTTGAGATTATTTTTTAAATTTTTTTTTAAATTTTCATATACCCCACTACTGTTCTTCTCAAGGATTTTGGCAGTTTCCGTTTTGAATCATAAAATAAAAACTACGAAGTTTTCCGAATATGTTAAAACACTTCCAGAAAGTTAGAGGCTACACATTAAACTCCTTTTTGATTTTGGCAATTATCATGGGCAAAATCGGGAATGGTACCTCGGCAAAGTGGGGAATGGTAAAAATTTCTCTAGGCAACAGTACTGTTGTATAAGGAAATTTAAAAAAAAAATTTTAAAAATAATTCAAAGTAACTTTTGAGTATTTGGGCGGTAGATTAAAAATCTAGACGATCTCCCCCTTAAAATGATATACGTCCCATCTCGCAATCTTCCATATACCCTAGTGCTGTTGCTCTAAGTAATTTTAGCAACTTGCCGATGAACTGTTAACCATTGTGAGATGAGACATATATCACTTCAAAGAGGAGACTTTCTAGATTTGCAATCTACCGCCAAAATACTCTGAAATTATTTTGGACTATTTTTTAATTTTTTTTGAAATTTCTATATACCCTAGTATCATTAATTAAATTTACAAAATTTCGGCTTATTATTTGTATAGTGCAAAAGTTTTTTATTTCTGTTCTTATGAAGTAAAGCTTTTTATTATTTTCTCTTATATTTTCGAATAAATAAACTTTTGATTGTAACGAACTTGCAACGTGTTGTGTATTATAAAACAATTTTAGTTAATTTAATGGTCACATTTCTTTTTATTACTTTAATATTGTTTTCTCTGTTCATGAGAAAATATAATATTATTTATATGTTGATTTCCTGCAATTAACCTATAAAATTTATACATTTTACAAGACTCCAACTTCATAAATAATAAAAATAAATACTTTTTGCTCTGACATTGGTTTTTATTTTCATTTTTATCGATTGTATTTATCAAGCAATTAAAAAAATTATTATGCATTCACACAATTTATGAGTTTTCAAGGATTTTTATTTTTAATTTAATGATTTTATTATACAGAATATAAACGTATGAATTATTGTTTCAATAACAATTCTTTCTTTGGCAGAAGGACTCTGTTTTAAAGGAAAGGCAGAAACAATTTTAACATGCAACAGTAAATGTTTTTTTATTTCTTTTTCATTTTTATTTTTTTTATTTTTTTTTCTTATATTTTTTTGTTTTTTGAATGCTTAAATGTTTGCTTTTCTTTTCCTTTTTCTTGCTATTATATAAACGATTTTCTTTATGCAAAATTGCATGATTAAGTCCTTAAAATACGTATATACACATACCACCTATAAACCAACTAAATGAATTAAATTTGAACTTTTTTTTAATTTTATTTTGGTTAACATTCGCTAAAGAAGTGAAATGATTACCATTTTGCGTGCAAAGTTTTGCTTTGGCATAGTTTTTTTAAGCTTTTTAAGGATTTTTTAAATATGTTTTTTTGATATCTTGAGAGCTTGTGAATTTAAAGATGAATGAATGAATGACGGGGGTTTTTTTTAATATAAAAAACAGCCTCAGTTTATTAAAAGCTTTTTTTTTAATTTATTGAATTTATAAATATAAAAATTTGTGTTTAAAGTTAATTGATATTTTATGTAGGGCAAATTGAGAGACAGATTTAATGATTCTTTAAAACTTGCTTTGATAAAGAAATCGTGACTGCAATTTATTTTATAAAATAATAATTATTTAGTTTAAAATAACACCCATGTGTGAATAAAAGCTGATCCCAAATTGTGGCATTCAATTTCATTCGATATCATAATTTTAAGCTTTTTGTGTACGAAATACGAGTGTGTAATTTGAAAAATTTCCGTACATGGGGTAACTATGTCGAATGCAACAATTTACATTGAGGAAATTCATATATCCTCTGAATTTTGTCATTAACTTAATGTAAAATTCATTATTTTTCATTTCCTTGATTCAATGAAATATTTCGTTAGCTCAATGAAAAGTTAATTACTTTTCATTTCACTAATTCAATGTAAAATTCATTTATTTTATAAAATATTCATTCATTTAATGAAATATTCATTCATTTAATGAAATATTCATTCATTTAATGAAATATTCATTCATTTAATTAAATATTCATCCATTTAATAAAAATTAGTTTAAAGGAAAATATAATTATTTTTCACTTGATTAATTCAATGAAAAGTTCATTTATTTAATTGAAATGTTTCTTTAATTCGATGAATTATTTCATTAATTCAATTAAATATTCATTTGGTTACTGATATATTTTATAAATTCACTTCATGCAATAATTTCATTAATTTACATAATTTGTGAAATATTTCATTGAAACAATCAATTTATTTAATTAAATCGTTTTATTGGGCCTTATTTTATCAGCATAGACTCAGGTTTATTTAATATTGGCATGTCCTAGAAAAGGACTGTGGTAATATAGAAAAATCGCTCATGACTTATCAAGTCATTTTAGAGAACTGCAACTTAAAAAGACCTAAAAGTTTTGCTTCTTAAAGGTTGTGGTACGATTATAGCCCATACAAGTTTTTCTTTTAAAATTATTTCGGTTCTAGCAAACGGTATTATTTCGATTGTTAATTCGTCCCACCATCCTTGATCCATAATTATTAATGACTCTTTGCTTAAGTTGTCTTAAGCGATTTCTCATAGAATATGTTTATTATTGTTAACTAGACCACAGCTGAGTAGCTGAATGTTATGATTTAGTGGATTATCTAAAAGCCTCGAATACAGACTCATTGCCTGATAATAAATGCTAGTGTATAAAGGAAATGGTGTGTAATATAGAAGATGACAAATTACAGAAACTCCTGGATCATTCTTTTTCGGAATATTTATATGACTGTTTAAATACACAAATGAAAAGGTTGAGGAAAAAGGGATTTTTTAAAGTTAATTCCGCCCCCCCCCGCACTTCCCCAAAGTTATTTAATTTAAATTTTTCTTGCAGCTCAAAAATAATAAACAAATTTTGATAATTGAGACTGAATAATCTTCAATGTCTAGCCAGCCTCCAGGCACACGCACAGAATGTATTTGCATGTTTCCTATGGCCTGAATTAGAAACGATGAGATTCGTTATGTACCACATTTTCTATTGGCAACTCATTGCTGTCATTTGAGGTTATAGGGGTTTTACTCTGTTAAGATTTTCATGGGATTTTGATTAGAACAAAAACAAATGGTAGTTGATACGACCGTCGAATAATGTTGTAAGCGGCTTTTTGGTAAATTGAAACTTTTAAAAAATTTTCTTAAAAATAATGACAGCCTGTTAAACTTCGATACGTATTTTTGATATATTCTGTGTTCACACTATCATACTTTTTCATTTGATTTGATTTTTTGACAAGTCGCTTAGTCAGTATTACAGTGTAAAACCCTAATTAATGAGTCTGCTGGCCTGCCACATGCACACTTAGGCTCTACAGCCATTCGGTAGATTAGTAACTCGCAAATGAAGTTATTTTTCAGTCCCCAGTAGATTTTTGGGCTTATCGAAAAGGTATGCATAGCATTTTTCATTAGAAAGTTCTCTATCTTATTACCCAAAAAACCTTCACGTCCTTTCTGCTAAAGTAGTAATGTAAATAGTTGTGATGATGATTACCCTTTATGAAATACCTTCTTAGTAAGTAAAGCAAAATTGCTTTACCTTCTTATTTCTTTAACAAAATTTCTAATTAAATATTTGTGCTTTCCAAAAATTTTTTTTGTTATTCATTTTTTCCTGGCACTTCAAGCTTTTTCATTAATTTAATTTAATTTAAAAAAATTTTCTTCTAATTAAAATGTAAAAAACACGTAAAAGAGAAATTAATACAGAAAAATCATTGTCTTTCATAGGTAGATGAGGTTCATACACGAGTGTATAAACGAAAGGAAACTAAATATATTCACAGTTTAGTTAAATAAATTAAAGAAAAATATACATTTTGGCATCAATTTGGGTTAAAAATTATTTAAAAAGAATTTTTTTGCATCTAAACGGAAATGCACTAACAGGCACTTCTTCAATTTCAACTTCATCATGCACCAGCAATTATAGTTTCTGTTATGTATTTATGCATATGTGCTAGTATAGAAGTACATATTTATAAAAGTTAAACTGAACTTTATGTTTTACAAAAATGAAAGAGAAGCAGAAAAAAGTACAACTTTAAGAAAAGACGAAAAAAAAACACAGATTTTCACAAGTTTACTTAATAAGACACGTAATAGTTGTGAATAATTTCAGTTTAAACAGTTAAAAAAAAGGCATTGCCTTGCCAGGACTGCTTGTTTAAATGTGTGTCTTTGTATATGTACGAATAAAGTAAATTTGTTTTTGCTTGTTTGTGTGTTAGTCAGTAATATAGAGCAAGGATAAACTAAACTTGCATTTTATTTTAACACTTGCAAGCATTTAAAAATATACGAATGCAAACACACACACAAACATTTTATTTTATACATGTTTTTCTCTCTTTTTTTTAAAGAAACGTCTCTACTTGTGTTTGTGTTTCTGTTAATTTTATTTCTTCTCTAAAATTTCTAGAAAATTTGCTATTTATTGTTATTTTCTTGCACACGATACAGTGCATAACGTTTTTTGTTTTTTTTTTTTTTGTTAATTTTATTTTCATTTTTCTATTTCAGTTTAAAGCAAAATTGTTGCTCGGCAATACATTTTAATTAACATTTTCAAGTGTTTGAAGTACAACAACAATAACAAAAATTTTATGTGCACTAAATAAGGATAGAAAACACATTAGCGAACAAAATATTTGAATTATATTTAAAGCAAAATGTAATAAATTTGATTAAAACAAAGAAAGGTTAGAGAGAAATGAATGCTATAGTAGATCTGGTAATTAATGCTTATATTGCAGTTGGGGTTGTCAGATAAGCTTGCATTCATTTCTTTTTCTCAATCATTTAGCTTCCAAGTTGAATTATTTTTTTGTCGTATCTTGTGAATTTTTCTTTATGTGTATCTTTTGATGTACTTTCAAAGATACCCGAACATTTACATAGAGCCTTTTTGAAGATTAATTAGTTACTAGTCTTTATAGTACAGCTAGCTACTTATGAGTTATTCTGTAAATTGCCAAACCATCACTCATATGTAATTTTAATATCATAAAATCAGGAAAAACATTTTTTTTTTAATTTTCAGTTCTTGCAGACCTGCTCTTATACTACTTGACTACCTTGCTTAGCTTACTTTCTTGCCATTAATCCACTGTCCCAAAACTTAAGTTTTTAACTTAAAACTCACAATGCAAACATGGTCATCGTTAAACTAAAGTTTTGCAGGTAATGGCATTTCGAGAACAAACGCGAATTTATTTCAGAAGTATCGAGTTTTAGTTATTTAAAAAATAATTGACAAAAAAGGTATGCCGTTGCCACTATGCATGTATAGCAATAAAAAATAATCGGTACTCACTAGCATTATCTAATTGGGAACATTTAATAATGGAAAAAAGTTATTGGTCACTTTGTCATTCACTTTAACTAAAATTCATTATCTAACACCTTATAAGTAATTTGTAATAATGGTAAGAAAAATTTTGTTAGCAACAATTGTTAAGTATTTTTTTTCTAATACATTAAATAATTCAACTAAAAATAAAACAGCTCTTTAAAAAAAAAGGAAATTCATTCGCCTGTATTTCGCAAATTTAATTCAATCATAAAGTTTTAAAACATTTTACAGTGTAAAAATTCATTAACATAAAATATACAAATTAACCACGTATAATTTTATATCTGCTTTTAAAACTCAGTTGTTCGTTCTCAGCCATAAGCAAAAAGAAACACTAAATTATTTAAACTAAACAATAACAATTTATTGAATTTCTCTTTCGCTCTAACTCAGCTGTATTTAGCATGAACTAAAAGCATTACCAGTGAATGTATGTAAGTAAAAGTTATAGTGTTGCCATAACTATACAAATTTTAAATTACTTCCAGGTTATCGGCAACATTAATCGATTTAATTAAAATTACTCTTGACAAGACCAGGACCACACACAGCAATTTTAGTTGGGCAATTCTTGATTTTGTAGGCAAGAGAGGAAAGAAGAAAGGAAAGGGGTACAAACTTGCTCGTACCCGGCTACTCCCTTTTGTTCTCTCTTCGTATCTTTTATCAAGAAGGCTTGAAGACTGAATAAAAATGCTAAAATAGCCCAAACAAAATATTTGTGTGTGCACAAAACCACAATTTTAAAAGAGAATTGAGAAAGGATTACCCAACTAAACTTGCTGTGTGGGGTCCTGGTCCAACAAACGTTGCTTGGTAAATAAATGATTTTCAACTTAATGATTAGAATATAAACTATTAATGTATAATTATTTTTTGGTTTAATTGTATAAAAATGGCTTTATAGTGTTGATATTATCAAAGCAATTATGATAGCAATTTCCCGGCCACTACACAAATTAATAAAATTTACTTACAATCCAGGTTTTTAGCAAGTAACGAGCAACAGTGAATATTTAATGAAAAATGTGGTACAAAGCGACCAGTAGCAGTAGATGAAGTTGAAATGGGTGCATTAACATCATCGTCATCATCATTCCCTTTTCAGTTTCATTAATCCTTTATAAATACTTACTTTGTAGCTGGCAAGTAAAAACATTACGTACCAGATACCAACATAATAGACACAGGATACAAACTCAAATGCAGAAACAACAACTGTTATATATTACTAAGCAAAATCAACCCAGTAGTTCTGAAGATATATTTAAGGATTGAAATATTGAAACCGGTACACATACCTAGTTATGCTTGTAAACTATTTAGTTTTAGTTGCTTTAAGAGTCACTTAAAAGAGTAAGTTATTCAGTGGTGTTCTGTATGCCGAATCCGAATATTTTATTAGGAAATAAGAGCTTCATCACTTTATAACTATTCTATGTTCGATTTTCGAATTAAACAAAATTATGGATAGAACAAAGTTGACGAAATTAAAAAGAAAAACTTAATTTAATAAGAAGAAAAAAATTAAGTTCCGTTCGGATTACAGAACAGGCAACAATCGTAATCGTTTAGCAAAGATTTAAATTAAATAAAGTAAGGAAAGTCTATAGGATATTGCAATTAAATTTTTAAAAATTTTATTGAAAGTCTCTGCCTCCAGAACTGCCTTCATAAAATCACACACTTTCTCTCTCAGTATAGATCCTATATGCAGCAGCAGTAGACGTTAGGCAACAGAAGCAATGATAACTTAAGTATACATAAGAGTTGGATACTAATTAATTACTCAACTTTTTATTAGTAGGAAATTGTTTTTTTTTTTATCAAATGCCTTAAGTAGTATTGGCATACTCAGCTATAGCACACCTTACATTTAGCTCACATTTAACAGCTTGTTATTATTATTTTATTACTTTATATATTAGAAATTAAATCAAAGATAAAATTTGTTTAATGAGCACGGGTGACTTTGGCCATTTGCTCTCAGTTTCTAGGCAAGAATCGAAACTGCTAGGTTAGCGCGCTACCCACCAATCTACAGGGCACCCCTTTCACAGCTTAATTAAACAAGTTGTTAGCTAAAGACTATGGATTTCAGCCTTCTTTTCCTACTAGTTCATGAAACTGATTTGGGCTTATTTAATTAACCCAAAGACTTTAGCTGTAAAATACATATACTGCGTAATATTCCTCAAAACATGTACATTTTCTGATTTTAAACCACATAGTTCTGAAATCTGTATTTTAGTACTCCTCAATTCTTTTCTTCTTTTTAATTGTTTGTTTTTTTTTTTATAATTTACTTAGAAATTTTTAGCTTAATGTTGAAATGCAACAGAATTAAGAAACGGAGCTAAATTTTCAGAGTTAACTTCACTGACTTTTGGATTAATAAAAAATTTTATTAGAATTATTTTTTTATGAGAAACTAGCTGCCAGAATTCAGAAACTTTTTTGGGTGATTTGTCCGCCATGTCCGAAGGTTGTAGGTAAAGTTGCTCAAATTGAACCTTTATAGTGACAGAATATGTGTCTCTTCGTCTTCGTTAAATAACCTGCAGAGGTCATTTTGACTGGTCTTCATATTCGCCAAGTGTAAGCAGAAAATAGAAAAGCATTTCAAAAAAAATTTTTTTAAATGGTAGAGTAACATTATGGCGCTTTTGCTGTTATTTATTTTAATTCACATTTATATTTTATTGTGTGCTGGCTTACCCCGTTTATTCCTTTTGTCTAGTTGCTCTCATTTTGGAAATTAAATTGTATTTTATTACGTTTATTTAATTCCCTTCAGTTTGTAAGCTAAAGCACGAGTATGAGGCTATGAGAGAGGGTGTGCTAGTGATGGCAGCCAAATCAAGCAATTAAAAATGTACAGTGGGTTACAGTAAGTAATGTAAGAGCACTTATGAATGCATTTTGATTTAAAAGCAGAAAACTTTATCCTATAAAGCTGTGCCTTAACTTTATGTGGTCAAACTACAATGGATAGGGCTATCATCCTTTGAATACAGTTTCTCCCAATTGTATTTGTGAGATTATTTAGAAAACGTTGAAAATTTCATTTAGTATAAAAATAGCGTATACGAGTATGTGGTCTCTGAGGGCTGAAAGCTACTGTGGCCAAACCCTTCTATCTTAAGGCACGGGACATTTATATGGTGTTTCAATAACCCAAGCGATTTCATACATCAAAGGCGCTTTTCATACACGTTTTCTAGTTAAGACTTCTTAGCACCGAAAAAGTCTTAAGAGCATGGTGGATTGCATTCTATTTATAGTTTTGTCCCTTATAATGCTACAATTTACCCCACTGTTTAATGTATAAGTACATAGTACATTTATTTTATACAAAGTAAAAAAGAATTTACTGGTTACTTTTCACATTTAAGTTTTGCGTTATAATTAAAACAGACTATGAAGGCAAAAAAAAAAAAACGAGAGAGAGAGAGAGAAAGAAAGCACTCAGCCAGATAGACAAGCATAAACATAAACAACCATTCCATTACCATTTATAAAGTCCAGAAAATAATTTTCATTACATTTAAAAAGTCATTAAAAATTATATAATTTTTGTAGTTGTTTTATTTTGAAGTTAACTTTATTATTATTATTTTTTTTTTTGAAACAATTAACAAAATATAAAACCATCACTACTTATGGCAAAAGAAATGTTCTGACCACGTTTTTTTAACATTTTTATTTTATTAGTTTTGCTATAAATGTTATTTTGCGTTCTTTTTTTATATTTAACTGTCAGGAAATATAAAATGAAATGGATGAACTTGTGAAGAAAACACTAGACAACAAAGCTGTTGAGTAACGATAGCTCCAGCCGCGGCCATTTGAAAAATGTTTGGGGGTAGCTGGTGGCACACACAAAAAACAGACTAAATTTTATATGAGAATATATACAAAAACATTTCATTTATAATGGCCAATATGATAACAATGATGTTATCATGTTTTTCAACATTTAATTTAGCAAAGCAATTTGGCTTCTTTGTTTTAAATGGTTGTTGGTTGGTTGGTTTATTTTTAATATCACTGACATTTAAAACACTTTTTAAATATGCACAGAAATTTCATTTTTAATGTTATTTTTTTTTTTAATGGATAATGAGCTAAAGACCTGGGGCTCATTAATTTCAATGACTTGAAATTTGTCATTTTACTTTTTTTTATTTCATGTTTAATTAATTAGAGGGTAATTCTAAAGATTTTTTTATTGTTTTGCTTTTTAGCTAATTGATATTAAAATTGTTGAAATCTAAAATATAGATGAGAATGATGTCCCCAATCGCCAAACAGAAACACTTAAAAATTTGTTGGAACTAGATGTAACAATTATCTTTATGTTAAACGAATTTAAGTTTATTTTTTATATAAAGTAACCTTTAAAATGTAGAAGGTAGCCTTTTAGACTACTAGTGTAAGAGCCACACACTTTGCAATCGTTGGTACAACTTGATTAAAATTTCTGTTTTTGGATTGTAATTCTAACTCAAAGCAGCTGTATTACAGCTGTTTACCTTTTGAACTAGAAGCAAATGATAATCTTCTATTTACATGTTAGCCTGGCTGTAAGTTTATTTTTCTGCCCTCCAATATTAGTTTATCGAAGTCACACACCTTGTGTATTCATTGTCAATATCATACTCCTCAATAGCCTACACCTCTGAAACTTTGGAGTTTAATTTTTTATGCATAGATTCTGAATGTTTTTTTAAAAGCTTTACAGTCATATCTAAATTAGTACGGCAAGCGTTTTTTATCTGTCAAAAATTATCATGCCCATAAAAAAGGTATGGAGTAATGCCGAAATAATTTGACGGCTGAGCGGTTGGAAAATCCAATTTTGACAGTGCGTTTTATAGTGAAGTTGGCTGCAAAACAATTGTGTTTTATTTTTGTTTTATTATTTTTTTTTTCAATCTAACGTTTTCACCTCTAGTAGGTTTTATTAAACAATATGATTAACACTACTGTAGGAAATACGCACCTCCAGCGCTATTATTTAGGTATGATGCTTTTAACATAAATACTGGGCACTAAAAAACTATACGCTTACCGCTCCAATTTAGATTGGACTGTTAGAATAAAATAATTGCGGGTTTTAGTAAATTTCTTTTATGTTATTTTTAATTAAAAATCGTATTCAACAAACATTTCCCTTAAAATTTTGAGGAGTCTCTGAAGACGCCTATCAATTTATAAAGGAGCCAAACCCTGGTTATTTTTCTGAATACTTTTGGGATTTGTAGATGTTTTTGTGTCCCTATAAAATAAAGTCAAGCGGTTCTCCTGCATAATTTCTACTCTAGTTGATTTATGTAGGGCTGCTTTATAAAATCTGTAACGTCAGGCTGACGTCTCCTAGGTATGGATTCCGGTACACAGTGGCTTCATTGGCAATAAGCAGGTTACCAAAGAGAAGCGGATATCAGATGGATGGCAAGAATGTGTCAAATATATATGGCCTCAATATGATGATAAACGCTACACTCCGCTTTTAAGCAGGATTAGGATTTATATTTCTAGACTGATAGCTGTGATAATTACACGGTGGACAAACGGCCCGACAAGCTGCAACATAAATTTCCTGTCAAGCACCTGAGAGTGCAAAGATAGTTCTTCATCTTATCCGCTAGTGTCGAGCTCTTCTGGCTTCGAGACTTAAATTTCTCGGTGCACACTTTATGAACGACCTACTTGAGATATCGGGAATGGAGTTAGGGGACCTAGTCAAGAGTCTCAATGTTACAGGTTGGGTTTAGATCATCTTATTATTCCGTTGTCTTGGCAAGTAGCTATTTCAATACGAAATCTTGCGATTCTAGCTGATGGCTATCAGGCCGGCATGTAAACCAACCAGCCAACACATGATATAAACTCGAAGTACACCTTACAACAGCAGACTTAACAAATTTTATAAATATTTGAAACAAACAAACAAACAAATCACTTCCTTTCATTTCAAAAAGCAACTCTTAAACTCTTACAATTTCAAATCTAACCTCTTATCACTGTAATATTTCTTAAAAAGTTAAAAATTTTAATTTCAATTAATTAATTTTGGCATTAATGCTTAAAAAAGTTCTAATTTTTTTATAGCCCTCCCACACAAAAATTTCAATTTAGTTAATTTATCAATCAAAGTTCCTGTGGTTTATTAAATATTATCCAGCATTTAAAACACGATTAAAATATTTACAAACATTCTTACCAGCAATTCATTCAATAATGGAAAACAAGAAAAATCTCAAGTCGTCAATAACATTTTCTTAAATTCAGAAAATACCAAGAATTCAATAATAGAAAAAAATGTAAACAGATTTATACAACAAAGCACGCGTATGCAACGTTTAACACACATTAATTAATGATAAATTCCAAAATGAATTGACTTGTGTCACTTAATTACAATAAAACAAAAAGAAAAACATAAAATGATTTTTTTTTTAATTTTTATAATGAAAAGCATTTTGCCAACTACACAGCCAAAGGACTTTTTTTTAATGAAGACAGACACAAAATGAAAAGCAGCAAAAATAAAGTTGAAAAAATAAAAATTAAAAACATTTAACAATAAAATTGAGTAAAACAAAAAGTGAAGAACGGCAATAACTACAATGTCAACTTTAATTACGATGAAGTAAGTAAGTAAGTGAGTATGTAAGTGTGTTTAATGTAAATTTGCTCATTATGATAAAGATTTTAATGATGACGACTTCTTTGATGATGTTGCTGACGAGGGTGATAATAATATTGTCTGTGCTCTGTAGCTGTACAACTATGTAATTATGTTTTACGGCTATTTGTATATACAGGGTGCTACAAAACTAATACAATATTTTACTTTTTAAGTAAATGATATGGGTAGTCATTCACTTTCGGCCTATTGAGCGTACTATTCGCAACACCATCACCCATTTTGAGACCCAGCATTCATTATTGGATAATATTCAACCGAATAAACCACGTCCAGCACGCTATGAAGAAAATATAGCGGCCGTAGCTGAGAGTGTACACGAAGACCGTAACCGTCAATGGCGACTATTTGATGCCTGAAATTGAAGCTGGTGATCGCGGCGACATTCGGTTTCAGCAAGACGGCTCCACTTCCCACACATCGCATCAGTCAATGGATTTATTGAGAGAACATTTCAGTGAGAACATAATTTCACGTTTTGGGCCGGTCGATTGGCCACCAAGATCGTGTGATATCACACCGTTAGACTTTTTCCTGTGGGGATATGTAAAGTCTAAAGTTTATGCGGACAAACCCGTTTCAATTCAGGCCGTGGAGGAAAACATCACGTGTGTCATTCGCCAGTTACCGGTTGAAATGCTCGAGCGAGTCATCGAAAATTGGCCTCAACGGATGGACCATCTGCGACGTAACAACGGCCAACATTTGATAGACATAATCTTCAAAAAATAAATGCGAAAGCATGTTCTTTCAAATGATAATAAACATTCTGAATTAAATTTGAATTTTCTGTGTTTTTTTCTTTAAAAAAGTAGGGAATTTCGAAATGGATCACGATTTATTAAAAACTGATTTGAAAACAAATTAAATCTGATATAATTTCGAATTTTTTGACATATTTCATAATAAAATCGGCGTGTCTCAAACTTGTGTCAACCAGGCTCTTTAAAAATCTCATATTTTACAAAAGAAATTTCTCCGTAGCATCTGAAAGCGCATCAAGAAAAAAAATAGTAAAATCGTAAAGCCAAGCAAAAAATTTTAAAAAATATATAAAAGTTTTCTTCAGAAGGTGTATTATTGGAAATTCTGCCATATGTACCATGACCCAGAGAATCTGTATTATAGTCTATAATTTAATTTTTTTTATATTTAAGCTTTGAATAAAGCCAATTATTCTGTTCAGAGAGAGCCCATCTATTTTTCTTCGAATCTACAAAAAGCCTCACAGAAGTCTTGCCCTACAAGAGAATAGAGCCGAACAGTCATAAAATATGTGATGTGAAGCTTTAAAGTTTTGTTGATTTTTTTTTTTTTTTAATATGTTAATGCATTTTAAAAAAAATATATAATTAAAAGTTCGAAGGACCATTTTCTAAATGTATGAAAAAGAAAATTATAATTTAAATTTTAAATATAATTACATTCTAAATATAGAAAAAAAAAAAAAAAAACAGAAACAAATAAATAAAAACATTAAATAGTAATTGAACTTAATTTAGTACTCACTTATTATCAAAATTGAGTTACAGGCACATACCATAAAATAGAGAAACCCACACACATTTTGAAACAAGTTTGTTGCCAACATTATGCTCGTTTATATAAAAAAGGAGTATTTAAGAATTTCTTTAGCAAGATAATATTTATGCCACAATACAAAAAGAAGAAAAAATGCAAAAGGAAATATAAGTGGCACGTACAACAACTAACCATGCCACAGAATTCTATGTATAAGAGTGAGTAACAAAAAAAAAATCATTTAATATAGAAATATTTATTAGACCGTCCTCTGACTGACTAACTAACTGGCTGACTGACTACTTCCCTCTTCAGTTGACTAGCTGCTTGTTTAGTTGGCTTGGGTTGGCTGGTACTCATTAATGATGAGTGTTTTTGAGATGATTTCCGTTTATATTCATAAAAATTCATGATAATTAAATACAGTTGAAAGACATTTATACAGTTTATAATAATAAAATAAAAATAATCACATCCTTCTTTTTTTATTCATTTTTTTTTGTCATGTTGCTACTGCTACTAGTGCTGCTGCTGACTGACTTGAACTTTATGTATGTATGTTGCTGACTGACAGGCAACTTTTTGTGTTTGTTCCCTTTCTTATTCAATTCGTATTGTATGTTAATGGTGGTAGTAAAAATTATCTTAAAAAAAGTATCTGATTTAAAATTTAAATCAATAAAAGGCAAAGCAAAAGAAAAAAAGTTAAAATCATTTAACTGTAAAATATTTGCTTTCGTTTAAAGGAAATTAATCGTCTTTTTTGTAATTGCTGTTGTTCCCATTTATTGATATTAATTGTTTACTGATACTGCCTCTGATTTCTTTTTTTTTTTTTTTTTTTTTTTTTTTCTTTTTTTTTTTGTCGTTCATTTAAGTGGTATTAACAAAGTGAAGTAAACAAAACCTTCAACAAATAATTTAAATAAATTTAAGGCACAAAAATTAAAGTTTTTTATGTTGAAGGCATAAAGAATGTAATAAACATTTAATATCAAATTATTAAAAATTGCTGAAAGCCCAATGTGATGATTATAAAATACTGTAACTAAATACTAGTGCTGTTATCCAAATAAAATTTATTAAGAAATTATATGACAAATTTCGATAACGTTGACTTTAAAGTCTACTTTAATTTTTGTTCGATAAGAGCACTAGTATTTAGTTAGACCACGACCCCACACAGCAATTTTAGTTGGGTAATTCTTTCTCAATTCTCTTTTAAAATTGTGGTTTTGTCCACACACCAATTTTAGCATTCTCATTCAGTCATTCATTCAGCCTTGAACTTGTCTTCTTTTTTTACAGCTTTAAAAAAGATACGAAGGGAGAATAAAAGGGAATGGCGGAGTACGAGCAAGTACCACTTTTCATTCTTCTTTCTTGTTTTTCCTATAAAATCAAGAATTTCTCAACAAAAATTGCTGTATGTGTTTCTGGCCTTACAGTATTTTATAAAATTATCTCAGTGTAATACAAGTCATGTTAGACTATAAAACTATTTGTCAAAAACGATTGACTATTTCTATTCCTATTTCGACAAATATTTGAAAACTATGACCGAATATAGCGCCGTTAAATACTAGTTGATTCTATTTTCAGCTTGAAATTTTACTTTTATTACTTTTTTTTATTTTTTTTTTTCACTGACATTAAACTATTTTATAGTTAGTTTCATTTGACCTTTTTATTTTAAATAATATGACTTTTTGTTAAGCTTGAGGTCTTATTTTTCTAAAATAATTTACAATTATATCCTGAAGAAGCTACACAATAAATTTTTGAAATATAAGACCTCAAGCTTAACAAAACAGTCATATTACTGACATTAAACTTTCAAAATTGGCTACTTACACTCTAACGTGACTTGTGATGATTTATGTTTTAAATTATTATGGTTTTAGAATTAGATAGCGTTATATTTTTGGTACATTAAAAAATTTCTTAATTTAAAAAAAAAAATTACTTTCTAAATGCATAACTCGGAAAATAATAGCTTTAATAAAAAATTATGTAAGCACAAATAAAAATTTTTGAAACATTTCGTAACAAAATTGAAAAACTCGTCTGAAAATTATGATAAGATGTGGAAGCAGCCTCTTCAAAATTCTCAAGAAAAATGTATAGCGGTTGTCCAAAATATTATTTGAAATACTGAATTTGTTAATATATAGTTAATATGGTACCGCATAAGAAAAAATAGTGGTTATTCAAAGGAATAATTTTATTTTTTCCATATCCATATCAAAGGAAAAGTGGTGTTTTTACTAATTTTTCAACGAGTTTTTCTCCATAATAACCTTTTTTGTGCCTTAACGACAATATAAAAACAAAAATCAGGTAAATTGCTGAGGACGTTCTCTAGTTTTATGCTTAGCAACACATTTAGCAATTTATAGATTTTACTTAAAGATACAATTATAAATATTTATTTATATACAATAACTATTAATTCTTTTTCTTTTATACATAATTAATGAACATACATACATAATGGATGTATGAATGTGTATATAAATATTATTTTCTTGCATTAAAATATCTGATTTCTGCCCTTATCAAGGACACACATTTACTAAACAAAATAAGCTTCTATTATAAAACAATTTAAGAGAAATTTGTGTAATATACACACATACATACGAGTACATACATGCTTACATGTATTTAGATATGTATGTTTGTATGCATATAAAATTCTATAAAAAAAAAAGAATTTATTTTTTATGATCTGTCAACTCATGAAAACAATTTGTTTTTGAAAGCTTTTTTGTATAAGAAAAATAAAAAAATAAAAAAAGAAAATATTACAAAAATAAAAAAAAGAAGAAGAAAATTTTACAAAACAAAAATTACCTTCAACGTAAAAATATCAAAGTAATAAAAATCTTAAAGAAATCTCTAGAAAAATCAAAATGGAAAATTGAGTTCAAGACCAGTTTAACAAGAAGTGAAATATAGAAAAAGAAAATACACACACAGACACACAAATGTTAAAAATAAAAGAAATATTTTTAATTCCTTCACAAAAAAGGCATTAAACCAAAAGATACACATACACATACTGAATTTTTTTATTTGCCATTCACTACAAGACGTAATTTATGTTTTTTTTTTTGTGAAATTTTATTTTTCAAACCATTAAAAGCCATAAATGATTTGTCAATAATATAAAATGAAAACAATAGAAGTGAAAGACATTTTGTATTTCCAACCTAAATAGAGAGAAATACAAATGTATTTACTACAATAAGGAAACCATTTTTGTAAAACAAATAAAAATTTTACAACGGAAATACAATAAAGGATATGGCAAGAGACCGATTGGCATATAAATACAGTAGTGGCTAAATGAAAAGTTAACATTAGTAACCCTCTTTATTTTATTATACATAGCAGTGCGCATGCAATTTAAATATGTTTTTTTAATATTCAACTTTCTTATTCAAGAATTTATAGATCCCTTTTCCTTAAAATGTTTTTCATGCAAACACTTGACTATGAGAATATTTGTAATGAAAATGTATTTTTTTAGCTAGAGTCATTAATTCAATGAAATTATTTTCATGAAAAAATTCCATTATTACAATGTAATTTGTGAGGCATTTCATTGAATCAATAAAGCAATTTTAATAAAATCATTTCATTTGATTTAAAGAAAACTTTTTTCAAGTACTTTCACAAATTTTAGTAAATAAAATAACGCAAAATTAGTAAATTTTTTAAAAAAAAGTTATCTATTAATAATTGCCTATGATATAATGAAATAAGTATTCAAAAGTTTGGGCAAGAACTTAACAAGACTTGGGAGTAATCTACTGAAGATTCAGAGTAGCGTCTAATGAAACAGCTGTATAGATATGTTTTCCCTCTTAGTACTTATTGTACTAAGTAAACAATTTTTTTGAGATTTTCTATGAGAATATCATGAAAAATAGTGCATTTTGCACACTAACACTAATAATTTGGAATTCAGCACGAATAAAGATTAGATTTTGTTAAACTTTATAATTTAATATGTTATTTAAAATAAATTTTCATAATTGGTTTGTTCAGAGACTCATAATAGAATTTCACGAGGAATATTGTTTTAGAACATTTTAACCTCTAACTCTTGACCTTTTATCCACTTTTCATTAGGAGTAAAAAAGTCTTATTAATTAAAGAGATAGAGGGTTAAAAGCTTGTACAAAGATAATCCTCGTAGCTGGAATAGAAGATTTTAATGATTCACAATTAAGATTTATAAAGAGGAGGACATTTTAAGCCACAATTTGCCATACAGCCAAAAGAAAACTTTCTAAATGTCGCTATACGAGTACATACGTATAGATTTTTTTTGATTCTCTCTCTGGTATTTAGGAGTCGGAACCTTTTTTTAAATTAATTTTGCATATAGTGCAATTAAAAAATAAACATTAACAGGATAATTGTCTACTATTTATTTCTTTTTCTAAAATTTTTTAAAGAAATCATTTATGTCGACATCACTGTATGTACGTGTACACTTTAAGGGTCTTATATCATATTGTTATTAATACATATTCAATATAGATTTCTTTTTGGTTTTTTATGGTACTTGTGTGCCAGTATTTACATTATAGATTTGTTTCGTTTCATTGATATCATTAACTATTATAAGAAACAAACAAACTAAACCATTTGAATGACCTTTCTTTCATGTAACTAAATTAATTTGTGGTTATTTAAGTCATTTAATTGGACTTAGCATTCTTAAGCATTTTAAACATATAAATAATTAATTATGTCAAGTTACATAGTTTTCCTTAGGCTTTAGTTTAGTATGTGTAATGATGCTTTTATCCATTATGCTATATAAAGTATTGCACTGTGAGGCAATTTATTCATTTAGACTGGGGATTTCTCTTTTTGAAAGTTTTATTCTAAAGAAATATAAATTATGTTTCATGAGACTAATGAAATAGGTATTCCATGAAATATTCATTCATTTAATAAAATAATTTCTTTAAAACTTCGAAAATATTTCCAAAATTCACATGAGTTATGAAATAATTCACTAAACCAATAAAAAAAAATTTAATTAAAATCATTTCGTTGTATTTATTAAACATTTTTATTTTAGTGTAAATGTTGCTTCACTGTAGAAACAAAGCTTTTTCGAGTACTAGTATTTTATAAGGTTTTTTTGTGTTTGTTTGTTTATGCTTGTACATATTCAAGAAATACATGTTGTATTTGTGGTCCTTTAACGGAAATTAATAGTTTTAAATGTTTCCGTTTTAGATAGAAAACCTTTAGTGAACGAGCATTGTTACTCTCTTAAATATTTCAAAAATTTACATTTGCCTTTAAGACGCAGCATTAAAATTTTTTTTTTTTTTTTTTGGCATCAATTAGTAATTGTTTAAAAGCAAATTGTTATTGTTATGGTTTTTGTTGTTTTAAACATAATTTTACCATAAAAATATAAGCTAATTAGCAGTAACAAGTTGCGTCAAAAGCAGTAAAGTTAAAAGAAAACTATTTGTAGTTTTTAAAGTTTCCATTATTAAACAAATTTTGCAACTTAGTTAAGAAAAGTTTAAAAAATCAAAAATGGCTTTCATAAATTTGGTTTTTATTTATCTAAAACGAACTTTTTTTTAATCAATTCTTTCTAAGTGAAAATTTTATTAAGGAATTTGGCTTTTATAAATTTTCTTTAATTAAAAAATTTTTTAGTTTTAATTGTAGTGAAGAATTTGGGTTTTAATCTTTTCATAATTATTATGAGTGATTCTAACAGTCCAACCTAAATTTGAGCGCCAAACAGAGCGTTTTTTAGCTCTCTATATTTATATGGAAGGGTCATCGCTAAATAAGAGCGCTGGCGATGCGTATTTTCTATCGTAGTGTTAATCAGTAAAGACAAACATATATAGAGTTTAAAACGCTAAATTAAAAAATAGCTAACATGTTATTACTGGTTAAAAAAAAACAATTGTTTTGCAGCCAACGTCACTACAAAATGCGCTGTCTAAATTGGATTTTTCAATTTGCTCAGCGTTACCGTCGCGCTATTTAGGTATGGGCATGAGAATTTTTGACAGATAAAAAACGCTTGCATTTAGGTATGACTATAAATCAGCTGAGACCGTATTATTTTGCAAAAGTTTTGTCATGAAATGCGTTTTAGTAAAGGAAGTTAACAATTCTTAGTCAAAAAAAATTACTATTCTTTTTATTAAACAGATGTTTTCTGGTGCGCCTAGTGAGAAGAGACACTTAACCTTTTTATTTATACGTAGTCTATTTCTTTTATTCTTAAGATTTGAGTACAGGAAACTAGTTATTGCATTGGTAGTAATTAATTAAGTTTTTTTCTTTTTATAGTTAAGATTTGGATACTTATTGTAATTTTCTTATAGAAAGATTCAATAAAAACATTAAAAATAGTAATAAAAAAAAACTTTTTTATGTTCAAAAACAAAATAAGGCAAATGATCTTCCACAATTATTTTTATAACCATTAAATAAACAGCTAAAGATATTCATAGCCCATGAATAAAAATTCAAAGACAGCTTTTTCACTTTTTCCTATTTCTGGCATTTAAGTAAAATTTTTAATAATGGTGTGTTGAAAGATTTTTAGTAAAATTTTACTAGGAATATTTTGATAAAACATTTTAACCCTCTAACTCTTGAACTTATGGGTCATAATTGTCTTTTTTTGCTTAAGACTCTAAAATAAGCCCCTTAATTGAAGAGTTAGAGGGTGAAAAGTTTCCACAAAAATATTTCTTGTAGAGTTTTACCAAAATATGCAGAACACTTCATGTATCTAAAATATAAGATTCGCAAGGTTTTCTAATTTGAAAAGCCAATTTGATGCATTAAAACAAAAATAAAAACAACTTATAAATATTTATAGATTTTTTGTGGGTCACAAAAACATATCAACAACACAGCCCAACAAATTTTCACTCTATACAATTTTCCAAAAATTTTATTATCACTTTGCTGTACTTTGGTGTGATTATTTAAAATTTCATACTGGTATTTGTGTAGCAGCTCTAGTTTTCATAGCGATCACCGATTTCCTAAAATCTGCATACTTTAACTTTGAGGTAAACAATTGCAATCTTCGGAATTCATTGGTGTTAATTTCAAGCTGAATTTACCCACTCATTTAAATAAAATTTATCTCAGAATACAATTTTTGCATATGTAGTTTAACTTCTCTCTTTGAGATAGACCCATCTTGCATTGGTTTAATTTTATATTTTATTTGGATGTGGTTGCATTGACCCACCATAATTTAAAATTAAAAAAAAAAAAATTCGTAGTGCTTGTAGAGAAAAATTTTTATTTTTGCTTTAAGCAAATTTATGAAAACTGTAAAAAAAACAAAAAAGTTAAGACACGAACTTTGGTGTCGTATATGACTAAAATATTTTAGAAACATACTTTATTATCAGCCATAATAAAAAACTTAAGACAAAAACTTCGAGTTTGAAAAGAGATCAAAAGACTTCAGACCGAAACTTAGAGTATGAAAAGAGATCAAAAGACTTTAGAGACAAAACTTCGAGTATCGAAAGCTATCAAAAGAATTAAGATAAAAACTTCGAGTATGAAAAGAGATCAAAAGAATTAAGAAAATTCTTCGATTATGAAAAGAGATCATAAGACTTAAGACCGAAACTTAGGCTATGAAAATAGATCAAAAGACTTAAGACCGAAGCTTCGGGTATGAAAAGAGATCAAAAGACTTCAGACCGAAACTTAGAGCTTGAAAAGAGATCAAAAGACTAAAGAGACAAAACTTCGAGTACCGAAAGTTATCAAAAGAATTAAGACAAAAACTTCGAGTATGAAAAGATATCAAAAGAATTAAGACAAAAACTTCGAGTTTGAAAAGAGATCATAAGACTTAAGACAGAAGCTTCCAGTATGAATACAGATCAAAAGACTTAAAAAACAAAACTTCAGTTTTCATAATTTATGCTGCATAAAAAATAAACAAAACTTTTTTTATCAGGAATGTTTAATCACTTCGTCAGGAAATTTTCTAGTATTTCTTTTCCTGTGAATAAGAGTCTCATTAAAGTTTAATCGAGGATGGTGGGACATCGTACATATGATGGACTCTAAAACAAGTGTCTTATTTAAGAATATCTTATAGAAACATTTTTTTTTTCAATCACAGCATGAAATAAGTGTATAAAAAAGTTATAATTTTTAAACTAAAAACTAGAGCTGCTGGCAAAAAAGTCAGTGTTGACCAGTGTAATCAATAAGATAAATGAACAAAAAACATAAACAACTTACCAACTTTAGTTAGGACAGACACCAATCGAATTTATGAAAGAAAAAAGAAAGAAAAAAGAAGGTTTATTAAATTTAATTTTCACTCATGAATTATTAAAGTAGAAAGAAATAAATTTATATTTTTTTAAAAATGATGAAATTTTAATAGCCATTACTGGCATTTTAATTAATTAACTTTCTGTTATTCAAAACATTTTTAAATTTGTTTATTTGAAACTTGATATGTTTAAGGGCTTGTGATCATTTCAAGCCTGACTTTAAATTTCACACTAATACTCACGAGTCTACTTTGAAGGTAATTTATTTAAAAGCAATTTTTTTATTGATTTCCTGCTTTGGGTTTCACCAAAAAATATTTAATAAATAAATTGTCATAAAAAAAGCAACAAAGAAAAAAAAAGAGATGTTATTTCATATTAAGAAACTCTTTTTTTATTAATATTTTCAGTGTGTGTATTTTATTATGTATCTTTTATTTATATATTTTTTTCTATTTCACTTTTAGATGTGTCGTATGTAAGTGTACGAATGAATGAATTTATATAAGTAAGCGAGCGCGTGTGTGTATGTGTTTTTTGGGTGTATGTTGTGTATTAATATAGCATTTACCTGCTTTTTATACAATGTTGATCCTTGTCAAATGTCAAATTAAATTCCTGTTAGAATGCTCGTACATTCAATCTATAACATTGTTGCTAAACGACAAGAACAAAAACATCGAAGGCTGCCAAAGAGTGCGGCCAATACAGTAGCACCAGCAACAACAACAATAAAATACACACACATAAGAACCATTGAATATTAGGAACAGCACAGCACAACAGAGTATAACAAGTTCATTTATACCGTACAAAATATTTATGAAGCAAAAAAAAAATTTATAAAAAAAAGCAAACAGTTTAAAAAGCAGTTGAATATATCAAGTGAATTATAGAAGAGTGAGTGTTAACACTGGCATTGATTTCATTTGGCCTCGTGCCAATTTTCTTTCAGTTAAATAAAAATTAAGTTTTAAGTCCTTGCAGATGCAAAAATTTAAATAAAATTTTGGAAAAAGAAAAATTGCTAAATTAAATATTTTTAAAATCGTAAACACACATACCTGGTCAGTTTCATTAATAAAATATTATTTTTCTATGCAATAAAACATTTTGTTCATTCAATAAACGTGTCCTGTTCAACAAAAAGATAGAAAACAACTCTCCACTTTTAAATAAATAACAAATAATAGAACAACAACAACACCATCTAAACAAGCAACTGCCATGAATACTAAAAACCAACGTAAGTAAGCTTAAACGCCATTCAATACTACGATTCCCAGCCATTAGTTTGTGCGATACTTGCTTAAAATCTTCTTCCTTACTTTAAAGATACAAGAAATATGTTTTTGTAGTGCAACACACAAACACCTACATGGTATATATTTATACTTTTATTTAATAGATACCAAGTAAAATATTTTTTATACCCACACCTTTTTTCTTATAAAGAAACATTCACTTCACTCCATCCATCATTCACGTGGTTCCCACTTCATCATCATTCAAGCAAACATACTTTTGAGCATGTTCTAACAAACACTCTATAAATAACGTCGTTATGAGCGCGTGCTGTTGATACACAGTCAGTTCAAAAGTATTTTTCTATTTTGTTTATTTATTGTTGTCTTCTCTTTTATTATTATCATTTTTTGTATTGTTCCTGGTAGAAATTTAAAGGAGTGCAAACGTGCTTTAAAAGTGTGTGTGTATGAATTATTGGCAATCAAATAATAAAACTAAATCTATATGCTTTCCATCATTCAATTAAGTAAAATTCTAAAAGCAAATATTCAAAATACCTTTTGATTTACATACATGTTTTGACAAGTGGGTTCTTTATTATGTAAAATTAACAATTTAAAAAAAGAACATTTTCATTTTATAAAGCAAACAGCCTGGCATATAAAATGTCAGCTGCAGACTTAGCTTAAGATTTAATATTACAAGACATTGTTCTCTTGCTAGATTGATAGCTTGTTACTGAATTAGATTTACTATTGATGTACAAAGTACCATTTGGGTTGTCTAAAGGGGAGGTAGTCTAGATTTGTAATCTACCGCCCAAATACTCAGAAGTTAATTTGGACTATTTTTAAAAAAATTTTTCAAATTTCCATATACCCCAGTACTATTGTTCTCAAGGATTTTGGGCAGTTTCCGTTTTGCATCATAAAATAAAAACTACAAAATTATTTGAAAATGTTAAAACACTTCCAGAAACTTTAGAACCTACAGATTAAATTCCTTTTTGATTTTGGTAATTATCGTGGGCAAAGTGGGGAATGGTAAAAATTTCTCAAAGCAGCAGTACTGTTGTATTAGGAAATTAAAAAAAAAAAATTTTAAAATAGTCCAAAGTAACTTTTGAGTATTTGGGCGGTAGATTCAAATCTAGACGATCTCCCCTTTAAAATGATGTATGTTCCATCTCGCAATATTCTGTGGTTCGTTCAGAAGTTACTTTAGATTATTTTGAAATTTTCATATATCCTAGTGCTGTTGCTCTAAGTGATTTTAGCAACTTCCCAACGAACCATAACAGGTTGTGGGACGGCACACAAATCATTTTAAAGGGGAGACTGTCTAGAGTTGTAATCTACCACCCGAATACTCAGAAATTACTTGAGATTATTTTTAAAAGTTTTTTGAAATTCCCTCATATTCCAGTGCTGCTGCTCTGACGTACCATAGAAGATTACGGAATGGGACACACATCATTTTAAAGAGGAGGTCGTCTAGATTTCTAATCTATTGCGCAAACACTCTGAAGTTGCTTTGGATTATTTTAAAAGAATTTTTTTTTAATTTCCATATACAACAGTACTGTTGCTTTGAGAAATTTTTACTAATCCCCAATTTGCCGAGGTACCATTCCCGATTTTGCCCGTGAAAATTACCAAAATCAAAAAGGAATTTAATCTGTAGGTTCTAAACTTTCTGGACTTGTTTTAACATTTTTAACATTTTTTTTAAATTTCCATATGTCTCAGTGTTGTTGCTCTGAGGGATTTTTACCATTTCCCATTTTGCTAAGTAGTAAACTAAGCAATTAATTAAAAACCATGGATGCCATGCCTACTTAGATCGTGGGTGTGGTATGCAGAAAATCTAAAAAGCTTATTCGTATTGTCTATAGGAACCAATTTGAGTATGTTTAATACATGAATAACAATCTAGAGGTTGTATCACTGAAAAAAATGTGACATACATGTCCTTTAAACTGTTTTCTTAAATCAATTAAATATTGCTTAAATTATATTATTATAATTCATTGAAATATTATCATGAAATCAATTAAATTGTTTCATTAAATGCATGAAATTATTTAATTAAATAAAAAAAGAAATTAATTACATAAATTAAATTGTTTTACTACATAAATGACATTTTTTTTCATTAAATGTAGGAAATAAATTTTTTAAGTGAGCGAAATTATTTATTCAAATGAACAAAATTATTTTATTAAATCAAGGAAATATTTCATTATTTAAATGAAACTTGGATAAATTTTTATGAATTTAATAATTTAATATTGTTTTTATTATGTGACATTTAGTATAATAGAAAAATATTTCATGGCTGCAATGAAAAAACTTTACTTTAATTGCTGTGTTAATTCAATGAAATATTTCATAAATTATGTGAACTAATGAAATATTTTCGAAGTATGAATGAATATTTCATTAAACTATTAAGATTATTTGAAAAAACGAATCAAATACTTCTTTAGTCTAATGAAATGTATCATTGGTTCGAAAACTAAAGATCTTTTCTGATTTTATTAAGGGCAAAATTCAGATTATACGAGTACGAGTATATGAATAAAATTTTTTCAGTGATCTAAATAAAGACTTAAAGCACTGGCTATTTTGCAACTTCAACAACAATAATGATTATGATGACGTTTTTGATTGCAATGCCGTTTTATAGTTTTATTTTCTTTCTTATTTAAGCAAAAAAAAAAAAAAATAAAATGTTATAACAAGCAATAAAATTATGCCTGGAGAGTTTAACAGAAAAGTATACTTGTATGAATGAGTACGTATGTATGTGAGAAGGAAAAAAATGTTAGAAAATAACAAAAATATGTATAAATAAGCAAATGGAATTGCTAAAGTATGAAGCATAAATACTTACGTATGAGTATAACTTAAACTTTGACAGAACAATAACAATGAACGAACAATGGCAATAGAAACAAAAATGGAAGAAATGAAATAATGACAAATATTTCTTTTTTTGTTTCCAAATAAAATCTAAAAAAAAAAATAAATTGAAAATACACTGGGAGTAAAATGCAAGCAAAATATTTGAAAATAAATGGGGGGTTTTTAATTCCATCTTAAAACCATGTCATTGAGCAATTAAGGCATACTAACTTAGTTTACCTTGAAGTAGTTAAATAAGGTTTTGTTTGTGGCATAATGGAAAGGCATTACATTTTTGTTTTATTTTGTTTGTTATAACACCAGTAAATACTCGTACTTGTAATTTTTTAGAGTTTTTCATGCAAATTTTCTAAATCGTTGGCTCATAAATCGATCGACATCATTAGTAGCAAAATTTCTGCTATCAAGATTACATTTATCTTTTTTCTAAGTGTATAAATTAAGCACCCACATATTTTTGTTTGTTATGAGTAAGAAACTTACACAAGAATAAAATGTATTTATATGCCAAAAGGCATTTTGCCATCTTTACATTTTCAGACTTTCGAGTTCATATGGACAAAAACAGTTTAAGTACAAAGCATTTATACTGACATACAAACAAGAATATACAATACATACATTCGTAACAAACATTTATAAATTTATTATAAAATAATAAATAGTTACAAAGAAATGTAAGTACATACGTACCATTAGCCAGCCATTCTTTCTCATTTAAAACATTCAAGTCAGTCAACAAAAAAAAAATAAAAATAAAAAATAAAGTTGTAGCAAAACAAAAATATAATCTTTATAATGCACAAATAACTTTCATGAAAATATAAAATTATGCTCAAGTCAGACAAAATTCACCCAGTTTCCCTTTTTAAGGGGATGAAAGTTGTTACATAAAGCTAACTTCATGAATGTAACGACGGAAAAGAATAAATTTATGATTATTTTATTACAATAAATAAATGTTCAATGCAGAAGACCTTAACTATTATGTTTTATGCAGACAACCACTCAAAATCTGATTCAATTTCTATAATTTAAGGAAAAAAAAAGGGAAATTGAAATGAAATAAATAATTTCTGTTGTTCTTGTTGTTGTTTTGTTAAATTTTTATATTAAAAGAAAATTATTGAAATAAATAATTTCAATTTCTTCAGCTCAAATTTTATCTCTCTTTAAAGTTTTCTTTCTAGTTGTTATTATTTTATTAAATTTATTGTAAAAAAAAATTATTTAATTTTTAAAATGTCTCCCTTTAAAATTTTATTGAGCATTAATCTAAACATTGTTGCAGCAACATGTTGATTCAGTGATTATGCGCTTTAACTTTTCATTTTCTTACTCTCTGCCATTATTTGTTTGAGAGGCAGAGTAGCTTTACTTGGCTACAAAAAATTTTTAAACTTTAATTGTTGTTGGCATGGCTTGTTTGCCAACAGTGGGGAAATTTATTTAAAACGAAATCTGGCTTTATAATTGTTTTAAAATTTTTAATAATAAAAATATAAAATTCGTTAATAACAAAATTCATGCTAAATACTTTAAGTCAGTAAAAAAAAATTAAAAATTTTTAAAAAAAATTTCCTTCAAGTTGTGGTAAGTGGTTTCAAAAAGTGGAAAAAAGGATTTCATTTTAAAAATATAACAAAATAAAAATCAGTCATTATTTCTTATAAGCATTTCGCCTCATTAGCTGCAAACAAAGCAAGCTTTACATTATTGAACTCTCAACTAGATGTTTTGCCCAGTCTCGCCCGTCCCGGTCCTTTATTACGTCAGTTGGTATAGAGAGCGTATGCAGTTATTTCTAGAGAAATTCTTTTACAAATAAAATTTTAATCATTAAAAAATCCATCCACTACTTTATACTGCGGCTCATGCCTTTGCTATCATTACTAGCAGAGACGCTAACTAAAATGGTAAATAAAATATTTCGATGCATAATTTTAGGCTTAAATTAAATACAGGCACACATATTTATGTATAGTGGCTGGTGAAAATCGTAGAAAAATGGGCTTGGCTGGTCCAAAAGTATGGAGACTAGATGTACCAAGTTTCAGACAAATCCGTTGGAAAACAAAAATTTATGTAACGAACAAACAAACCAACAGTAAATTAATTTTATTTTTCCCAATAATAATAGAGATTGAAAAGTGAAAAGAAATAAATAAGAAGACAGATAGAAGATGATGAGTCCGTCACTTAAACAAATTATTACTCCTAACGCAGCCGTAGACTTTAAACTTTACTGTTTGCAATGATTATGGTCTTTTGTATTACCGATTTTTACACTCTACTTTACATTTTATTTAATGCCTATTTCTTAGCATGCGAACGAAAGCTTCTTTCGTAAATTTTTGTATTGAAAACAAAAACAAATTTTCGTATTTTGTTTTAGTTCTCAATGAAATATTTCATAAATTATGTGAACTAATGAAATATTTTCGAAGTAGGAATGAAGTTAAATGAATGAATATTTCATTAAACTATTAACATTATTTGAAAGAACGAATGAAATACTTCTTTAGTTTAATGAAACATATCATTGGTTCAAAAACTAAAGATCTTTTCTCATTCTATTAAGGGCAAAATTCAGAGGATACGAGTACGAGTATCTGAATAAAATTCTCTCAGTGATCTAAATAAAGACTCATGCAGAAAACAAAAACAAATTTTCGTATTTTGTTTTAGTTCTCAATACAAATGTACGAAAGAAACTATCGTTCGCATGCTAAGAAATAGGCTGTTAGTTTTATAAGATTGTTTTTCTTTTGGTTTTTAGAACCCCACTGTGCCTCGTTTGTGTCATAGTACTTTTACAATGTTCTTTATTTACTAACTAGGGTAATAAAAAGCATTAAAGGACACATTAAGCTTAAGGAAAATAAACAACATGTCAATTATAATTTCCGTTCATTGCTTCTTCTTCTTTTTTTTTTAGGACTCCAATAGAGAAGAATGAAAATGATTGTTGTTGTTGTTGTTTTTTTCTTTGCTTTTATTTTATTTTGTTTTTTTTTATTGTACGCTTCGTTGAGTTGAATCAATATTGGGGAAGGAAATTGATTTAGGAAATTGAAAGAAATGTATTTAAAAACTAAAGTAGTTTTAATTAAATTATTTTTAAACAAAAGATTTTAACTTACTCAAGTTCCTGACACGTAACACTAAGCAACAATGCAAACATTAAACGTAGATTAAAAAAAAATAACTAAAAATATGGCTAATTAATTTTAAAATTTTAAACTAATTCACATATTTTTTTTAATATAATTAAAAAAAAAATTTTTTTCTGTTAAAAAAAAATTTTCCTTAAATACCTACAAAATAAATTTTAAATGCAAATTTTCGTTTTCTGAAGAGTGACAGCAAAGGTAGCAATTCAAAAATATATTTTTGTGAACCAATGAGTTAGAAGACCCTTAAAGAAAAGCTAAATATGTTTTAAGCTGCAGCATTGAAACCTAAAAAACCCTTAAGAATTTAGAAAGAAGAGAGAAATTTTAAATTCATGCAATAAAATATCGTGAACATGACATTTGTGCTATTACATTTTTTTTATATAAGACGGCAGACAGTCTTTTTCATAAATTTTGAGTTGAACTTTTGCTTAAATTTTATAGGGCAAGACAAAACTGTACACAAACAGGTGAAATAGAAACTTGAATGAATCAATTGAGTTTGTAGCAGACAATTCTTAGAAAATGTCAAAAAAAAATTTTTTTTTTTCAATTGCAAGAAACTTCTTTAGGGTCATTTAGAAAAAATGGGTAAATGATGCTTGAAAGGTAATTAACAAAAGATATGCCCAACTTTTGCATCCATCTCAACTACCGCTAGAGTCACTAATGAAGTCCTCAAAGATGTTCTATTGCGCAGAAAAATAACGCTCTTAAGACAAAAGAACATTGCACCAAAAAATTAAAGCGTGTGATTTGTTGGATGTGTACGAAGCTCTTTGCGAACATATTAAAATGAGGATTTCCTGTAGATTGATGGGTATTATTATTAACCTGTCTATCTGAGGGTAGCAGGTTCGATTAATGCTACCCTCAATGCTCGTTAACAAATTTAATCTTAGAACTAATTTCTTATTTAAAATATTAATAATGATTTTTAAAATGTTCAATTAAAATGGCTGTGTTGAATGTTAATGGGCTGGTACACAAACATTCTCCATTTTTTTATTTAATTGTGCTACCACACATCAGTGTGTGTATCGCGGTGAAGGCTAGTAAATAATTTTGAATAGAGTTTTTTGAAATTTTAAAAGAACAAACTGCCATTTGGGAAACAAAAAGTGATGTTTGTAAAAAAAAAACTGCAAAACAAAATTGTTGGCAACTTTTCTTCTTGTTGAGCACACAAAAAAAAAAAAAAAATAACCAAAAGCCAAATTATGTCGTAATTCTGATTTATTCGATGTTAGTGGTTGTTATATTCTCAGCAAATCCATGTGGACAAATCACATGTGTATGGCTAGCTTAAGCAAGGTTAAGGTTTGAAAATTAAATAATTAATAATTAAAGGGTAAGAGCCAAGACTAACGACCGGGCCTATTCAAATAGACTAACAACAGATATTTATTGTTATAAGTATAAATTTATTGCTCGCTTGCAGATTGATTATATTTTGTGCTTTAAAATTGTAGCAAACGACAACGCTTCAAATAGTAAGCTCGGCATCAGTATAAAATCAAGTGGACTAGAACGCAACATGTGTCAAGCTGTGATAAATAATTGAGGGTTTAGCGATATTTTCATCTTAATGATGTCAAAGACTATTAATATATTTTTGAGGACCCTTGGCAGCTAAATGTGATTATGACAGGCAAGCCGAAAAACTAACAATAGAACCGTGTACAGATAATGAGAGATAAGCTACTCGAATGGTCTTTTTAGTTATCATATTTGAACCCCATTTAATTTAAAAACTAAAAGAAAAATTAATTTTCAACCCTGATATTTTACTCACTTTACTCTTGACTTTATTTGTTGACATTTTTTAGACTTGGGCTGTTTATTCTCACCACCATTTTTCATTTCATAACCTTTAGCAACAAATATTTCATATTAAAGTCTACATATTTTATTAGTTCCTTGAAAAAAAAAATTGTAAAAAAAAAGCCAAGATCTAAAAGTATGTGTGAGCAAGCAAAAATTCTAACATGAAAGTTATTTCATTATCATATTCAAGCCAATTAAATAACGTAGTAACAGCTTAAGGGTATAAACTTATGCATACCCTCAGCCACATATACTTACATACCTATGTGCATGTGTGTTTATAAATTTACCTTAAAGTAATGGCAAAAAATGTGCAAAGAAAAAAATAAAAAGAGCTTAAAAATATTTAAAAAAAATAATTAATAAAATTGTGACAGGAGGTTTTTGCATCAATTTTAAAATTAAAAAAAAAAAAATGT
The DNA here is from genome assembly GCA_947397855.1 of Thelaira solivaga. Classification (NCBI taxonomy): domain Eukaryota; kingdom Metazoa; phylum Arthropoda; class Insecta; order Diptera; family Tachinidae; genus Thelaira; species Thelaira solivaga. The sequence goes on from OX377610.1 coordinate 20,614,576, forward strand.
GCAAAAAAAATCTAAGAATGCGTATGTCTAAAGAATTTTAGATAAACGGTATTTTAAAAATATGTGTGTATATAAAAAAAACGCTTGAAATTAATTTCAAATTTAAACACAAATTTGGAAACAGAGAACTCTCCTTCTACTTAGCTAATAACGAAACTAAACAAGTTTATTTTAATTTAATTGAATACTTGACAACTTGACATTTTACTACATGGGCCAACAAATATACTACATATAAACTGCCTAGCAAATACAAACACAAGCTAACAAGCATACACACACAGAATTCCCCAAAAGCACAAACTAACTACAGCAATAAAAAAAACCCCTATTAAATTTATCAACTTAATCCCATAAGTGCTGCCAGCCTGGATAGAAGATTTTAATAAATGAAAATAATGTAGTAGAGTGGGTGAATATGTGAGAATGTGTGTGTGTGTGTGTGCGTGTGTGTGTATGAATGCGTGTGGGAGTATGAGAAAGGCTATAACTTTTTTTCAACTGATTATTTAAAGTTATAATTGACCAAAAGTACCCTCTGAGAGATTTAGACAAAACAAAGTCGGTTCTGGGAACTAAAATTGTTTCCCATCAAAAGTGCACTAGTGATAGTGAAATTTTTAAGTTGTGTTAATAAAATTTTTATGTATTATAATACAGTTGAAAATATTATTAAAAGAACTTAATTTTGGGCTGTATTATCGAATTTCATTTGTGTACACATACGAGTATGTTAAAAGTGTTTCAATAATAGTCCACTTTTTCATTTTAAAATAAAAAAAAAAACGTACACATCAAAAAGTTAAGATTTTTTTATTGTATTGTAAAGAAGACATGTTTCGAGCCTGCAATTCGTTCAATTTTCTGAAAAAAAAAAACTCATTTCTCCGCATTCCCATATGTGAATGCACAAAAAAATGCTTAATTTGGAGTTCAGATAATTCTCATGCAATCCATGAGAAACAAATGCAGCCACAACGAGCAACTGTCTGGTAAGGATTTTGGTTAGGCCTTACTTGTTTGAAGATGAAGTTGAAATTACAGCTATAGGGTGCTGGAACACTCTATATTTATATACCCTGAAAGTGAAATAGTCGACTGAAATATAACTAACTTAAAACTAAACCTTCCCTAAATCCATCTACAGAAAATTATTATGTCGTAGAACTTACGACAACGCCCATAAAAATGGCGTTAAATGGCCTAAAATTCAAGCTGAGTATAAAATATGAATTTAAATATGATCATTCAATATGTGCGTAGTGCGTAGGCAGAAATAGTAAGCGCTTTGTTTCTAATTCGTAATGTAAAAAAAGTGACTTACGAAATGAAATAAATAATACACACAGAAAACAACTTCCGTTGTGAGAACTAAATTTGTGACTAACCAAAAAGTCTATTGCGGTAATAAAATTTTATATTTTATTTAAAAATTTTTCTATTTATTAAAGGCTCTAGGTCTCACAATATATAAAAAAAATCGTATATATCATTAATAAAATTATCAAATAAGTAATCAAATTATTTTGTTGTAGTAATCGGAATTCAATAACATCGATTTTCTATTATTACGACCACAAAGTTCTACTGTCATAACTATAGTTTTTCTTAGTAACAACTTTAGTTCTCACAACCCAAGTTGCACGCAAAGAAAAAAGATGGTTGAATATGGTCACCGCAAACATAGTGTGTTCTTCACAAAAATATTATTATTAATTTGAAGCATCTAAACATTATTCTGATTGCCATAAGCAATTTTCTAGTTATTTTTAACCATATTATGTTTAGGTCTTAGATCAACCATATAATTATCATATTATGTTTAATAAAATTTTACTTGAAATCATAAATATGTTCATAGCAAACATAATTTTGATAAAAATATGGTTGAATGTAAATTATTTTCTATTTTGTCTCTTTCGCAACCATGTAAATAAATTGAGTATAAAACCAAAACTTAATCGTTCAAACTCAACTGAGCTTTGTGGCTGAAGTGGTTGAGTGGCGAGTTAATGATTCTTAACTAAGTGTTCGCAAGTTCGAGCCCTGGCAGAGTTAACTAAAATTTAAAAAAATTAATTTAAACCCGCTGTATTTGTAATAAATAAATACAAATTAATAAAAAAGAAAAATCAATGGAATAAAAAAAAACTTTATTTATACAAAAAATGTAAATTAATTTTTTTTAATTCATATTAAAATTTTTATTAAAAATGTTTATATAAAACATGTATGTATATAAAAAAATTACAAAATAATAAATAACTTAAAAAAAATTGTTTTTTGCCCTGACCGGGGGTTGAACCGTAACATCTGCAGTTGAAAGCTATTTTTAATGTTTGATTTAAAAAAATATATGGTTAGATGCAATCATAAATCTAACCATACTATGTTTCCACCCGAATATGGTTGCCTCAACCATATTTTTTTTTTGAGTGTGTGTTCTCAGTATACAAATCATATTTTTCATAAAAAAAATTAAATTAATTTAAACGCATATCCTTGTGTTATTTTTCTTGTAGCAGGAATTTCATAAATAAATTTAAAATTCACCGCACTACCATTTAAATGCACATTTTTTTTTTTCAAAAAGACTAGCTTTTAATTGACTAAATACTAAACAGTCAGCTTTAAGTTAGTTAAAAATTTATAAACATCATGGACACTACTGACGGCTATCAAAGAAATTTTAGTATCTACAAAAAGTTATTTAAAGAAAAATATATAACCAAAAATTTCTTTGCAAATTTAATTTATATGTGTAATAATTTTATTTGGAATTTAAAAGTTTAACAAAATATTAATTCTACATGTGCTTACTGAGTTTTTTGTTTGAATATTTGAATCTTTTTGGAACTATTGACAAATAATTCTTATTAAGTCGATTGCTTTTACAATATAAAGATTCTAATGTTGGGAGTAATCTACTGAGGATTCAGATTAGCGTCTAATGAAATGCTCCATATGGATATGCTATCCCCTTCAGTACTTATTGTACTGAAAAAGTAACTCATGAGAATATCATGATAAAAGAATAAATTTAAAATAATCCAACACAATTTCTGGAATTAAGCATAAATATAGATTAATATTTTGTTGAAATTTAAATAATTTTTTTTTTACAAATTTTATACTAAAAATATTAGGTTACAAAAACAATCGGTCATAAAGAATATTATGAATTTCAAAAATATTTTTACTACTACTTTTATACCGGGTTTTATTATGTTCTTTACTTAATGATTTGGAATTCTTAGAGTAAAGAGGGCGTATGTATTAAATTTTTAAAAAATCCTTTGAAAAATAGTTTTAATCAAAACAATTAAACTTGAGATCGTATTAAATAAATGTATATTTTAATTAAAAAGAAAAACTAACAAATAAATAGCTTTAATCGTTAAATCGTTGAAAAGTGGGCATGGCCAGTCTAAAAGAGTAAAGCAGCCTTCATTGGAATATAATAATTACAAATCATAGATCATTAAAATTTTTCTAGTTGTTCTTGTTTTGTAAATCGCGTATCTAACTCGATTTTTTGTATTTTCTAAAAAGTTTTTTTCTTTTTTAAATTTAATTTTTAGACTTTAATTATTCACTTTATGCTGCTGTACTGAAATTTGCACATTTAAAATGTTTCAAGTGCAATTGAGTCAAATTATTATAGCATTTTAATTCCACAAGTGTTATAAATGTAAGTAAATGAATGAGTGTAGAAATTCAGTTCATTTATTTATTTCTATTTTATTTAAAATGTTTTTTACTTTCGCAAGAATGGCAATTGGGATCTGAACAAATTTCAAACTGCTCGTATTAAATTTGTTTTTACTTTCACCAATAGTTTCTTATAGAATTTACAGCCATGTGATAATAATATGTAAAACTATTACATTATAATAACAAACTTACCCACTCATACATTTATGGGTGTTCATTTAAAACACTAGTGTCAGCAATAATATAAGAGATGGTATCATCAAAATTTATGGCAGTGATTATAATGGATAAACTTAATTAAATTTATTTAGCAAAGATAAAATAATTGAATTCACATTTACCTTTTAACGTTTGAGAATTTTTTATTAAAAATTAGTTTTGTGAATATTAAAGATTCTGAATGCTGCACATCACTACATACGTACATGTAGAATATTTTATAATAAAATTTGCTTGTGCAACTTATGGATTATATACACACTCAAGTACAATACAAATTAAATGCTACAGTCTGATAACGTGAAAAATTAAAGTGATATTAAAATGGTTTTAATTTTCTTTAATTAATTAATCAAAAAAACAGATACACAAGCGCACCAGAGGTTGCTGTATTTTTACACTGAGATTGCATTGAACTTGAGTGTTTATCAGCCCCCTTAGATTATTACAACTTACTTATAAGGTGTCAGATTGTTATAATCAACTTTAGTTAAAGTAACTGACAAAGTGACTAATAACTTTTTTTTATTATTACAAGTTCCCAATAAGATAAATTTTATAATATTAGTTATGGGCCACCACTGCTCTGAATGCCAATTACTTTTCGTTCGGGTATACCTTTTTTGACAATTGCTTGTGACATATGTAAGAAATTTGATACTTTAAAAATTTATTTTTATTTTATTGTGTAATTTTAATGTTTAATTCTTGTGTATTAATATAAAACAACTGCTATAAATATGGCTGTTGAAGCTGCCATATCTATAATCGAAAATATGGCAACGCAATCATAATTTTATTTCAAGTTCTGTTTGCAATAACCAAAAACTATTTATCTGTCTAGTAACATCCTACTTTTAGTTATTTTTTAGTTAAAATAATGGGCCTTAATAAATTTTCAAAAGCTTTTATGCTTAGCTTGAAAAGTTCTATCGCGTGGTTAGTTTTACACAAAAAAAAATATATCAGTACTTTTTCTTCTGCTGGGAAATTTTTTATTTAAGAAAAAAAGTTTCCTTTTAAACTTTTTTGTAAAGGTCGATAAATTAAGAGCAGAAAATAATCCTTTTAATGACACAAAAAATTACCCAAAAATATGTGAATGCCAAAAATTTCAATTGGATCCTGATGCTGCAGAATGTCACAGTGAAATAATTTTTTATTTTTTATTTCACGTTAAAATTCTTTTTAAGCCTGCAAGCTCTAAGGGGTTCAAATGCTTTAAAGTATTCTTATGATTTTCAAAGCTTTTAGATTTAAAATAAATAATTGGAGCTTGATCCCCCAAAATCTCAAGGGGAATTTATTTTTTTTTTTTTTTCAATTTCGACCTAAGTAAGCTTTTTGTAGTTACAATGCTTAAATCTTTCTAATGACTTTTTAGCTTTAAAACTTAAAATAAAAAATTCTATTACATTTCATGAGATCTGAAAGTGAGAGTATTTTGCATTAAATAGTTTATATGATTTTAAAAATTGTCGCTCTAAAGTATGATTTTACCAAAAGCTTTAAGTCATCAAAATTTTAGATTTTTTTAAGAAATAAAATAAGCCATTGTTACTGCACAAAAAAAAATGTATTTTAAATTTTAAGTGCAAAAATTATTATGTTAATTATATTTTTAATTGAACCAATTAAATATTTTATCACTGGTTTATTTCAATTAAAATGTTTTAATATTAATTAGATATTTAAATTTTAGGTAATATATTTTTATCTAAATTAAAACGTTTAACTGGCACATAAATTTGTTGTGTAAGTAATGACTTTTATTACCATTACGCATCTTAGTAACATTTATTACTTATCACACAGTAGTTTACAATCATAGTGACTTATTATTGTGAATTTGCTTATATTTAAGAAAATAAGTTGGCGAGTTAGATGGTGCTGATGAGGTGAAAGGGATTTCTCAGAAAGTGGTGGTTGGCATTAATTTAAATTATCTTGCCTTTCAAAAAATAACATCAATTAGCAAAAATTTAATAAAAATAAAATAAATAAATAATAAAATATTTCATACGAATTGCAGAATATATTAGCGCAAAATATAAAAAAAATGTTTGCAAAAATAGAAAATTTTATACTATAAATTAAATACCTTAAATTTATTTATTTAAAAAAAAAAAAAACTTTGATAATCGGTATTTTTATCGTTTATTTTATATTTTTGTAATTGCAGTAAAGATACTTAAATAAAAACAAATACGCATTGAAATATGTTGGGTAGAAATGATTTATAAATGATGCCAGAAATTGAATGTGACATTGCAGCAGCAATAGCAACAACAGAAATGGTTAGTGGGGCAACACATGTGCCTATTTTTGAAACAACTGTAGCGCAAAAACTTTATAGTCCTCATCTTTTACATCAGCAGACAACAATACAACAACAACAACAACAATCATACAATTACCAACATCATTTTCATTATAATAACACTGCAAGTGGTAACTATAAGTTTCAAGAGTATCATCAGCAGCAGCAACAACAACAACAACATAAAATGGCAACAAGTTCATATGTGTATCGTAGTCCTTTAACGATACCACCCGTAGTTACACATGCAAGTACAATGTATGATAATATCAATAGTAACAATAGCAACAACAACAACAACTGTAGCACAATTAACAATAATAATATTAACAGTCATAGCAACAACAACAACAACAACAATGTGTTAGAGAACTATAACAGCAATTATAATCTGGCAATGCATGCAACAGCAGTAACAACAACAACAACAGCACCTGCCCAATTTAATCACAATATGCCATCAGCACATACAATTGCTAAAGCAACTAGTGGTTGTAATGATGCTAGCAAGGCTATTGCATCAACTGCACATACAACATCTGGTCCTAATCAATACAGTTTAAAAGAAAAATTCCATGAAAGTGAACACAACATAATGCCAGCAACCGGTACAACATTTTTACAAAAATCATTAGAGGCTCCCATTAAACAAATTAATTACGCTAATGGATATGCCAACAATGAAACTGCTAATCAACAACATCACCATCAGCATCAGCATCAACATCAGCAACATATAACAACACCACCTCCAGCACCTGCAGCAGTACGAGCCAAAACACCCCAACAGAGACAATCTCATTCACCAAATGTATCAACAGAAGGAAATTTATTGGCCACAAATATGGTCACACCATCATGGCACCCGCACGTCTATGCCCGTCCACCAAATAGACCCACCCCTCATACCATAGCCGATATTTTAGGTCTACGTGATATCAACAACGCGTCTTTAAGCGTAGCACTACGCAACAGCTCAACAACGCTAACGCATGATACTCAAGATGAATCATCCAATTCTTCTAATACAAATTTACCCCCTGCTCCGGCCAAATCACCAAAAAGTATTTTACGTAACTTTCAACAACAATATTCCCAACAAATCACTCAGTACGATCAATCACAATTGCGTAGTGCTTCAGTGAGTGAGACCAGCGAAGATGATCAGATGGCAACAAGTATTACCTTGAGTACAGAGTCACAAGCTCCACCGCTCCTATTAGATCAGCCACTTAACTTGTGTGTTGCCAAAAAGTCCAGAGATTCTCTATCACCACCGCCTGCTGTTAAACAAAATCAAATTTTGGGTATAACAATAGAGAATAGAGAAAAGACAACCGCATTGCTGGGTAAACATTCAAAAAAAGGTGAGTGATTTGATGTTAATTAAGAAACAGCAATTATTTTGCTAAATCAAAGCAAAAAGATGCTTTAAATTTCATTCTGATAAAAGTTAATTCAAGTAAAATTTTTAAATGGGAATAATTTTAATCAAATGATATGTATTAAGAAAAACAGTTTATGTGTAGTAATTCCCGAAGTGCTTTTCTGACTAGGCATCGCAGAGTATTGAAATAGTTGGCAAATATGGGGATCAGTCGTAAGGATCTCTGCAGGTTATTTAACGAAGATGAAGAGACAGCTGTAATGGTCTAATCTGTCATGGTAGGCAAATCACTTAAGAAAGTCTTTGAATTCTTAATGACTTAAGGAGAATTGGAATGAGAGTGGTATCAGAATAAGTATATTCTGGTCGCAGTTATTGGGTGGCTTGTTCCTAATTGTATTAAAAAATAATAATAATTCCCGAATTTCTCTTCTGATATATGGCTGTTGTAGCTTACTGATTATCAAAAAGTGAGCGTAGTATGACAGTTCGTAAATCTTTCGAAAGTTTTTTTAAAAAAACACTCTCTATAAGCAATTAGAATTGATGCTTGGCTCTCGAATACAAAATATTATTTATTCACATTTTGTGCCAGAAAACATTAAAAATATAAAGTGTGTCATTTTCAAACATGTATTAATTAAAAACATTAAAAAGAGATTAAAAATTTGATTCTCTTTTAAAGAAGAAAATAATTCTATTTAATAACTTAATGTCTGGTCTTTAAAAAATGAAAAACAACAATTTTGGGTTTACTGAAACAACAGCACGGGACAAAACATGTTTGAAAACAGCAAAATAATTAATAAAAAAGAAATGCCCAATCATAAACAAGAAAGCACTAAATTAAAATGAGTTCATCATTTTAATATTTACTCTGTTGTATGTCGCATATAGTGATGGCTGCTATTTAAAAGAATGAAAGATTTTTAAAATTATGGACAAGATTTAGTTAGACTTTCTTTAGTAACATGGGCGGTTCAGCAAAGTCACAGTAATGTCAGCGTCTTCAATTTTTCATGCTTTTATTTTAATTTTCTACTTTACCTTGGATGTCTTCTTCAGGGAAATTATAATAATATTTTTTAAGATCTTAAGCTTGAAAAAGTTTTTTAATAATAAATTTATAAGATCGAATAATTTAATTAAATAATTATAAAACAAAAAAAAAATTAAAACTGAAAAAACTGAATTTGGTGTTCTGGAAAAAATTAGTTTTGATTTCATGCGAAGTTAAATTTCAATTTGTACTTAAACCAAGTCAAGTTTTTGTGTTATAAAATTAGCACCCATTGTTTTCTTTTGTTGGAAAGTAGTTGTTATTGTGATTTCCACAAAAACAGGGCATAAAGTTGAACTGATCTTCATACAAAGAAAGAAAATTTGAAAAAATTTTGGAGTGTTTTTTGAAATTTATTTTTAATTTAAATGTTTTAAATACCTTTTTCTAAAACGAATAAAAAAAGGCTTAAACTTGTATAACTTTATTATTTTTTTCATGTTTTTTAGTCATTTATTACAATATCAAGCCATTCGGCAAGTTTCTTTATTCAGTTTTAAAACAAATAAAATTATATGAATGCGGTTCAGAAAGTGCCAAAAAATGTGAATTCGTTTTAAAACAAAAAATTTTTTTGAAAATCGGTTTAGAAAACTTGGCCAATAGTACTTTTGCTGAAATTTTTATAAATGTCTTCCGTTTTCTTCCGTTCAATGAAGCATTCTAACTCGTTGCTTTCAATACACTAGCATCTGATAAATAATATCTGCTAAAGCGCAGTGTATACTGAACTCATAATATGTAATAATAATTTCAATAAAAAAGTTGTTTTAATTGTAATTTGATTTAAAGAATGGACTTATTTCACTTTCAAAAATAAAATTTTTTCGATTAAGAAATCATACGCCATTGAATGTGGTATCAATAGATATAAACGCCATCTTATCAAAAATATAACTAATTTTTTTTTTAAAGTGGACTTATACCACTATCAAATATAACAGTTCATATATAGATTGTGTAGGTTTTTGGTTTTTATTGCTAAATATGTAGCTGCTTTCGTATCTTCCGTTTTTAATTTACATATTCTTAATAATGAATAAATTGTACGTTTTGTATGACAGCATCACCAAATTCTCAACAGCTTTTTATAGTTATCTTACTTATAAACGATGTGTTGAGTATTTGCGAATTAATTTATGTTATTAATGAATTAATTAATTAATGCTAATTTATTATTTTTTCTTAATAACTCTACAAGTTGAAAAAAAAAAACCTCTTTTAAGCTAAAATAAGATTTTAGTCAATAAAAGCATTCTTTAGCATGTGTGTGACAACATGTAAATTTTCCATTCATAAAATATTGTTTTCTAATACTCAAACACTTTTTGCCTCTTCTATGTATTGCTTTCTCAATTAAGTTATTTTCTTACACTCACACTTATTTAATGAAAGCATTACTTATCATTTCTGGCTTCAAAATTTATTCATAAATATTAATTTGAACAAAAGCATTTTATTTTTACTTATATGTAGTGAGTAATAAATTGCCACTGCACTGAAAAAAATTCCTTAGCAAGTTTATTATTATTCTGAGTGAAACTCCGCAAAACCTATACAGTCTCTGATATAAATTTACATTTCAGATCCACTTAATAAAAGAAATTTCTGAGTTAAATTTCTAAACTATACAGTTCTGAAATCTACATTCTAGTAGCTTTTGATTTTATTAGTTTTTATGAAATTCTTTTCATCATTTTTTTCTGTATGTTAACTTAACCGAGTTGCATTAAGATGTTACAGACTTAAAAATCGGAGGTAACTTCACTGACTTCAAAATCATTTTTCCTAAAAAATACTTTTATATTACTTGGCCAGAGTCTAGAAAATATCTAAAGAATAAGCAGGAATCGTACTAACTACTCTCAGACCAAAGCTGTGGTCACATTATACAAATATTTGTGGAAATAAGCGTAACCACTACTTTTTGCCAAATAGTTTTATAGTCTAATACAACTTGTATTTAGTACATAAAATTAATTCAAATAATATTTTAACTTAAGTAAGTTGTATTTTAATAAAAAATTAAACTAATCTAAGCGGAATATTTCTTCAAAATATATAAACGTACTGGCAAACGCTTTTATTTTTGCCTTCAAATTTTAGTTATATTGAAAAATAATTAAAAAGATAAGAAAAATATAAGTTGGGTTATGCCGAACATAAAATAAAAAAAATTGACAAATTGGCTCAGCCTTTCTCCGATTTAAGAAATATTTTAAAAGTGGGCGTGGTCTATTTTTATTATCATAAAAACAGGGTTGTTCTGAAATTGATTTAGCAATTCTCCATTTTGAGATAAATTTAAAAAGTGGGCGTAGTTAATTTTGTAATGCAAAACATATAAGACAAAAATTAGCCAAATCAGTCCAGCTGTTCTCTGATTTGAGAAATATGTTAAAAGTGGGCATGGTTATGGGCGTGGTCTATTTTGATTTATTTAAGTTGAGTTTTAATGAAAATATACAATTTTTGTATATTCGGTTTTTTTATTGTAAGAAATCATACGACCGTGCAAGACCGGGCAAGACCGGGCATAAACAGGTAGTAGATAAATAAGCCTGATACCGATTGCAGCACCACTTGCTGGGCGGATTTGTGACGCTAAATTTTCCAAAGCGTAAGCCATAGGCATACACAAAAATTCAATTAAATCGGTAAAGCTCCTAAATACAATATCAAATACACGTAGATGACATAGTGCTTCTGTTTATTTCAACAAATATTTGTTTAATGTGACCGTAGCTTAACTGACAAATGTTTGTGAATACGGGTTGCAAAGGCAAGTAATCTGTGCTAGACAGGATTTCTGTCAGTGTATTTTAAAAAAGAAATATATAAATTCATATTATGGTGTTTTCTGTGTTCCAAAATTAAAATGAATTTAATTGTTTTGATAAGAAATGTCATTTTTAGATTAAAATTTTTAAGAATTTATGTTACGACTTTTATTATATTAAAAATACAAAATTTTAAGTGTTTAATAAATGACTTGCTTTTTTATTTGAAAGGCCACTACATTATTTATTAAACTTTTAAATTAATTTTGTGATTTTATAGTGTGTGTAACACGCACAAATATACAATCTAGATGCTGAATTAGATTTATTTGCCAAAAATCTGCTAGCACTTGGTGGGCCTTAATGATTTAATAGTTGCTCGTAATTTGTTAAATGTAGTTCGATTGCTTATAAATAAAATCACTTTATTAAAGACTTGTTTTTATATAGTTTTTGTTTTTTTTTTCTTCTATTTTATTTTAAAAAATTTTTGCTTGTGCAAAGTTCCATTAATTTAATTGATTTAACAATTTGTTTTGGTATGAAAACGGCAATTACGAAATAAAATAAAACTGTTTATTGATTTTTAGTTTGTGCGAGTATGCAACGACTGTGTTAAATGACTTTTTTTTTAGCTTTCTGCGTACTTAGTCTCCCTCTCGCCTCTCCCCTTCCCAAAACAGTTGAATGCTGTTTTTCTGTTTAATACATTTTTAGCACATTTCAATTTGTTTTTGCTTGCCTAAATGTTATTACTGTTATTATTACGAGGCACTGCTGCATTTTTGGAATTATGGCCGATTAAAGTTTAATGTGTTGTATTGTTGTAATTATTTATTTAAAGTGCATAACGGATAAAAATGATTTATTAGAGTATCGTTTCGTTATGCATATAGTTTTTGTATATTAAAGGTTTTTTTTTAGTTTTTGTTTATAGTTTTAAGTTTATTGGAAATTAAAATACAAACAAGGGGGCATAACATAAGTGACCTTTGGCCCCAGCAAAAAAAAAAATTAAATAAATAAAACAGCCAAATATAAAAAAAGAGCTGCTGTTTTTTCCGAATCGTTAGTGTAAGATTGATTATCATTTATTTCATTTTTAAATATTCACTATCTTAACCGGCAAACATTGTTTTGCCTTCAAATTTTATTGATATCGAAATGTGTAAAAATAGCGAAAAACTATCCTACTTTTTACTTTTACTTACATTCACAATTACAATCAAACTTAAAGTGTTTTATTTTTATTCTAATTGTTCGGAAACACTTGCAATTTTATCCATGGTGTAAGTAAACCAGGTGACACTGAGACTTCAGCTGAATGCTGCATGATTGAGACTTCTACTGTCAAAAGTTAAAAGACATTTATGTGTCAAAAAAGATCAATAGCAGAAAAAAATTTTATGTTTCGCTCTAGCATATTTCTGGATATCAACCATTGGAAATAACTTTTGATATTTATTGCCTCAATAGCAATAATAAAATATAGAATTCAAAAAAGGGGAAGTGAAAGTGGCCGCAGTCATAGATTTCACAAAAAAAATTATTTATTAAAATAATTTTGTTATTAAGAAAAAATTTTTTATTCAAAAAATTTATTTTTTAAGAAAAAAATTAATTCAATACGTTTTATTTCCGTTCATAGTATAACACATAAAAATAACAAAGATATACTGTATGACAGGGATGGAAACTTATACACTTCAGTTAATGCTTTTTTACCTATAAAAATACTTTTTAATGCTAAGAAGTCCAATATAATTAAAAATTTTTAAAAAATGTGATCATACTTAAAAGGTACTTAAAAATTAAGTCTATAAGATAGTAAGATATAACATTGGATTGCAGTTATTGACTTGAAACAATATTTTTTTATTTGTAGCAAATTGAATTACCCTTAAGTGTAAAATTAACCTAATACTTGTAAAAGGAAGTAGAAAAACACTATATTAATAAATTTTCCATCTCTGACTTATGATCAATTTATGTAAAGCTTACTTTACCTGTATAGATTCTGTGAATTAGAATTATCAAATAAAACAATTCAAGTGCATTCGTATTTATTATTAATAATTTTTTAATTTTAATTTTGTGTTTATATATTTTTTTATTTGTGTAAAATTAATTAATTATAATTATTTTCCAGTCATTTATATAGGGCTTTTTTGTTTTTTTATATCTTCACTGTAAGTAAGAAGGGTACTTTAAGTTTGTGATTCTGTTTGTAATTTCTACAGCACGCATGGGCCAACCTTAAAAGTAGATATAAATATTTGGGATCCTTATAAGTAGCGCAGTCGATGGAGCTATGCCTGTCTTTCCGTGTAGTCGTTGAAATCAGCTTTCTAAGGTCCTTAGACAACATACAGAAGAGTTTGTCTTTCAATTACTATTGAAATTCAGCAGGATCAGTCCATAAATGTTGTAGCTATGAAGCAAAAACTGTAACTAACTCTATTTTAAAAATGTTTTGTTTGGGCTTTTACGTATGTTGTATAAAATAAAAAACGGACAAAAAACCTGACATGCAATTTTATCAAAAATGACAGTCATATTGTCTTAATTTCTGCTCTGTGTTTTTATGGAAATTTTTAAGCTGTCTGTAGTATGTGTGTGCACACAAGCACGAAACCAGACAATCGGTCTTATATAAACGCGTCTCTGAGTATGTATGTTTCTTATAAATAATACCCTGTATGTAATAGAATCACGATTACAGAAATCTTATTGAAAAATAGTTTTTGAATTTTGCTATTAAATATTTTTGGTTTAAAAAATGTTTATAAACATTTTAAATTAAATTAAATTTATTTTGCATTCTTATGTCCGATTTCATTAAAAATCTTATTTAAATTTTTTTTTTTTTTTGAGTATTTAAGAAGAATGTGCATAACTGAAAGTATGAATATTTGGCTTCAACAGAGCAGGGTATATGAAACTCGGCATAGCCGAATTTAACTTGTATTTTTTTTTTTTTTTAATATTTCGCCAGACTCCCTTAAACGACAGCGAGTGTTAATTGTTGTATTGACCCAAATTGAATGTTTATTAATGACAATACAAAATTTTTTTAATGCTGTTTGGAACACTCACTGAGTTGCACATTTTAATTACTTTTTTTACACATTTTTTTTTTATTGTAATAAATAAAATAAAAGTGTTTTGTGTTTGCGTGTGTTTAAATGTACGTGTGTATTCAATTCATTAATTGCCTTTCTGTTTATTTTGTTTAATTCTTTTAACATTTAATTTAATTATTAATCCACAAAATGAATCATACTTATTTTATTTGGTTTTTATAAATAAAAATCGCCATAAAAAATTAATGTATTTTTAATTAATGTTTCCTTATAAAAGCCAAAGGAAAAAATAAATAATTAAATAAATACCTACTCGAAAACAAGAACAATAAACCTCATATTGTAAATTAATTAAATCTGCATATAATCGGACTTAATCAATATATTCAATGAAAAACTAAAGCACAAATTTGTAGTTTGTAGTATTTAAGATTTCAGTTTTTAATGCATGCATAATGAGGTTTAAATAAACTTTTTAATTGCATAAAATATTTCCTACTAACTGTACAAATCAGGCCCTGTAAAGCCCAAGTTAGATTATAATACATTTGATTTGACTTTTGTTTGTAAACAAAAAACATTATGAAATTCATTTCGTAATAAACAAGATCAAAGAAAAAAAATGGTTGAATATGGTCACCGCAAACATAGTTTGTTATTCGCAAAAATATTATTTGACGCATCTAAACATTATTATGATTACGATAAACATGTTTCTAGTTATGTTTAACCATTATATGGTTGAAAATAAATTGTTTTCTAAAACAAAAACTTAATCGGTCAAGCTCAACTGAACTTTGTGGCTGAAGTGGTTGAGGCGAATTAATGCTTCTTAGCTAAATAATTCAAAGTTCGAATCCTGGTATAGTCAAATAAAATTTAAAAAAATAAATTTAAACCCGCTGTATTATGTAATAAATAAAAACAAATTAATAGAAAAGAAAAATCAATGGAATAAAAAAATTTTATTTATGCAAAAAATTAAAATTAAATTTTTTTTTAAAATATTTATACAAAATATGTATGTATTAAATAAAAATTAAAAAAAAAAATTTAGTCCTGACCGGGGGTTGAACAGCAACATCTGCAGTTGAAACGTATTTTTAATGTTAGAGGCAATCATAAATCTAACCATACTATGTTTCCACCAGAATATGGTTGCCTCAACCATATTTTTTCTTTGCGTGTGAAATGCATAAATGAAATGAAATTAATAAAATTAATGTATTGAATGAATTGAATGAAAGGAAGGAAATGATGAAAATAAATGACTGAAATCAATGAAATGAATGATATGAATGAAATGAATAAAATTAATGAAATGAATGACATGAAAGAAATGAATGAAATGAATGAATGAATTAAGTGAAATGAATTATTCTTTGAATTAATTAAATGAATTATTCCTTGAATTAATGCAATGTTTCATCAGTTTAATGAAATTGACTGAACGGGACTAATGGCAAAGTATAAAACGGTATATGACCAAAGTTATTTAAGTATACGATGAACAGACGTTGCATGAATTACTTTATTATCTCTCTAGTACACTGTGGTGAATATTTAAGGTCAATGATGTAAATGCATTAACTATTTCGAGTTGTTTCACTGTCCATTATTGTTTTTTGTTGACTCACTTGCACTAATATTTTTAATAACTCAAAATTTTTATTTTTATTTATTTAACTACAATTTACAACTTATTCAACGATTTTATTAAAAAAAAAAAAAAACAACAAGATAATATAATGCACGAGTATTTTTTATTGAAAAAAAAACAATTACGAGCTAATATTTTTTTAAAGCAAAAACAAACAAAAAATTAAATTTTTATGACTGCTTATTTGCAGTTATATCTACGTCCGTCTATTTATTTATCAGTTTGTTTGTCTTTATTTAATTTATGTGTTTGAATATTAAAAATAACAAGAAAAAGCAAAATAACAAAAAATACAAAAACCTTTTATTTCGAATTAATGACTTGAAAACAAACGAATTTTTAATATGAAATTAATCATTGTATTTGTTTTGGTTTACGTAAGAGATTCATTAAAAATGTTATTCTATTCTATTGTTGGCTAATTATCTTGTTAATTTTATTAGAAACAACAGCAGAAGCATTATGAATCGGTGTATTTGTTCACATTATTGGACAAGGTTGATTCTTTTTTATGCACTTTATAAATTCTTTTTTTGTTTGTTTTTTTTTTTTTTTTTAATTGATTAAGGCGTCATATATTGTTTGGCACTTAAATTAAAAATTGTTTTATAAATCACTAATTGCTTTAAAAATTTAAACGGCAAATTCAACTACAGTTTTAAACAATTTTAAGAGAATGGCTCTGAGAAGGGTGAATGATAAAAATCATTTAATTGTGCCAGTCGTTTTTTTTTTTTGTTTAATAAAATAATTTAAATAAAATAAAATTAATTAACAAAACATGTGTTTAATTCATTAAAAGTTGTTACATTTTCTAAAACAGTAAATTTAAATTGAAATTCTTAAGCACACAAGGCAGTTTACAGTGGAAAAATTTATACTTTAAGACCCACATCATTTTAATGATACTTAGACCTCAACTATGCAAATTAATTTAATATTGAAACTTGGTTGGGCGTTGCCATGTACCCAAGTGATTAAAATGTGGCGCTGTAGTGAAATCAAAACATTAAAAAAATATTTTTTTCTTTTAATTTAGTTTGTTAGTATTTTATTTGTAAAGGAATTACAAAAAAACAAATGTTTGTATATTATTATTTTTCTTTTTCATTTCAAGTTTTTTGTTTGTTTTTATCAGTGTTAATTTGAATTTGTTATCATGTCTAAAAATAGTTTTCTTAATTGAAGAAATTGTTTGCAAAATATTCACTACATCTGATCGATATTGCGAGAGATTGAGGGAAATTTAAAATTTTTTGTATGAAGTAGCTTGAAAAGTTTGTTACAAGGTGACCTTCAAGTAACAATTGTAAAAAAATCGCTCAAGTAGAGTTTGAAAGCAAAAAGGTTACTTTTACTTGTTATGATGTGACAAACCTTCAATTCTTTTACAACAGTTCAACTTTTTTTTTTTTTTTTAGAATGAATCAATATATTTTTCAAACCACATCTTAATTTTTCTCCCAGTTTGATAAATTCAAACGAAATTGAATTATAAAAAATTTACAGCGCAGAGGTTCTATGAAAATTCTCAAATTATTTCATACTATAATCTGTGTTTACCCGTTCATGTAAGATCTTGCCCCATTCTCTTAAAGTATATGAATTTTTTAAACTAAACGGATTATATATATAAAATTTGGTCTCAAGACTTATAGATGAGACACGTAGAAGTGAGCGTGGCCGATCCTAAAATATATGGTGACCATTCTTGGAATAGATTGATTTTAAACAAAATCGCTGTAAAATAGAATTTTAATTCTTGAATATTAAATTAAATAAAGGACGTAAACGTGAACGTAGAGAACCTATGGTACTCGCAGACAATGTCTTGAGAGATTTTTTAAAATCAGTTCAATAGCGTAAGAGATTATTCATTAAAAAAAAACAGTAAAATTTTTTAAGTTAGTGAAGATAAATATGCCGAGTTAAATATATTTTAACGTAACCCATTACGTTTTTTAGTATGTGTAAATATCTTTTCAGTATTTATTACATATTTATAAATACGTTTAGGAGAAATATAAATGCATGGGTAAAAATATGCATAAATACATTGACTTCTCGAGAAGATTACTGGATAATACAAGGTGAGGTCGTCTAGATTTGTAATTTACAGCCCAAATACTCAGAAGTTACTTTGGAATATTTTTAAAATTTTTTTTTAAATTTTCCAGTTTCCGTTTTGCATCATAAAAAAAAACTACGAATTTGTTAAAAAAATTTTAAAAAATTTTCAGAAAATTTAGAATCTACGGATTAAATTATTTTTTGATTTTGCTAACTTTCTTGGGCAAAATCGGGAATGGTACCTTGGCAATGTGGAGAATGGTAAACATCCCTCAAAGCCAGAGCACTAGGGTGTATAGAAATTTCAAATTTTTTTTTTAAAAATAGTCCAAAGTAATTTTTTAGTATTTGGACAGTAGATTACAAATCTAGACAGTCTCCCCTTTAAAATGATATGTGTCCCATTCCACAATCTTCATAGGTTCGTTGGAAGGTTTGCTAAAATCACTTAGTGCAAACGGACGGTAGTGATGTTTTAATTAACCATTATGGTGACGCAATATGTGCCCTGCGTCTCTTCGTCTTTGTTATATAACATTCAAAAGTCGTTTAGGCTGCAATGTCCAGTATTGAATCCCGCGACAATACGGGAATTTTATGAATTTTTTCGCTACTTTGATATACAGAAAATAGAAGTTAATTGTATTTTACTTCTTGTCTGTAAAAATGTTGTTATTTCTACATCAAATGCACGGCACTTTACGCCGAAGCCTAAAATAGCAAAATTCGTTTGTGTTCTATCAACATTTCAATCATTAAAATATACATGTAAGTGTATGTGTTCCTGTTTAGTATTTCTTTTTTATTTATTTATTGTTTAGACTGACTGTTGATCTAACTTTTTGCTTGTTAATTTTATTGCTGTTGTATTTTTGTTGTTTTTATAATTACCACCCAATATGGCATACAAATAAACTTTTAACAAGTCGACAATACAGCACAAGAACTCTAATCAACCTACACTCAACTCTCACAACATTAATAACACTTGTAAACAAAACAAAAAAAAAAAACAAAGGAAACAACAAAAAATAATAAAGGAATTCACTGTTTGATATAGATGCAAAATATGACAGGCACACAATTTGCAGTTACTTATGAATCCCCTTAATATTCCATTTAGAACATTTTCATTTTTGGAAAATGAGTTTAGCATGCAAATCATGCATTTATTTCAACAGCATGTCGATTAATATGACTTTTTATTTATTCAATATCAATTCAGACACAAATATTACATTTACTAACGGCAGTAGCAAAAACAACAAAAAAATATTCTATTAAACCTACGAGGAGTGTTAGAAAAATTTTTCTTTAGCTGTAGAACAATCTTAAAGTTGAGTTTTAGAAAGAAAAAAAATTATAAATCCATTTGTTTCGGTTTTGACTTAAGACCCATGAGATTCCTTTGTATAGTTTTTGTATGTCCACTTTGTTTTTGTATAGAAACACACCTCATACATTGAGTTACAAGCTCACACAGGCAGACACTCACATTTGAATCGTCAAAGTGTGAATAATAATTTAAATAGAATTAAAAAAAAATTAATTAGAATTGTACTGTGTATTAGAATTTTGTCGCTTATTCTCTAACGAGTTCCTAAGAATCTTAAGGTTGGTTATTGTCTCACCGTCAGCAGGCATTAGTGTATTTAGTAGAAGCAGCAGACAGGTCATTAAGTCTGCTAATTACATTTAGTTGGAAAAAAAGAAACATTTACAAATTTTGTTTTTGTTTTCTTGTGTCTTTCTTTCACATAAAATATCCGTCATAATTAAATAATTAATTTAAATTAGATACGATAAGCTTACAAGCAAAAAGTTCAAGTTTATATTCTTGACTTAATAGTGAGTATCCGACTGAATGCTTGTGCTCACAGATTCAGTTTAAAAATTCTGGAAAAAATTATATGCGATGAATATTTTGACCACACAAAGCACCTAACTTCTTTGGTCTGTTTTATATAAAATGTTAATTTTGGTATCAATTTCAGAGAAAATAACTACGGTATTGAGCATTAAATTTGTTGTCAATTAAAAATTCAGTTACGATTACGGAAATTTTGAGAAATTTTGTGCTAACAAACAAAGATTCAATTTTTTTCTGAATTTTTATTAATTTTTGTTTAATTAAAATGGCTATTTTGTTAAGCTTGAGGTCTTATTTTTCAAAAATTTATTTTTATATCGATATTTCGCTCCAATTTTTGTAGCTTTTTCAGGATACAAAAATTGGAGCGAAATATCGATATAAAAATACATTTTTGAAAAATAAGACCTCAAGCTTAACAAAATAGCCATTTTAATTAAAAAGAAAAAGGTCAAATAAAACTAACTAATAAATTTTTGTTTAGTTTTTTCTTTTATTGCTTTATCTAATAATTTTTTTTTCTTATGTGGGTCGCAGTTTGGAAGCCGCTGGTGTAGTCATAAGAAAAGTCATGAAACGAATTGCACAAGCAGAAGCTATTAAAACGCTTAGCAGCAAATATGACTTAACAAAAAAATATTAAAAACGAAAAGTATAAAATTATACAAAGTGCAATATATAATTTTTTTAATAAATATTAAGCTAATTGAACATTGAGCAAATGAATACAAAAAAGAATTGTAAATGATTTGTACTGCAGCTACCAGGAATAAAGATTAACAAATTAAAAATGGAAAATTTTTAATTTACAAATTTTTCATCGTTTTTAGTTTTTTGTTTGCTGCTCGAAGTAATATTTGTAATATTTTAATTTGAACACGTACTGTCAGAAATTAATTCTAGACAATAACACCCACTTTATGGTTGCTGTTGCTGTTTTTAATTCTATTATTTTTGGATTGTGTTTTTTTTTTGCTGTTGCTGTTTAATTTGTTTTAATAAATAAAAAATAAACATGTAAATACAATAAATATTCAATAGCTTGTATGTACGTATGTACTCGTAGTCAAGAAATAGTCAAGCTTAGTCGGGTAAGCATTCAGTCTGCCAGTCATTTTCCATAGTATTTTTTTGTTTGCTATACATGAATATCCGGTCTTTGTTTGCTATTTAATCATTAAGAATTTTATTAGATTAAAATACATACATGAACGCGTATGTGTATATAAATATGAGTGCAATTAACTGATGATATCAAACTGATAATGACCATTAAATAAGATTTAAAATTTTATAAAAAACAATTAATGTTAAGTTTCTTGTCAATGTCTACTTACGTACGAGTATTTCGTAGTTAATAAATAAAAAAACCAAGTAAAACTTTGTACTCAAATGTAGTTAGATTCAATTAACTGAAAAGTACTTGTATAAACTAAAACTAAAACTAAGAAGCATGAAAATTTTATATTAAAAATGTATTTATTTAGTTCTGTGCTAATAAGGAAAAATAGCTTAAGTCGTTTGTTGTTGCCAATAAATTAATAACTTTATTACTGTGGTTCACGGATGCTGCAACGATATAATTCATAATTAACAAATACCGTTGGCTAGAATCGAAATAAGTTCGTAATGATAAGTTTAGGGCTTCTAAAGTTCTGGTCCTCTAAAATGACTTTGATTGCTTTCACTTGTGGCAAGTGTTTTGCGCAAGTCTCTAGCGCAACTCTTGTGTTTGTAGAAGATCAGATTGAGAGGAAGAGAATTGTTACTTTTTCGTTTTGTTCTTTCTATTTGTGTGTGTGTGTTTATGTTGTTTCTGTTTTTGATTTGTTGTATCACGTATAAGAAATTAAAAAAAAAATTGAGAATTTTAAGCAAAAGAAAACGCAAAAAAAAAATGTTTGCACTGTGAACGGTATGGCAACTTTAAAAAGAAGATATAAAATATTAAAAACGTACTTGCGCAAGTCTCTTGCTGCAGTGTAAAAGGGCGGTTTTTCCATATTGTTACAGAGTTAATTCCAGTAAACCTTTAAGCCTGCTTAAAATTTAAACTCACTTGCAGAAATGACAGAATCTTTAAGAGAAACTAATATTTCTTCTTCTAGCATAAAATTGAATACACTTGTGTTGCTTGAAAATTAATGTAAAGTTTGCAAAACGTAGGAGCTAAAATCGTCTAGAAAAATTGGATGAAAAACACTCAATCTGTTGAGGTAGACGACTTGATCTTTTGTATTATAAAAAGAGCACATACGTAAATAGATGTTTATAACGTAAAATACCACCGAGATTGTGTGTGTTTGTCTCAGGGCTGGGCAAAATGAATGTATTTAATATAGAAAATATATTATTAAGTAAAAAAAAGTTTCTATAATGATTTTCCAATTTAGCATCAAACAAGCAAAGCAAAATTTTGTTAGTAAAACCTGCTAAAGAAAATAATGTTTTTACATGTCCTGAGGAGCATAAGCGGTGCTGGTATTTTTTCAACTAAATGCCAATGCTCAGCCCAAAGTATGTTTTGTTTGAAATGTAAATTATGCTATAAATTCTAACCTCTACAGAAGAACCAACACTTTTATAGAAAAAGCAAAGATCCGATGGGATAATATAATAAATATATCAGTTGGGCAATGAAGAACCCTACACCAAAAATGAGGCTTATAAAAATGTGTTGTCCGTTTTAGTTCGCATCATTATATATTTTATAAGCAGCAAAGAATATATATTTTTTTATATGAAAAAGAAATAAAATAAAAATGTATAAACTAACCTGTTATTCTTCGTAGGTTGTTGTCATTATTACAGTTGCTAAATTGTGCTCCTTAAAATCGTTGCAGAAGAACAATCACTATTTTAAACACTGTAGTCCAAATTGTGATGGGGACGTACTACCTTAAAACCCGTGAGGGAAATCACAATTTTGCAGTTTATTTTTTGAATCTCTATTCCTGTCCAGCACTCACGACATAATTATTTACGATGGCCTAGCAGCTAATCAACGTGTACGCACTTTGGATTTTTGTTTTTTTTTATTTTTTTTTAAATTTTTTTTTTAATTTTTTTTAAATTTTTTTTTAATTTTTTTTTTAATTTTTTTTTTTAATTTTTTTTTTAATTTTTTTTTTTAATTTTTTTTTTATTTTTTTTAAATTTTTTTTAAATTTTTTTTTTAATTTTTTTTATGTAATAATTTCTATTTGGAATTTAAATTAAATTAAAAAATTAATATTTTTTTTTTAATTTCGTAAATAAACACTCAATGAAACTGTAGTTCAAACTCTGATAGAGCTATATGCTCAACAAAAACCCGTAGGTAATCACAATTTTTGTTTTTTGTTTTTTTTTTTTTAAATAGAGTTTATTAACACCCGCATGATAAATCTTTAATGTCATCATGATCACTTGCGATCGCGTAGTCCTTGGCTTTCACGCATCAAAGATTTCATGATTACACTATGCAACAAATGGAAAATATTTTTCTGACATTATTTTATTATGATGTAAAAATCACCAGTATTTGAAATTGGAATTTTTTTTTTTTTTTTAATATGAGATTTTTGCTTTACACATCCTTCATAACTTTGAAATAACTTATCTGATTTTGTTAGAAAAAATCTAAAAAAAAATTCTTTTACTATTATTTCGTAGCTTTTTTTATGAATTTTTAAAAATCAAAAATTTCGGCCCTGAATATGGTTCACAACACTTTACCAATTTAGTAAATTTGCTGATTTACGATTACGGTTTGCAACATTTATCTGTTGTGTTGACTCTTCAGTTTATTTTCGGCAACTATCGTTCACAACATATTGTCTTAACTGGTTATTAAGTGTTGTCTCATTGTTGCGATTAGTTTCTTTGTCAGTTAAAAACTAAAAATGCAGAACAAGTTTAAGTAAATTTTGTTCAGTAGATTTTTGTTGAAAAATTTCATTATTTTATTTAAAATTCAACAAATAATTGACTCAGAAACTGCATTATATCTACTAATTATAACCATCAGCAAAATAAAAAGCAAAAACCAAATTGATGGTTTAAAAAAAAAAAGTTATCCTTGTTTATGCGGAACAATTTATAAAGTTTAATTCCAGAAAATGTTTCCTAACATTGTATTTGGCAGTTTTGATGGGTTGCAACTATTGTGAATTTTTTACGAACTCGTGTTATAGCTGCTTTCTGTGTGCTCTCATTATTGTAAACTAGAAACACGTTAATATCACTGTTTTTATTTTATTTTATTTAACTTTAACAAAATGTATTTATTGTTGTAAACGACACAACACAACTTTTTTTTGTTATGAAGCATAATCGGGCATTTCACTTTTTTGAAAAAAAAAAAAAATATTTAATTCTTTATTAAATTTTTTTAAATAACTTGAGAAATATGATTTTAAAAATAATTTTAAAGCATATTAAAGCCAAAACAATTTAAAATTTTTTTTAGATAATTTGTAGCAAAATGGATGAGGCTGATTTGTTGTGCAGAATTTATTTTGTCTGTTGCATAGTGTTACCCTGCACTAGCGAACTCGTAAACGTACCGTATGACAGCTTTTTGATGGCATCAAGAGCACTTACGATTGCGTACCCGTTGACGTTCAATCATAAGAGTTTTCTAATACCACTAGGATTACTTACCATTAGGAACTCGTAAACTTGCAAACATGAGCACAATATTTCACACTGCGGGCGTTTACACACAGCAATTTTATTAAATTTCATTGTAGTGAAAACCTAAAATTAAAAAAGAAACCAATTATTTTATGATATTTTGCCGAAAAAAAATATTATACTCGTATATTTGGGAAGAAATCAGTATTTTAATTTTTATAAATTTAAATTAGAAATTAAAGTAAACTTATGAAAAAATGTTCTAACGTTTACTTTAAAGTTTACGTTAACTTTTTTAGATGAGAGAATAATCTCATAAGTTTAAAAAATGTTAATAGAGTTGATTAATTTAAAAAAATAAATGCAGGGGTGGGCAAACTAAATAAATCATGTCATGTATTTAAAGTACCAAATACGAGTACTTTAATCAAGAGAAAATTCAATTATTTTTAAATGTGAAATAAGAAAAACAACCTTCTCTAGGGCAATAAGTAAAATCTACTAAATAAAACAATCTTTCTATAAATCCTGATCAGCACAAAGTGGTATTGAATAGCATAAAAACTTGTTCATAGTTAAACTGTTTATAAATAGAATTCTAAGCATTAAAAACCTATCGATATAAGTACACTACTTCATAAAGTGGCTCATGCTTTATTAGCAGAGGCACCAACCAAAGTGGTAAATAAAATATTATAAATCATAATTTCAGACTTAATTTAAGTATGGGCACACATCTTTTTGTATAAAAAAATTGCTTAAGAGTGGGCGTAAAATGGGTGTGTCTAATTTAAAAGCATATGACGACCTTCCTTGGAGTATAGAGATTATGTTGGTCAAATTTTAGACAAATCCGCTGGAAAAAAAAATACACACAAACAGAAAATTAATTTTTTTATATAGATTAAAAAACCCAGTTGAAAAAGAAAATTTTAATTGTTAAATTATTAAATAATGGACTTGTTGACAATTTAGCTTTATAATGGTGAAAAAATTTTAAAATCGGTTCGGTTTATATTACAAACTTAAAACCAAAATACCAAAACAAAAAAAAATAAAAAAAAATTTCTTCTCCAGTTGTGTGATAAACAGTCAACGTTTCATAAATTTTACTTTAAAGTCTACGTCAACTTTTTTTGGATAAAAGCATTTATAAATAATAAAAAAGTCTTACGTATAAACTGCAATTTTATGTGCATTTTCGAGCAACAGTTTTATTAAAAAAAATTTTATTAAAGCAACTAACTGCAAGTACTTGTTTATACATGTTTTACAATTTAGTTTTAAAAGGTTTCATATCTTCTTTTTCATTTAACTGTTTTTCAAAATGATACCAAAACCGACTGCTACAAAAAAAAGGCAAGATTTAACGTTCAAGTGGCAAATTGTTGTAAATAAAGAAAAGTAATTTTAGCAAATGACAGAAACACAACAATAAACATTTGCTACGTAATTGCTGTATTTTAAAATTTTTTAAATTTTTCTACACTACTTAACTACTAGCGACAACAAAAATAATTTAAAAAAAATGTTGTTGCTGTTGTGTTAATTATAGTCAAGTTTTATTTAAATGTGCAGCAGCAAATAATGACATTTAGTTTTCCAAGTTTCTTTAATTAAATCATTATTTAACAACAACAAAATTACAATAAAATACAATATATAGAAACAAATGTATGAAATACTCGTATTATACTGAAACAGAGACTGAAAATAATCTGTGGATTAATAAAGTCAACAAAAAGTTTTAGCGTTGCTGCCTTAAAAGCAAATGAAATGAATGTTATAATGGGAGGTGAGCAACCACAAATGTACGAGTAAATTTTAATTAGAATTTAAGTTAATTGTTTTCATGCACTTTATTTACTCATTTAGCAGGCGATATTTGAATTAATAATGACAAGCATTTGGTTTCCATTAAAAATGTCAGCTGGTTTTGGTTTCATTTATAAAAACAAAACAAAATAAAAAAATTAATAAATGAATTGTTTTGCCACCATCGGCTGACACTCACACTGTAAATTGTAAATGAGATGTCGTTATTTACAAATCGTGTAATCTATCAGTATTACAAAACAAACAAAAATATAGTTTTGTATGTTTGTACGACTGTATTAGCAAAAAATGGAAATACAAATTGTTTATTTTCAAGGCAGTAGATACTGAAAATAACAAAACAAAAAACATTAAACTTCAGTTCAGAAGTGATTATTAAAAATGTAGCTTCTAATTTATTATATGGCTACCATTTTGAGTGCCATTATATTCTATTGCTGGCAAGAAAATAAAAAAAATTTTATCAGATATACATGTTTGGGGTCATTATACCCTTCCCAACTAATTAGTGGGGTTAGACTCCAGCTTAAACGTTTGTGGAGGTAATTTAAAACAACTGATGTTTAATGTAAAACTTTTATCAATTAAGTCAGCCGGAAAATATTCTTTGAGTGGGGGAAGTTTCCTATTTTCTTGTTTCTTTTCTGGAGAGAACGTAACCCTCAAAAAGTATTGTTTGCCTGAAAGCAACTTTATAAGGCATACAACGGTAGAGAATTACTTAAAACAGGGAATTTATAAGGCATGCTTGTTGTTTGCGATAGAGATATGTACTTAGAAGCTGTAGCTGCCAAATAATGCTTATTTTATACATTCTATGATGCATTAAATTCTACAGAAAAAAAACAAGAAACTACTTAAATTTTTTTCATACCACTAACACACACAGAAAACAACTTCGGTTGGGAGAACTAAATTTGTTTCCAATCAAAAATTCATTTGTGATAATTAAATTTGCAAATGTAGCAACTAGAATTCGATAATACAAGCCAAAAATTTGTTCTGTTAAAAATATTTCGAGCTGTAACAAAGAATTTCTATTGTCAAAATTAAAAAAATTCTATTATCACGACTGAATTTTTGATTGGAAACAAATTTAATTCTCACAACCGAAGTTGTTTTCTGTGTGCATGATTCGAACCCGAGAATCTGCAGTTAAGAAGCGTTAGCTCGCCGCTCAATAACTTCAACTACAAAGCTCTGTTGAGTAAGAAAATACAGGCCTTAAGATTTTGTTTTCAACACTGAGCCAAAAATCGCGTTGCAGTATCAACAACGTATGTGGTCATTTTTACACCATCCAGTTGTCAATTTAGTTGACAACAAGTGTTTTCAAATTTTTAACAAGCGTTTAAACATCAACAACGGTTGGTTGTCAACTTGGGAAAAATAGCAACGATTTTACTTTTTTGACAACGCACGTTGTCAAATTGATAACAAACGTTGTCGAATTGACAATACGTGTTGTCATTTTGTTAAGAAACGGTGTCACTTGAACATTAAATGCTGTCGATTCAGCACCGGTATATTCTCATACCGACACCATACGTTGTCAATTTGGCAACGCTATGTTGTCAATAGCACGTTGTTAAAATGCGCACAAATGTAAGCATTTTGACAACGGATGGTGTCATTTTTTCTTTGGGTGTGATAGTTTTTCTCTTTTTCCTTTTCTTTTATTATGAATAAAATCTGTTTTTTTGTTTTTTTCATAGAAAGTTTAATTTTAAATTTATGTGTTGTTTTTATAGAACAAGTGATCAAATCGTCTGGAAATTTTATATGAAAAGTACTCAAAATATTTACTGTTTTTCATACAAATTGTTTACACGAATTGATCCCTTGTATTCTAAAAACCGCACATTAATTAAATTTAAAATTTGAATTGGGAGGTTTTTATCTTAAAAACAGATTTTTTCCTGGGAAAAAATTCCTAAGAAAAGTTCATGATAGAGCTGATTATTGATTTAATATTTTCAGGGATCTTTCATTTATTAGCTAGTTAAAAGCCTGGAGAATAAATGAATACAAGCAATTTTTGTTTCTATTTTGAGAATTATAGAATTTAAAGATTAATGATTTTATAAAAAAAATTATATTACATAAACTTTATGACAAAATTATATGCAAAATTTCTCTAACGTTTACTTTAAAGTCTGCGTTAACTTTAGAGTTTAAAAAATTATTTTTTATTGGATTTGATTAATTCATCAATCTTTGAAAAAAATTTGGAAGCTTTAACTAAAATATTTCTTTAAAAAAATTTTATTATTTCTTATCAGATAAATTTACAAGCATAAACAAGTTTCAATAATTTTTGGTATTGAACTAAAATTCTGAATTATTATTTTAATACTTTTTAGATTCTAGTCAAACACCTGCTAAAAATTGTGCAAAAAAGAAAAAGTTCTCAGCTGTCATAGCGCCGTCCGCAAATGTTACTTTGCCGCCGGATGTTAGTCCATCAGGCAGTAGTGACAGTTTAATACGAGAACGTTTGGCACCCTCCTCTATGAGTACAACACCACCGGCCGTAAATATGGAAACAACCGAAGATGACTCGGATTCTGGTTCTACAGATGCAAGACGTAAGAAAAAAGCCAGAACAACATTTACTGGCAGGCAAATTTTCGAATTAGAAAAACAATTTGAAATTAAAAAGTACCTTAGTTCCAGTGAGAGAACAGAAATGGCCAAATTATTAAATGTAACGGAGACACAGGTAAGTTTTTTTGCATAACTTCTAAAGGGTAAATGTTATATGAACGTATTAGTAATATTAATTCATGTCATTTTAAAATTATTACTTATACGTCTTGTAGACTAATTTTTAAAACAAACTGTGGTTAAAAACATTTTGATTTACCAAACATAAAACAAGTTTTAGGCCATAAATTTTGTTAATAAAATGAAATGAATTTTAAATTTTTCTTTAAATAGAGAAAAATTATTAAATAATCCGGGCTGACAGCCTTGGCTTATAATTTCAGTTATAATCAATTTTTAAATTAATAAAATAAATATTAAATAATCAATACGAGTAATTATCAAATATAAAGTTTTCATACGAAACCAGAAATTGAAAAATTAAAACATGAAAATAAAATCTTGTGTATGGCAGCAAGGTAGACAAACATAAACTTTAGACAAAATTTTACAAATTAAATCCATTTATTATGAATAAAACCAGGCAAATGTAGATACAGATGCATTTGTGTTACTCTAAACTTACACACAATTAGCTTTTATTACCCGGCAAACATATGACACATGATTTGTTAAGTTTTTATAGTAAAAAGTATTTCAGCGGATAAATTTAAATGTGAATTGGCAAAAATTAGGAAAGCCAGCTTAAGTTTTAGGCAGAGAAATTTAGAAAAATAAAATTATAATAATCTTACTTGGAGAGAAAGTTTCGACTCTTGAAATATATTTTGAGTTTATTTTTTACTGTTTTAATGTACAATCAAAGATACACGAGCTATACGTCCAGCATCGGTCAAAATTATAACTTTAAAATTCCACAAAAAAATGAATTAAATATTTTCAATGTATTAATGAAACTATTTGATTTAATGAATGAATATTTCATTAAATAAATGAAATATATCAAATACCGTCTTTAGACTGTGGGTTTCTTAATAGCGACTTGATTCAACTACAGTATGTTTGTAGATGAGAAGATTAGAGAAACTTGCTCAATAAAGAAAGTAGACAAATCCATTAATGTTGCGACAAACTTGCTTTCAGGATTGACAAATTAAAGTAAAATTTATTAACGGCAAAGCTCTAATTTTACTTTAGGCAAATAATAAATGGAAAATTTGCAATAAATAGCAAAAAATCTACAAAATACAGAAATAAATTAAAACAAAACATAAAAAGTTCTTGCTTATAAAACACCCACAGTGTAATTGTACTGTAATTTTTGAAGGAAAATACGAAAAGAAACTATAGAGTTTGTCGCTGCAACAAAAGTCACAGTGTAAAAATGGTAAAAGCGTTTGCTTGAAAAATAATGAATTTTTCTTTGTACTTATTTATGACAAAATTCATTCCATTTGAGTCTGAAATAAAATTTAAAAAAAAAATTGTTCGCTGTGTTTGTTGATTTATTATAATTAAAATTTGAATTTAACACTAAGAAGTAACCCCTAGTGTGATAGATTTCTTTTTTGCTGAAAGCCCTTAAACGAATAAGTTTTTGGAAAGTAAAGGAACTGACTGTTTTACTTTAAATTTTCAAGCGTAAATGTTTGCAGGGCATATAAAATAGCCCAAGGTATTCCATACATATTTACTCGTATGCATGTTTATGTAAGTATACATTCAAATGCATATAAAAAACATGAAGTAGCATCTATATTTTCTGTAGAGTAGAAAGAGACATAAACAAATTTAAACTGTCATCAGCAAACTGTAAAATAGCCTTAAGTCGGATAAAAATCAATTAATTACTCAACCACATGCCACATAACTTAAATACTTTTTATGTTTATATTGTTGTTTATGCTGTTTCTTGTTGCACAAACTATCAACACACACACACCTAAAAATACATACATTGCACAGATAAAAAAAAACATTTAAAAAAAACTAGTCTTTCAGACAATTCAAAAAATTTGTTTCTTTTAAGCAAAAATTTAAGCTTTTACAAATAATTTGATAAATTAATTAATATTTATTATTAATTTGACAAAGTTAAGAAAAAACATGTTTGCTAAATTAAGGCGGACTTATTAAGTAAATTTTCTATGGGGTCTGTTAGGCTTTCTGCTAAACCTTTTGTTTAAAATCAAAATTTTAAACAAACATATGTATTAATATTTGTATTTAACGGTTTTCAATATGAATTTATAAAAAAGTAATTTATTTATACTGGGAATTTGTATTTAAATTATCTACATTATTGTGAATTATTAATTTAACGAAAAAAGAAAAGAAAGAATTGTCAAATGAAAAACAAATTATACTTACTTACAAACTATCATCCAAACGGTGAACATCTCACCTGCACTAATAAATCTCATATCACACATTATTAAAATCTACTTAATTCAACCCCCTAATTTGTATAGTTTGCCTTATAAATTATACAAATAATACCGAAGAAAAGAAACCTAGGATTTCCACGTAGCAGCTAACCACAGTCCACTCTAACCCTAATCGCGACGTGGTAAGTCCTCAACTTTTTCTTCACCTTTAACTGAAATATAAGTCAGAAGTTAGTCAAAATTTCCCCATACTCGAGCCCAAGACTAATTTTAGCCTTAAATTAAATAAAAATTCTAAAAGAATTAATATTTAAAATTTTTTAATTTATGTTTTTATAAGCTTTTACTACAACATTACACGTATTAGTACTTACAAACCCTCGTAGTTATTTTTTTTCGGCATAATTTAATATTAAGTGAAAGCTTACATACACATTCAAATGTGTATCTTTTTTTCTTTTTCTGCCCTGGCCGTTTAATTAACAAATGAATAAATGAAATGAATGTCGTTGCATGACATAGGACAGAATGATTGTAAAAAGGGAAGAGAAGTGAGGTGAATTGAATAAAATATTAAAGTGATTACATACGTCATGCGACGCGGCAAATTACATTTTGCATATTAAGTGCACAAATGTAAACATTTACAAACATTTACATTTCTTTTCGATTTTATGTATTAAATAAGCAAAACGGCAGCAACTCACTAAACCAACAAACAAAAATACTGGCACATTAGCATATTTACGTGAAAGGGTAATTGAAAAAGTGAGAAGGGAATTTTTAAATGAAATAATATAATAATCATGTCTACTTGCTGTAAATACCTATCGAATAAAAATAATCATATGAAAACTAACTAACTGCACTCAGGCATACACACTCATCCATACAAAAGTACAAAATTATATCTGTGACTATGAAAGTACACAAATTTTAGTTTATTAGGAGGGCCCCACATAAACTGTCAAAGTTATTAAATAGAAAAAATTTAGATTAAAAAAAGTTTTAGTTTTGTAAAACATTTGTTTTACTATATCTCTCAATTTTATTTATTTATTTTTTGTTGATTCCCTATAAATAAGTGAAATGTTAATGTAAATAATCACTTGTGTTTTTCAATAGAGTCTGGTCATGCTTAAAATACATACTTAGACTACACAAAATTCAATTTGTTTCGTATCAACTCGACCTGTTATTAGTGCGTGTATAAATGATTATTTTCTGTTCATGCAAATGTCTATTGTAAAGCTTAATTTATTTAATGCATTAGCATTTCTATGTAATATCATCATTTATATGTATGTATATGCAGCAGTTTGTAAATATATGAATTGATTTTCAGAATTTACATTAAAGCAAAGAAAAGTTTATTCTTTACAATTTGGCAATATGGAAAGACTGCTTGTAGTATTAATTTTAAAAGCTTTTCTTATAAAATTATTTCGATTCTAGCAAAAGGCATGGTTTTCATTGCCATCTCGTTTATTATGGAATATATCGGACCAGCATTTATGAACCACAATAATAAAATTATTAAGTTAATTGCGACAACAATTTAATCTTTTCTCAAGTCCACTTAATCGATTTTTTTTTTGTTAATTTTTGTATCTATATACCGTCCTTCCTTTTCTAGCCGCGAGCTTGCAAGTATGATGATGTCCTACCAGATTATGTATGTCGTTCTTTTACAACTCTACTGCACACCTAAAAAAAATAATAGCAAAGCAACATAATATTTACAAGTGACTATGACTACCCTTTATTATTTGTTTTAACTTAGCATACAAATTTCTATCATATCCCGTCTACTTTTCAGATTTTCAACATTTTTAACATTTAATTTGTAAATGTTGTTAAATGAGCCGAAAGTACTTGAGTTTATGAGATTCTATTTGCATTAAATATTTTGTAAATGTTGGGGCTTGTCATGTTTCTGGGCAGCACGCAGCAGTTTTATGCAGTCAACAAAAATGTCAGCCATATGAAATACGATCAAGTTAAATTATTTTAGTTAAAGATGAAAAAAATATATATTAAATATATTGTTTCTATGCAACATCAAGTTTAATTTTGCCGCAACAACTTTGTTGCATCATGATTTTCTTTGTATTTTTTGAAAACTCAAAAAAAAAACTTAAATTGACCTCAAAGCATTTTTTTCTACTTTTAGCAGTTTATTTTCTTTGATTAAAGTATTAAAAAAAATTTCAAATATTTTGTTGTTAAATTGTTGTGACTGGATATGCTTGCATTGTGTGCAACTTGTGTGCAACATTTCAACAGCAACAAGCAGTAATAAATTGCAATAGAAATAAACTTGTGTGTTTGCCAGCCGGATAGCTAAAAAAAATAAAAGAAATAACTGAAACAAGTGTAGGCATTTAGTTGGCAATTTATTAAATTTGTTGGCAAAAAAAAACAAACAAAATTAAAAAGATTTGTTGTCAAAAACAAAGTCTGTAAATGCAATTTGTATATTATTATGCCCACTGTGGTGTATGTATGTTTCAATAAATTTTTGTGATTATTTGACAGCACAAGCAATTTGCCATCTACTCAATTTATTGTTGTTAAATTAAGCCGCTTGACAAATCAATAAATTGGTGAAAAGTTTTCAAATAAATAAATTGTATATTTTTATTGAAGCACTTTTTTTCTTGCACATCAAAAGAGAAATTTTAACATTTGAATGACAGCTGACTGTCAACTATTGTTTTGTTGTTTAGTCAAACGAAGTAGCATAAGTTTAGCTATTAAGTAGAAAATATACTGTAAGTCAATCAAAATTGAAAAAAACATATTCTATTCAATATGTTACTGATCTGTTTTAAAACGTCTAACTTAAGTAATAGCCTGTTCAAAGATACACCTTAATTTCGCAATTAACGCCTCTATTAAGCTCAATTTGGCATACATATTTAAATGAAATTATTGTTTTATTAAAAACTAGCTCGCTACTGTCTAATCCCGTACTTCTAGGTTTGTAAAAAATAAAATATCAAAAATTACCATAAAATTAATAAAAAGTACTATTTGCCCCCTAATGATTTTTCACTTTGCTTAGGACAGTTTAAACCAAATTTTGTACTTCTAAGTTCGTTTTCACTAGAATATCAAAAAGTACCATTTAAATTAATAAAAAG
Organism: Thelaira solivaga; assembly: GCA_947397855.1. NCBI lineage: Eukaryota > Metazoa > Arthropoda > Insecta > Diptera > Tachinidae > Thelaira > Thelaira solivaga. Next base: position 20,649,332 of record OX377610.1, read on the forward strand.
TACTATTTTGTGCCTTATCTTATTTCAATCAGTACCGTTCAATTCTACTGCCACAATTCTAGGTTTGCATATAACATAAAAAATACCACTAAAACTAACTAAATATAAAGTCTAATCTTATTTCCCCCTTTTGGTACTTTTTTCTCCCTTGAAATTTATTTATTGGTTTTTACAAATTAATAATAGAATGTTCATATGCTGCATCAATTGACATAAAAGTACATATTTAGAAATAGTACATATTTTTCCCTTAATTTGCTCGCATTTTAAAAAAGTGCCAATATACATTGGATACCTTTTTAAGAAGAAAAGAATACAATTTAGTTTCTGTTGCTGTGATTGTTACTTTGAAAGATCAGTGGAGTTAAAAAAAGTACCAAAAGTAGTTTTTACCCTTTAAAATAATATGTGTCCCATCCCATAATCTTTATAGGGAAGTTGGGAAGTTGCTAAAATCACTTAGAGCAACCGCACTGGGGTATATGGAAATTTTAAACTAATCTAAATTAACTTCCGAACGAATCATAGAAGATTGCGAGCTGGGACGCATATCATTTTAAAGGGGAGATCGTCTAGATTTGTAATCCCAAATACTCAGAAGTTACCTTGAACTATTTTTAAAATTTTTTTTTAATTCTCATATACCCAGAGCTGTTGCTTTGAGAGATTTTTACCATGCCCCACTTTGTTGAAATACCATTCCTGATTTTGCCCATAAAAGTTACCAAAATCAAAAAGGAATTTAGGTAGGCTCTAAACTTTCTGAAAGTGTTTTAACATTTTGGTATATGGAAAATTCAAAAAAAGTTTAAAAATGATCCAAAGTAACTTTTCAGTATTTGGACGGTAGATTACAAATCTAGAAGACCTCTCCTTTAAAATGATATGTGTCCTATCCCACAATTTTTATAGGTTCGATGGGAAGTTACTAAAATCACTTAGAGCAACAGCACTGGGGTATATGGAAAAATAAATTTTTAAAACAGTCTAAAGTAACTTCTGAGCAGCGGTGCCATTTTAGCCTTTTTAAGGCTAAAATTTATCATTTAACCTCTAGCTTTTTTCTTAGCCTTTTTTGTTTTTCAAAATAGCCTTTTTTGGAAAATGAAAACAAAAGGAAACTGAAACCAAATTAACTAAAGTAATATTTTCAATACAACTTTGATATAGAAATTGATAAGTTAGTCGAAAGATGATAATTTCATAAGTAAAGAAAAGTATTTGGCTTCTAACTTGTAAAATAAAAATGCACTTTATTTCCAATTAATTAATTAATTGTTCCATTTAGTATTTAGTTATCTAGTATTACCATTTAGTTATGGTGAGGTTGCTCACTTTTAAGTACGATAAAGCAAGCGAAATATCAGAATAAAAACGAAATCGCATTAAAAATCAAAAAATAATTTATTGCTAAAAGGAATTTGAAATATTATTTTTTAACCTTGAAGTTGAAAAATAATTGAATTCGCTTATAATTAATTAATTAAAACGACCTTATTTTCTTTAATTTGGGTTTTTTCACAAAAATTATTATTAAGGTTCTTAATATAATAAAGAATTAAGAAAATTTTGAATTTTAAGTTGTAGCTTTTAAACTTTTTTCTAGCTTATTTTTTGTCAGCGTGATTTAGCCTTTTCTAGCGTTTTTTTTTTAAAGAAATATAAGCTAGCTCCTGGTATGAACAGCCAAATAAGTCACACAATTTAAAACTTAATTGACTTCATTAACTTTCATGTCTGAAGAGGCTATAAAGCTGTTAAATTTTCGTATTTTCTTTCTTAATCTCTTTCTATTCTATCTTAGGCTCATCATTTATTAACTTTAAACTAGTCACTGTATTAACTTTAAGCAACTAATATAACATACAGCCTGTTCTTTTAACAAACCAAATATTAATTTTTGCATTTATAATTTAAAGTTCATTTTTGGCATTTAATAAAGTGTTTTTTTTTTTTTTGGTAAATTATTCGGTGAAAACATAAATTTATTATAATTATTCAATAAATCTCAATTAATATCAGATGTTTATTAAATGTAGTCTTGTGTGTTTGAGCCTACAAGTGAAAACATTTTGCTAGAGGGTATTTTTAAGCACACTCGCATACACAGGCACACACACAACTACTCTGAATGTTGCTTTGGTTTGTATTATTATAATTATGTATGTATGTATGTGTTTAATATCTATTAAAGCTACTTTAAACAATGAAACATATTGCAAACATTATCTTAATGTCATAATCATGCCAGCATTTTAAGTGATGGCTGGTACAAATATATAAAAGGGAATAATTTAAAGAGAAAAAGAAGTACCATAATAATTACATTAATATTTTAAAGATAATTTTTAAAAAAATATTAATCTTTATTTGTGCTTAATTCCAGAAATTGTGTTGGTTTTAAAATTTATTCTTTTACTCATGATATTCAATAAGTACTGAAGGGGATAGCATACCTATATGGACCATTTCATCAGACGCTACTCTGAATCCTCAGTAGGTTACTCCCAACGTTTCTTGCAAACATTAGAACCTTTATATTGTAAAATCAATTGACTAAATAAGAATTATTAATCAATAGTTATAAAAATATCATGAGTAAAAGAATAAATTTTAAAACCAACACAATTTCTGTAATTAAGCACAAATAAAGATTAATATTTTGTTAAACTTTTAAATTCTAAAGAGAAATTATTACATAGATAATTTTTAAAGTTAATGAATAACACTACTTTACTAACATTCACAATAGCACAGAAATCTTAAAAGAAATTTCAGAGGCTTATGACTCGGAAAATGCATATGAGTTTTCATGAAAAATCTTACTTAATTTTTTCTTATAAAAATTCAATTTTATATCACCTCTACACTTATTTTTTAATTTTTTTTTTTATAATGAAAAATTACAAACAACTTGGAACATACAAATTTTCAAGAGCAAATTAATTTAATTAATTAATTTATTTTTGAAAAATATTTGTTAATATTAAATTTATAAGATCGAATAATTTAATAAAATAATTATTAAACAAAAAAAATTTTCAAACCAAAAAAATAGCTATTTGGTGTTTTGGAGAAAATTAGTTTTGATTTCATTCGAAGTTAAATTTTAATTTTTACTTAAACCACAAGTCAAGTTTTTGTGTTATGAAATTAGCAAAAATTGTTTGCTTTTATTGGAAAGTGGTTGTTGTTGTGATTTCCACAAAAATGGGAGCAAGCAGTTGAACTAATCTTCATAATAAGAGTGGAAATTTGAAACAATTTTAAAGTGTTTTTTGAAATTTTTTTATTTTAAATGTATTAAATTCCATGTGCCCAAAGCTTTATTGCTTTTAGAAATAAAGAAGCCAGAGCAGCGTTTGGTTGCTGATGTCGTTAATTTGAATTTCTTTAATGGAAAAAAATATATCTCTTTTAGGATGAAGAGAAAAAGATTTCAAAATTTTATTCATTGGAAAAGTTTTTTATATTTTTTTGCAAAATTTAAAAATATGAATATTTGGCAACTACAGCGAAGGGTATATTAAAATTGTTAATAATGGAATCCTGTATTTCCTTTCCAAGCACAGATTTTAATTATTTTAACAATTTCTTTAATTTATATGTAATAATTTCTATTTGGAATTTAAAAGTTAAACAAAATATTAATCTTTATTTGTGCTTAATTCCAGAAATTATTTATTCAGTTGAATGCTTACTGAGTTTTTTGTTTGAATATTTGAATCTTTTTGTAACTATTGATTAATAATTCTTATTTAGTCAATTGCTTTTACAATATAAAGGTTCTAATGTGTGCAAGAAACGTTGGGAGTAACCTACTGAGGATTCAGAGTAGCGTCTGATGAAATGGTCGATATAGGTATGCTATCCCCTTCAGTACTTATTGTACTGAAAAAGTAACTCATGAGAATATAATGAGTAAAAGAATAAATTTTAAAACCAACACAATTTCTGGAATTAAGCACAAATAAAGATTAATATTTTTTTAATTTTTTTAAATTCATATTTCTTTACTAAGTACTTTAACAAAAAAAAATTATTTTGTCTGAATATTATCCCTCTTAAAACGAATTCTAAAATGTGTTTTTTATGTTTTTCATAAGCATTAAATCTATT